>JAXQQM020092601.1:0-102956 GCA_034641835.2 Pinus albicaulis | reverse complement strand
CCTTAAGCATCGAATGGACAAAACGAACATAGTTCTATTGATTTCGAAAGAAGGAGGATTACAACCATCGGTTGTACCAAGCCCTCCTCAGTCTCCCAATATCTCTTCTCTATCAAGTGAAGAAGTCCAAGCCAACAAGCTCACAGGAGCCTCTTTGACTCTCTTAGCCTTCACAATGTCACATATTCTCTATTCCTACAAGTATACAAGAGACTTTGAGCAATCCTTAAACCTTGATTAAGAGCCTTGACTCCTTCTTATAGGAGGGAGAGAGACATTGTTAGCCCTTCTCTTTCCACTAGTTTGGAATGGAAAAGGCTTAGATGTTTCCTTGATCCTCATGCTTTTGCCTCTCTTGGAGTCGGTCTTCTATGGCAATGACCAATAATGAGCGGGTGCTTATGCGGTTTCCTTTGTGCCCAGCGGCTCACGATAAAGTGAGGAAAGTCAGGAATGAAAAATCTCTCCCACTCTTTTCCCAATTCAAACTTAAAAAAAACCTGGAGTATGATTTGGAAGTGTAAACAGAGCGTTGCCCTAGCCACTAACGCGGCCAATATATTTCTTTCCTGCGTTATAACACCCTTGTTCTGTTTTATATATGCGTTACCCTGGCAGAAATAGGTTTAATTTAGGTCTTTGTACTTCTTCCATATTTGTCTTCCCCTCTGAGCTGATGAGGAGGTATTTTGACCTGTAACAGCTGCACCTCTGTATGCTTTAACCGGAAATGTTGAATTCCATTGGACTGAAAAATGTGACACTGCTTTTACAAACTTGAAGAAGTAGGTCTCCACAGCACCAATCTTGCGAGGTCCTAACTGGAAACTGCCCTTTCATATGTCTTCTGATGCATCTGATACAACAATAGAAGCAGTCCTTGGCCAAGAAGAAGACCATAAACCTTATGCTATTTATTATATCAACAAAAACCTTACTCTCGCCGAACTAAAATATATAGTAACAGAGAAAAAATTCTTGGCTGTAATTTATGCTATCAATAAATTCAGGCACTACATAACCGAATATCAAGTTCCTGTACATGGACCACTCTGCTATTAGATATTTAGATAATAAACCGATTACGAATGGAAGAATAACTTGTTGGCTACTGTTATTGCAAGAATTCGATATAACAATCAAAGACCATCCAGAGAAGGAAAATGTGGTCGCAGACTTCCTGTATAGAGTCTCGAAGATAGACGACACACCAACAATTGACGATCAATTCCTTGACAAACACCTGTTTGCTGTAGCAATCAAAACACCGTGGTATGCAGATGTGGAAAATTATCTAGCAGTTGGGAAACTACCTAGACATTTAACGGCGAGAGAAAGAAAATTGATTGTACAACGCAGTGCAATATTTTCTTGGATTGAAGGATATCTATTTCATACAGGGGCCGATATGCACATACGCAGATGCGTAAGGGAGGATGAAATCCACGACATCTTACACGCCTGTCACGATGAACCCTATGGTGGCCACTTCACAGAACGATGAATGGGGCATAAAGTGTTTCAATTAGGCTATTACTGGCCTACAATTTTTAAAGATGCAAATAAGTATGTACATGCCTGCGATAGTTGCCAAAGAATGGGCCGCCCAGGCCAAGCTGATGAAATTCCTTTGCAACCACAATTGGTGGTGGAACCATTTGAACGATGTGAGTTAGACTTCGTTGGGCCATTCAATCCATCATCAAACCAAAAAACCCACATACTAGTTGCCACGGATTATTTCACCAAATGGGTGGAAGTAGTAGCCTTGTCAAGAGCCACGGAAGAATCAATAACTAAGTTTCTCTTTGAACTATTCATATGATATGGCTTGCCAAGAGAAGTAATAACCGATGGTGGGGCACAATTCACAGGCAATAAAATCATATCTACCTTAACAAATCACCATATCATCCACATAGTTACGTCTCCTTACCACTCGCAGGAAAATGGACAAGTTGAAAGCACTAACAAAGTCCTGGAGGCAATCCTTACCAAGACAATAGAAACACACCGCTGGGTGTGGGCCATTAGACTACCAGAAGCGTTATGGGCTTATCGAACAACCTAAAGAAATACCACTGGATATTCACCATATTAGCTAGTATTTGGGAGAGAACCTATATTCCTTATTGAATTCGAAATTAAAACACTGAGAATAACCTAGGAAGTGGGATTGGACTTAACAGACGCCCAAGCTAAAAGACTCCAACAAATAAATGAACTGGACGAAATCCGACTGCTTGCCTTGCAACGCACAATGATCATTCAATAACAAAGAGCCAGGTGGCATGACAACCTAATAAAAAAGAAGGTATTTCAAAAAGGAGATTGGGCACTCCTCTATGATTCCAGATTCCAATACTTTCCAGGGAAACTACAAACAAGGTGGCTTGGTCCATATGAGATTCAGGAAGTACATAGCAATGGTACCCTCACTTTGACCACTATAGATGGATCTGACTCAACATTTCGAGTTAACGGGCACATAGTACGCCTCTATCACAAACCTCTCACGAAATAATATTTTTGTCAACAAGCACGAAACGATCCCACCATCCAAGTTGTGGCGCAAGGGGGGGACAACCCCACAAACTCAAATACATGAGAGGTTTGATAGCATCACTTGTAAATAATGTACATAATTGTTTTTCTTATTGTATATTTGTCCCATTTACAATCCATTTTTCATTATGAGTTTGTGTTTTTGTAGTTTCTTACTTTGCTGTTCAGTTTATGAAAAATTGATGTTCAGTTTTCGAACGGCTGCTGTTCAGCCGAGCTGAACAAGTTTTTGTTGTGTTCTTTTATTATTGCAGATCATTACAAGAACAACTGCTATTTAATTTTTGGACGGCAGTGGTTCAACCAAATTGAACAGCCTTTTGCCGCGTTTTTAAATTTTGCTGTTCAATTCCAGAACAGCTGCTGTTCAATTTTTGAACGTCAGTGGTTAAACAAAATTGAATAGCTTTTTGTCCGTGTTTTTAATTTTTTTGGTTCAATTCCAGAATAACTGCTGTTCAATTTTTGAACGGCAGCAGTTCAACCGAATTGAACAACCTTTTTCCGTGTTTTTGAATTTTGCTGTTCAATTCCAGAACAACTGCTGTTCAATTTTTGAACAGTAGCGATTGAACCAAATTGAACAAATTTTTGTCCGTGTTTTTAAATTTTGCTGTTCAATTCCAAAACAGCTACTGTTCAATTTTTGAACGGCAGAAGTTCAACTGAATTGAACAACCTTTTGCCATGTTTTTAAATTTTTCTGTTCAATTCCAGAATAGCTACTGTTCACTTTTTGAACGGCAGCGGTTCAACCGAATTGAACAACTTTTTGCTTGTGTTTTTATTTTGCTGTTCAATTTGAGAGCAACTGCTATTCAATTTTTGAACAACAGCGGTTCAACCAAATTGAACAAATTTTTGCCCGTGTTTTTATTTTGATGTTCAATTTCAGAGCAGCTGTTTTTCAATTTTTGAACGACAACAGTTCAACCAAATTGAATAGCTTTTTGCCCGTGTTTTTAATTTTTTTTTCAATTCCGGAATAGTTGTTGTTCAATTTTCAAATGGAAGACATTCAACGAAATTGAACAGCTTTTTGTCCGTGTTTTTAAATTTTTCTGTTCAATACCAGAACAGCTATTATTCAATTTTTGAATGGCAACGGTTCAACCAAATTGAACAGCTTTTTACCCGCGATCTTAATTTTGACGTTCAATTTGGAAATAGTTGTTGTTCCATCTTTGAACAGTTGTTGTTCCTTCAACTAAAACAACAATTTTTGAGCATTTTTTCCAAACAATATTTAAACAGTTGCCGCTCAATGTCTTAATAGTCATTCTTTTTATAATTGAGTAACCTTGAGCAGGGAATGACACTTGAACGAGAGAAGGAAATGGTAAAATTCCAAATATGATGTCCTTTGGCACTATAATTCTTAAACAAGAAGCTGATATTATGCACACATGAAAATAAAGGCCCAGACACCCACAGTTCAAATATGATATCAAACAATTCAGGACCTTATAACGATATGTCTTTTTTCACTATTCGAGTAATATGGCCCTACAACATGAAGAAATGGAACAAGGGGTATTAATGGTATTAGTTTTCTGCTTCTTTCACCATCCCTCACTCTTAAGGAGTTAATGAGGCTCCCTTAGCAATCATTGTGTGACATGCAAATCTTAAGAGATGATAGGGGATCTCATCACGAGCCAGTCTACCATGATCATAAGGATTGAATAGGTGACATGCCCATTATGGCTACCACACCAGGGTAATGGCCTTGTCATCTATTAGAAGGACAGGAGGTCTCATCACGAGCCAGCCTGATCACTCCGTTACAATTCTAGTGAATGGCATTATGACTATCTGGCTACCACACTAGTACAGTGACCTCCTAATAGATCAAAATGTTAAAATCCAAAAGAAAATACTACATTCACATACAAATCTTAAGAGAGGATAGGGGGTCCCATCACGAGCCAGCCTACCATGTTCATAAGAGTGTAGAAACTGACATGCCCATTATGGCTACCACACCAAGGTAATGACCTTCTCATCTATTAGAAGGACAGGAGGTCTCATCATGAGCCAGCCTGATCATTTTTCTACAAATCTAGTGAGTGGCACCATGATTACCTGGCTACCATACCAGCATGGTGATCTCTCTATCAAAATGGCAAAACAACTATTCTTACATAGGGATCATGGCTCATTTTTTGGGTTAAATAGCAACCCTCTTGAGGCTATGAATGCCTGCTGGCAGTAGTGGCTCTACTTGTGGTATGAAAGAATGCTCCTCTAATAACATATTACTGTTACATACACCTTGTCTTCCATTTATTTTACCACAAAGATATTACTCGAATTAGTGACAATCATGACTTACCATAAGAATAAATAACAAATATTTGTTTACATATTTTGAACTTTGGAATGACAACGCCAACCATTACTTGACTAAGTATTTCTTCCGTCATAACTTTTCAATCATGCAAAGCCATCATATCATAACAATGGCAATACTATTTTCCCTCACGTTCCACTCACCTCCGCACAAGATACAATTATGAAAATCTCTAAATCTGACCTTTTGCTTCATATGTAGTAATTACTTAACCGTCGATCCTCCACATGCAGATTTACCAAATTTTGACATTCCCATGTCCGCATTCATAACTAGCCAAATCTCTCATGTACTTAAGGGCGTGGACACCCTTTCTTCAAGAGAGGGGGTTTAATTGGCCTTTCAGAAAGCATGTGAAATCCCTACACAAATCCCATCAGACGCATCGATAAACACTACAATTAAGGAATGAATACTATTTACTCAGAACCATAGTCTCTCTCCCACTTACAGACAACACCCAGTCAAAACAACAGAGCCAAGAAGAAAAATAACTAGAGGAAAAGAGAATACTAGTCATGGGAGGAAATACCCTTCGAAGCGAGCCTTCAAATTTTCCAATCTTAGAAGCGGAAAGTGTCATCCTCCAGAGATCTGGATGGTTGACATATGTACATAAAATACAAGGATCCAACATGAGAATTGTAATTGAATTTCTGCAAAATTTGCAGGAAGGGAAAACCCGAGTTAATGGCCAAATTATACCAGTTATAGAGGAAATCATAGCAGAAGTTTCTGGAATTCCAGCGCAAGGGGAAAGATGGGAAGAAAAGAATCTCCTCCTAAGAGAAGAAGTAGCAATATACCACGACCCAGATGAACCATTGGAGTGAAAAACTAGAGGGATTAACCCTACCTCTTTACACCAGTCGTGACAGGAGTTGGCGGCATTCATTCAGAAGTTCATTACATGCGAAGGGTGTCGGAATGTGGTAAAACCTCGACAGCTCAAAATTTTAGCTGCACTCAAACAAAAAATTTCAATTAATATTCCTGCCTTTTTGAATTCCGTATTGCATGATACTATTGTTCGATTGAGAAAGGCCAAGAAGCCCCAAGTAGTGGTTAGTCATCAGGGCTTAATAAAATTAATCATCATTCATGAGCTAGATAGGAAGCATATATCATGGGACAGTTTCATCAACCCAGAAGCACAGGAACCAGAAGTAAACCCCAAGGGAACTGAAATTGAGCCCCCTAGGGTAAATCCTCCAAAAGGAAAAAGAACATGAGCCTCAACATCAGAGCCAAATAGGCAAAAACGGCCTAGAAGACCCTATGGAACTTCGAACACCATAGAGGAAGAAGAACTATCTCATGCACCCTTACAAGAATTTGAGGAGGAAATGGCCTGAGTCCTAGGGAAAATAAGGACAAAATATGGATTGAGAAACTCATTGGAAGTAGAGGAGTAAGAGGAAGTTGTTGATAAAACCGCCTCCCCCAGCAGCTCTAGTCACACTAATATTCTACCCGACTAAGAGGAAATACAAGATGATGAGGCTCTGTCTCCCATTGATAATTACAAAGTAAGTAGTGATGGACAGGCAGAGGAGAGATTGGAATCGCAAGCTGATTCAGGTGACACTATCCATGTGGAGCAGAGTACACACACAGAGACAACCCCTTTGTCATCAGGAGGTAGCATTGCTCCTCCTAGTCAGGACCCTCATATTGAGGTCAATTCTGAAGAAGTAATTAGAAACACCATTCTAGGCACTATCCCTAAAAAGGAGAATTCTACTCCCCTATTACCTGCTGAAATAAGAACAGGTAAAGGTTACGATGTGAGGAGAACTAAGAAATTAAGAAATACCTGCAAGAGATTGGAGAAATTGGTGAAATATCTGAGGAAGCAACTGAAAAAAGAAATAAGGGCCAGGAAGCCAAGAACATAAACCTTTATTGCAGGGACTCAAACAAAACCAAAAAATACTATTGAAAGTGAAATACAAACTGACTTAGCTGGCACTATGGAAACTGGAACACAAACCAATTTGATAACCACTACTGAAATTGAAGTACAGACCAACCTGGTAGATACCACCGAAGCTGAAGTACAAACAGAACTGACAAACAACATCGAAACATCCACCCAAACTAAGCAGAAGGTTGTGAAGGAAAAGGGGATCCGAACAGAGGAAACCCCTACCTACGCCCATTTAGTAGAGATAGCTGCTAACTAGAGATTACAAAATGATCTAATGCAAGTACGACATGAACTGAAACAGTGAAGAAAGGAGGCAGTACCATTGTGAGAATATCAGGCACTGCAAAAGAAGTTCACCGACCTCTCTATCACAGAAGATGAGACATTTTCCCAACTTAGAGGAGAGAAGGAAAAGGTTAAAGCGGTGCAAGAACAGGTAGAGCAAGCCAAGAAGCAAATCTCTACAATTTTCTCTCTATATGATGATTCTTTATCATGCAGAGCTCCGGAAACCAACTATGCCCTGTTCCTAACAGAATGGTATCTACTCTTGAAAGTTAAAGCTGTTAGAGTAGGGAAATCCGCCACCTTCAGGACCATAGAAGAATTTTTCCAATGCTGTAACGATCAAGATGAGCAGGTCCAGCTCATATTGTGTGAGCTCTACATGCATAACTTCTTCTTAGAAGAAGACACTGAAAAAAACCCTAGCCCCTTCATAGGGGATGTACAACTGCAAGCCTTCCTTTCATTTTCCAAAAACTAGATCAAATGGGCCAAAGCCTACGACATCTTTTAGAAAAGAGAACATAGTCTAGATTTATGGGTTAGGGGAGAACCTACGAAACCCTTACAACTGATCATCCAACATAAAAACTTCATGAGAAGGCCAGGTGTGAAGTCTAGGTTGGGACCCATCCATAAATATATCATAGAAAATGCACGAGAATACTTTGAAGACATTCGTGAAGTGGCCTTAGCAGCAGCCAAGAAACGATGGATGGCCTCCACAAACAATGTGAAGAATAGGGAGCCATTCAATTGCAGGAATTTCAAGGTCGCTGCCTCTAGGTTCCGTTCATACAACAACCTAGTCTACAGCATGGGGCCTGCCTGGTTGGGATGCAGATACATGAATCCTCCCCTTTGGCTTCCTCCTGAGGAGTATAATCACAATTATGAACTTCCAGAAGGAACCACAGGCACTGCCTTTACACTCATAAAAAGAAAACAAGGCTTCAAGACACACAAAAAGAAGGCCTACCCTGCCTACTCTTTAACACAACTACATCTTAATCATCTGTTTGCATGAGGACATGCAACTAGGTAAGCAGGGGAGTATGTTGGGCCCAGATTAAGGTATGATTTTCACCCTGTAAATACTTCAAATTATATTATAATTTTGAGAGAATCCATCTTCACATTAACAATAAGGAATAAAATATCATGAAAATGGGAACAATCGGACTAATGATGAAAATGATGGTTTATAATAAGAAATTAACTCCTTTTTTCTTCACGTGTAGGAAATTAAGAATGCCTGGACGAATAGGGAATGTAATCCAACCAACGGACGTGAGCATATGAAGTCCTAGCAATTCCAACGACTAGTAGAAGGCGAACAAGCAAATTCGAGTCCAAGAACTCAAACGACAACCACGTGTAGCGGGCTGTCGTTTGAGAAACACTCTTGAAATTCTCGAAGATCACCTTTAAAAGGGAAAAGGATGGAGGAAGAAAGGAGAGGAAGAATAGGACAGGAGATCCATCCTGCAATAGAGAACTCAGGAATAGTCTGTCTAATTATGTTTTGTAACATCCCTAGATGTGATATAGAGTTTTGAATAATCATCTTTTAAATTTTTTACAGTGCTCAGGCTTTTGGTGGTCTGGGCCCAACCACTGGGAGCTCCATGCACGTTTTCATATTCTGAATATAGAACCAATACTTGTGAATCCGATGCAGGTGTAACACATATCTCCATTCAATACGAATACAGTGCTCTTTCTTTAAGATTGTTAGAAATTGTGTTCTTAGTGTAGGACAAGTGCAATCCTATTTGCAGCAATGTTTTGTTAGATAGTTCTAGTTCCTTTGCTATCACTACATTTGAATTCCAGATAAAAAATAAGCTGATTTTAGCATTATTCGTCTCTATGAATTATGTTCTCTTTTTAGCATAACGAAACAGTTAACCATTTGATCAATGTTGCTTAATTAAGTCCTATAGATAACTCCATTGAAAAATTACTTAATCATAGTTGTACAAGTTATTTAATCCATTTCAGTTATATTGTTGTTTCATTATCACCAGGCTTAGTTATATTGTTGTTTGTTGTCCAGCCTAGTGTTCCTAAATTGAGTTCATTAATTGTCAACCAGGGTTGGTAAACTGTTGAAGTGTGGTGCACTATATGTGCCTAGGTATTTATTTCTCACTACGTTGTGTTTAGTGTTTTATGATGTTTTTGGTTTTATGGTTTTATGTTTGAAAAGGGAAAGAACTAAGTGCTGGTGAAAAGAAGCTATTGGTTATTTAAAACAGAACAAAGCCTAAACTATGGATGACAAACAACAAATGCAAAGCTTGATAATGACTTCATTGAAAGAAAATAAATCACAACATGAGCTTGAAATTATCCAATTCATTCATTAAAGGTGTGTTGGAAGAGCTTGAGAAATGGACAAGTTAAGTGTAAATGAAGTTCTCCTAGATAAACAATCAACTCACAATATTACAAAATGATTATTTGTAACACAGTAAGGTTTCTATTCTAGATTAACCTATGATGTTGAAGTTACCCTATTCTGCAACTTGACTTATCACTTCTAGGCCTTATTCATAAGTTTTGAGATTTTCTAAAATAATGCTTGGGAAAAAGGCTATAGGTGAGTTTGTAAAAGATTTGCAGAGTGATCAAAGCCTTAAACTGATATTACTGACCCCTGTTCATGTGATGATGTATCAATATAAATTCAGAACAAAAGTAAGTTTGTAAATAATGAAGGTCGAAAGACTAATTTTGACAACTAATACTACTTGAAATATAATGGATAACCTAGGCTAGAAAGCGGTCTATCAATCTTAAAAGACAGTGACTACAACTTAAACTAGAATGCCATTAATCTTTTCTTGAAACAAAATGAACTGAGACTGAACTAGAGTGCTTCTAATCTACTTGAAGTATAGTGAACAGAGTTAAACTAAAATTCCATTATCAAACTGGAAATGTAGTGACAGAGCTGAACTAAATGCAATCAACCTCCGGAGTGCTATGACTAAATTAACATGCAACTAGTCTATGGAATTCTACAGCCCATCTCGTTCAATAGGAATGATATTTTGGAAGAGTTTGTAAAACAAATATGGTTGTATTATTCAATGCAATTGAACATAAAAATAAGATTGAAAACAAATACAACTAGAATCTAAGACACCACAGTTGTTTCTTATTCATTGTTAATGATGTTTTGGAAGAGTTTGTAAGAGTAAGACCAGCTATGACACTTAGTGTAAACAAGCATAAATCATAACATTCGAAAGGAAATGCAACTAAAACCTACAATACCACAGCTATGCCTTATTCATCGTGATGATATTTTGGAAGAGCTTATAAGAGTAAGTCTAGCTGTGATAATTAATGTAAACAAGTATGAACATAAACTTCAGAAACTTGCCTAAGCTAGAAATGAAAATGAGACTAAAATACTTATCTAAACCGTATAAACAAGGCTGCTCAGGTAGCAGGGGCCCTCTACCACCAGAGTAGCACAAAATCTACTTCAAAATTGACTCAATGCTTTCAAGGAAATGATGCTTCTTTAATTAAAGAGAAATTACTTCAAAAACAGAGTGTTTTCGGACTTCTGAAATCTAGCAATCAACCACAAAATCTAACCTTGTCCCTCGGTTTCCCGAGCCATATTTGTAACAAAATTACATAACTATCTTGAGATAACCTAGGGATAATTGTCTTTTCAAATAAAAACCAAACTAGGACTCTGATGGTGGTCATGTAATATAATTAAGGACATCTGGATTGTCCTTGTCCTATTAGGAGTCTCTCTCCTAGTTTGAGTTCCCACGTACATAACCGCCTACAGAATTCCGTTCAAACTTCGTGGAGAGCAAAAAATGATGAGGGAATGATGTGGAATACGACCATATGTGTTTTCCTCTGAGATGACACCTGGAACCTGCGTAGACATGAAGACAGCTGCAGAATCGGCAACTAGCTATAGAATGTCTGCATTCTGTAGCTAGATCTAGTTCAAAAAGTACTACAATGACAAAATCATAAAAACATAGCAAGTTAGTCATGATATATATTCTTAAAGCAATTTTAACTAATTCTACTAATCATTTGAGCCTGTGATTAATAATGGACAAAGGAAATGGAGTGGAATGTGGTGGAAGAAAGAACATCTTTGGAGCTCAACATACCCCCACTGCTAGGTTCTTGCATGTCCTCATGCAACTATTCCATGAACTCTAAGACCTCTGCAAGGACATCCAACCCTCTTCTTCTGCTTTGCCTGGCAGTCAAAGGCCTTCTGGGCTTCCTTATGACTAACTTGAATCTCAAATTTGTGAGTGCCTTGGTTAACTTTTTATTTCTCTTCTTCAATTTTTCACTGGCCTTGTGTAACTTTTGCATTTGTAGAGACAGAGTTGAATTCATATCATTTTTCATTTTAACTTGCTCTCTTAGAATTTCATTCTCATTCTTGATATGTATGTTGAGTATTTCTAACTCATATTTATCCCTCCTTAGGATATCAACTGCAGATTTTGGTGGACTAGGAGTTCTGTCTCTTCCTTCTGAAGCTCTTTTCTCTAATGTCTCAACATAGTTGTAAATTTCTTGCTGTGCAGGGTCTATTTCAGGAGCTCCTTCATCAAAATCCTCCTCAGTAGGTGTTTCTTCGTCCTCTATGTTTATGACTCCAGTTTGTTTAACCTTTGTTTTTTTTAGTATCCCTCTAAGTCCGTGGCTCCTTCTCGGTTGAGATGGCCCTTCTCCTTTCTCTCTAGAAAATTTTCTTATTATCCTCTCTTTCTTAAGCTGCTTCTTAATCTGAGTCAATTTCTCAGAAATCATTTCTTCACTGCTTTCTTTTATTGTTTTACCAGTTTCAGTTTTGGAGGTTTTCCATTTTCTGCTTCTTTTTGTAGGTTTGTCTTCAGGTGCAGATTCCTTGGGTTCTTCAAAGTGATTTCTCACTAAGAAATCTTCCCAATTATCTCCCATTTTGTTCAAATGATGTTCAATCAAAATTTTGACTAAACCATGGTGGTATAAGGTTGTTTCCAGAAATTGAATTCTCTTTTGAACACTTGAGGCCATTTTCTTTAAACTATGAAGCAAGAAAAAGGGCAAATTGAGTTCTTCTTCTAGGAAATGCATTATCAACTGAATATGATAGACATAGAAAGTACCATATCTTCCTTCACAAGTGATGAATTTTTTCAAGATAAGCAACATGTTCCTCCATTTGTTCTTTAGTGCAGAGCTAGGGATACCCTTTTTAAAAATGGTAACATCCATACCTGGTGACTTGAGTATCTTCTTCCATGCTTCATTATGAAATTCTCTATTCTTGAACCACCTTTCTCCTTGTCTGGGAAATTCGGTTGCTTCTGCAATGGAAGCTTCTGTAATGGTGAATTTAATATCTCCTATCTCGACCTCAGCTCCATTGAAGGATCTTGCAAATGTTTTGGTCACCTCTTTGTGAAACCCACTGAATTTTTCAAAGAATTGCAACCACCCTGCTTGTTGTAACATTTCTCTGACTTGAGGATAACCTTCCAAGTACTTAGTGCCAACCGTTTCAGTCCTCACTATAAGACCCATAACTCCGCTTTCCAACCTTCAAATTGTTGCTCCTCTGTTCACAGTGACAACGACTGTTACAGAGATGTTTTTGCCCCACAGATGTTTCCTCTATTTTACAGACTGAAATGGTTAAGAGTTGGCTACGGGAAAGAATGATATGGAGTGATTGCGGAATGAATATAATGAGGTGAGGATGATGTATATGAGTTGAAAGATATCATGGCAGAAAATACCGCGGAGATATTTTGTAATGAATTCAAAATCATCATTAAATGCTTTGGCCTAGTGACGTGACTAATCCAATCACTTCAGCACTTTAACCGTTTAGATTTTTTGAATGATGATCGGATATGGGATTTGAAATGGTGGAATAGAAGGAGTTTTATCCAAAGTTTTTGCGGGAGGTTTGTTAGGCATGATCAACAAAATTAATTAAAACAACTTTTTGAATTATTCATAACTTAACTATACTAAAATTTTTCATGATATGTCATTATAATCAGAACTTTTACCTTTGCCTTTCCTCTGATTTTTGTGATCTTTATATGCTTTGTTCTCCCCTGAAAATCATTACTTTTTTAGTCTTCATAACTCCCTTGATTTTTCTTGTTGTCATGGATATGCAGGATCATTTTATTGCAGATCAGGTGATTACTGGACAGTGCTTTCAGGATCTCTGGCTGCAGAATGTCTGATTGGCTGCAGAATGTCTAACTGGCTGCAGAATGTCTAACTGATTGCAGAATGTACCTGTAGAAGACTTGAAACATGAAATGGAATGGTTTGGAGCATGAATGGAATGTTGTATGGAATGAGTGAAAATGGATAATGAAATATGGTGTAATGGAATATGAATGAAGTGAATAATGGAGTGAAATGGATCACAACTTATGAACTGGAGTGGAGTATGAAAAGTAGCCTAATATTCATGATGTGTATTATTCAATTGTAGAAAAACATCAAACTTAAAAATCTAGGATGGAAATGAGGTGGACCATGGAGTGAAATGAATGAAGTGTGGATGAATGAATGAAATGGAGTATGGATGAATGGAGTGAGATGGATCATAAGTGAAATGGATCTGCACTTATGATTTTGTAATAACTGCTTCCAAAAAGAACAAATTTGAAAAGCTAGAGTGTCAGAAGGATTTTGATTTTCACTCCACCTTTTCTGTATAAACATGCTAATCAGTGATTAGTTTTCATGTTTATACTTTATTTATTTATTTATTTTTTCAATCATCTGACTTCAGAAAATTTAATTAAGTTGATGAAGAAGAAAAATTCTTCTTCATTAAGTTCACATCATTGTTTTCCTGGAATATCTTGACAAATTCTTCTCTTGAGAGTGGTTTGTGATACAGCTTCAATCTATGACCATTCACAAGAAAAGTGACCTCTTCTTCATTTATTGTCCTAATTTTTATTGCTCCATTGTCAAAAATTTTCACAATTTCATAGGGTCCAAGCCAATGTGTTTGGAATTTACCTTGAAAATATTTGAACTTTGAATCAAACAAGAGAGCCCAGTCACCTTGTTTGAACTTCTTTTCTTTGATGTACTTATCATGCCATCTAGTCCTTTGTTGTTGGACTATACTTTTTTTCTGGACTGCATCTTGTCTGATCTCATCCAAATCATTAATCTGCTCCAATCTGTGCCTTTGTGCCTCTGTTAGATCAAGTCCAAGCTGAACTGCCATTTTGAAAGTTTGAATCTGGAACTCTATGGGAAACAAAACTTGTTTTCCATAAACAATTTCATAAGGAGTATGGCCTGTTGTGCTTCTCCATGTAGTTCTATAGGCCCACAAAGCTTCAGGAAGCCTGTTTGCCCAGTCTCTTCTATGTAAATGAACAGTCTTTGTTAGGATCCCTTCAATGACCTTATTAGTAGATTCCACTTGACCATTTGCTTGTGGATGATAGGGAGTAGATTTTATGTGTCTGATTTTGTACCTCTCCATCATTTGTTCCACTAGCCTTGATGTGAATTGAGCTCCTTGATCTGTAACAATTTCCCTTGGGACACCAAAACGAGTAAAAATATCCTCAAAAAGAAAATTAACTACAGATGCTTCATTAGCAAAAAGTAATGGCTTAGCCTCTACCCATTTGGTAACATAATCAGTGCAAACTAATATATATCTCTTTTGTCTTGATGGAGGACTAATAGGTCCTACAAAATCCAAAGCCCATTTTTCAAAAGGTTCAATGTGTACCTAAGGTTGTAATGGCATCTCACCTGAAGGAGAAGGCTTCCCTACCCTTTGGCAACTATCACACCTTTTGACATACTCTTTAGCATCTTTAAACAAGGATGGCCAATAATATCCTAAATGAAGGATCTTATAGGCTGTCCTCTTATCAGCAAAGTGTCTGCCACAAGGTTCATCATGACATGCTTTGAGAATCTCAGGCATCTCATCTTCCCGAACACATCTCCTAATGATCAAATCTGGACCTGTCTTGTACAACTCATTAGCAACCTATGAATATTTTGCACTGTCATAAATGATTTTTCTTTTATCTCTTGCATTCATTATTGAAGGAAATTTTCCTGAAACTAAATAATTAGCAATGTCAGCAAACCAAGGAGTTTGGGTAGAAATTGAAAAAATATATTCATCAGGAAATTGATCTTCAACTGGAGTGTCATCTTTGATGTTTTGGAGTCTAGATAGGAAATCAGCTACTGTGTTTTGTTTTCCAGGCCTATCTAGAATGGTAATGTTGAATTCTTGTCAAAGAAATAACCATCTTATGACTCTGCCATTAGTAATTGATTTTTTCATTAAATATCTAATTGCAGAGTGATCTGTGTGAAAAAGTTTCATAGCCTGTTATATAGTGTCTGAATTTGTTTATGGCATGAACAACAACTAAAAACTCTTTCTCAGTTATAGTATAGTTTAACTTTGAAGGAGTCAAATTTTTACTGGTATAGTAGATGGCATAAGGAATCAGGTCTTTTTGTCCCAATACTGCTCCTAGAGCTGTATCGGAGGCATCTGTTGAAATATAAAAAGGCAGCTTCCAGTTAGGTCCCCTTAAAATAGGTGCTTCAGAAATTTTTGTTTTTAGGGTCTCAAAGGCTAACTGGCAGTCAGAAATGCATTTGAATTCACAGTCTTTGGTAAGTAATTTGAAGAGTGGAGATGCTATCTTGGTGAAGTTTTCTATAAATCTTCGATAATAGCCTGTAAATCCTAGAAAACTCCTAACATCTTTTTGAAAACTTGGAATAGATAAGTTAGAGATGACTTCAACTTTTGACTCATCAAATCTAATCCCATCCCCTGAAATGTGATGTCCTAAAACAATTCCTTCAGTAAACATCATAAAACACTTCTCATGACTAAGTGAAAGATTTGCTTCTTTACATCTTTTTAAAACTTTTTCCAAGTTTGCTAAGGCTTCTTCAAATGTGTTTCCATAAATTATGAAATCATCCATATATACCTCTACACAATCATGTATTAGATCTGCAAATATTCCTAATACTGCCCTTTGAAATGTTGTAGGTGCATTGCATGATCCAAATGGAAATACTCGGTAAGCATAGGTACCCCAAGGATAGGTAAATGTGGTTTTGTCTTGATCCTCAAGTGCTACTTGAATTTGATTATAACCACTAAACCCATCTAGAAATGAGAAGTACTTTTTGCCAGTGTTGACGGGAAAATTTGTCCGGCCAACAGTAGGGGATCTCCCCGGTAGAAAGTCCCAATTAGACCTTGAACCGTTTGGAGTAGGGATCCCGTCCGGGGTGTGGGTCCAGCTACCACTTAAGACGCCTTCTCTTAGGTCTCAAAAGAAACTGATTGAACCTGCAGACATACACTTATTCACATGATACAGAATACAGGACTTATGCGTTAAACATGAATCAAACACTATGCGTAGCAAGATTATAGACAAAGCATGTGCGCCTCAAGAGATGTCTTTAGCAACACATCTTCTGGGGGTAATGCTTATAAGGTAGTCTGATCACAAAAGAAATAGTTCTCTATGACAAGATACCCCTTCACTTCCTGAAAGATGAAACGAAATGCTAACAAAACAGTTCATTAACATTTATTAATAGAGCAGACGGTAACAATGAACACCATTGATACAACACAGATAGCCATGACGCATAAATGATGACATAAAAGTGCAGCTTCATTAATCATAGGATGTTCTGAAACTGTACAAGGAATACACACAGTGTTCGCGCAGCAAAACACAACATAACCATAGGGTGTTTAACAAGAATCTCTATTCATATGCACAAGTGTATAATCTTTCAATACAATGCCATGTAGCTCTCGAGTTTCCAAAAAGAAAAAGCCCTTTTACAAGTTCCCGAAGGAAGTATTTATAATCCAGAAACTGCCCTTCGGGCTTCCTTGACTGTTCACCTTCTTGACCTTTGGGTTGCCTTGCGACCCATTCCTTTTGCGACCTGCGACCTGAGGTGTTGTTGCGATCTGCGACTTGACTGGGTCGCGGGGTCGCAGGTTGTAAGAAAGTGTCCAAGGTGCGACCTTGCGACCTTGCGACTAGGTCGCTGGGTCGCGGGGTCGCGGATCATGGAAAAAACCACACATGCGACCTTGCGACCTTGCGACTAGGTCGCTGGGTCGCGGGGTCGCAAAAGTCGAAAAAACCGAAGGGGTGCTACTTTGCGACCTTGCGACTAAGTCGCTGGATCGCGGGGTCGCAAAAGTCGAAAAACCGAAGGGGTGCGACTTTGTGACCTTGCGACTAGGTCGCTGGGTCGCAGGGTCGCAATAGACGGAAAACCGAAGATGTGCGACCTGCGACCTTGCGACTAGGTCGATGGATCGCAGGGTCGCAAAAGGTGAAAAACTGAAGATGTGCGACCTTGGCATATCTGCGAGTTGTAGTCTTCTTTCGGTGGACGTGGCCAAGTGCTCTCGAACATAAAGTGCTTTCTTCGGAGACTCATGGGGATGCACTTGTTTGAACAGGTGCCACTATTTGCTAGGGAAAGCCTTTGCTCTTCGTGCAAACCCGAAGGTTCTTCCTACAATAAAATGACAGAGGTCACAGATTGAATAATAATAATGCTAAGGGCATTTTAATTAATCTGCAAAAAAAGAGAAAACAATGAATTTAGACCCCTGTGTGGTCAAGACTTTATCAGAGATAATGGCATGTGTAGGCTTTCTCTGTGCCCTTTCTCTGTTAATATCATCATCTTCCGCACGCATGAGGTTCTCTTCATTCACGTTCTAAGTGTTCGCTATAGGTCTTCACTAAGCTCTGAGTGTTTGTAGAAGAAACTATTGATAAGATCGAAGATTTTTTGCCCGTGCCATGTCCTGCTGAATGTTATCCTCGCAGGTCAGGCAAATGGCAATAGCCTACGACGCATTTTCAGAGCCACTCCAACCAGATTGATATTTGTTCACTGCCATACACTTATAATATGCTCATACAATCGTTTTCCTTCAGTTCAAGTGATTAGCGGATTTGCTGGTGTTCAACCCTGTGACTTGGCAACCAAAGGACAGCATAGTCGTGGAACCTATTAGGTTGTATTCTGCATTCATGCCTCAGACTCGCGACTCAGTGACTGGTCGCAATGAGCCAGGGGTCGCACTCTTTATTGCTGCTCAAAACTTCATGCAACAGCGACACAGCCCGTGTGTAATGCTTATGGCACCCTCGTGCATTTCAACATAGGCTCCTTTTGTCATCTGCGTCTTCACTCTCCCCCTCCAAGTGCGCTGGCTGCCAATGGATGCAAAAGACCTTAGATCGAGAATTGTCAATCGTCGCTCCTGTATAAGTTTGAGAGCTTCAATCACTGATCAGCTCACTATCATGTTCTGCCTGGTAATGGTCCATGAGTTTCATGATCGCACTCTGTTGGATAGAATATGCTTTTCGTCTTCGTTTAGCTACAGGTCGAGAGACAACCCTTAGCACGGCTTCTTTCCTTGAATTGTTTTGTGTATCCTGTATGAAAACTCATCCATAATTCGGCAGACTGGCACCTTGCTGCTATCTCTCTGCCAAGTGTCAGAAGATTCATGGGCATTGTAAATCTTCCTGGACAGGCCTGCATGCATGTCGAATCTGCGACAGGGTCTACGGTTACTGAATGCAGGACCTTGCGCGTTACTTTAGCGCGTTTGATTGGTTATCACATTTGTTTTGCAATGAGCATCCCAGCGTGTAAATTTTCTTCAATTCGTAGCGATTCTCTCCAACGCTTGCAATCATCATCAACATTATCTCTGCTGACAATGGGATTTCGTTTACCAGTAACCGTAGGCAGTTATATGCGAGATGTGGGGAATATCATTGTCGCTGGTAGTAACGAAGGCTAACATCGCTGAAATGGCGCTGATGGCCGTATTAATTAAGGGGCTCATGCCATGAGAAACGCCGTGGATCCATGTTGTCTGGTAGAACACGGTTTACGACCATGCGTACCGCACGCCTCTTACTATTATCGCACCAGCGTTATTATATCTTGCCAACTGCCACTGTAGGTTTGTTTAAAACATTTTCTCCATGCTTTGAACGTAACGTTTGTAGATGTATGTTCTCCATGCGTTACCCATAGGTTTAAACCGAGCCGATGCCTTCATATAACGACATTCCCTTTGATTATTTCCGCACAATAATGGTTATATCATCGCCGTCGCTGTTTTCGTAAATGGTTTGTACGTGTATATTGCTTCAACATACGCCGTGAATTGAAAACGCCATCAAACCCTTGACTCCACGCAACGTAGATATTGGATGTCAGACCATAAAATGTATATCTGTTACATGTCTGCTTGGCGCCCATTTGCCGTGTGTTTTAACCATAAAGTTGACTTCTGTAAATGTATATTTGTTCTACAACATTTACGTGGGTCGAAAACCCTACCATCGAACATTTGCATCCCATTCAACATGTCCATGCAATCTTTCGCCGGGTTTCAACGTCAAGTTGACCGTCAGACCTGCCCCACGTGGAAGGGACTGCATCATTAAACTATTTGTGCCACTGGTAACGCAATGTGTCTGCTCGGCAATCTTATACAGTCGTGAAGTCCTATGTGATTTTATATGGTTTTAATAATATGCAATTCGCACCAAGACTTTGTATCATCAATTGTATTTGCTTTGACCATCGACTTAGCGCCCATGCAACGTGGTCTTGCACCTTGTATTAATATACACATGGTCTTGTATTAATATATGCATGGTTTAGCGCCTTGTGTTAATATATACACTATCACCTTGCGCCTTGTAGTTAAAATGTACAACATCACCTTGCGCCTTGTATTAATATATGCATGGTCTAGTGCTTTGTATTAATACATATAACATCACCTTGCGCTTTGTAATAATATATGCATGGTCTTGCGCCTAATATGATCATTTACTTTCCCTTATAATTCGAAAGCTTCTCGTTTTGAAAGATCGAATGTCAAAATATACTTATCAGACCACATTGATAGCCCTTTTCACATTGGCCTTTTCTACCCGGCTACCACTGGCATATGCATTTCAACATGACCCCTTTAGGTTCAAACTAACATTCTCCATCTCATATGGCCCCACATACACAAACTTTATGGATATGGCAGAGTAAAGGCGACTAGGGTTGTAAGGCCATTTTATTTCTCCATGTTGTACTCCTTGCAGCGTAATTAATTCCACACTATGCAGCTTAAGATCCATAAATGTTGCTTCCAAAGGGTGCGCTCTCATGTTTGAAACCTTGTCGTTGGCTTGCCACAGGAACACGTATGCTTTTGCACTGCTGCTCGGCATGAGCACGCCTTGAATGAGATTGTCATTCCGTAGGGAAATCTCCTAAGCCGGATATGCTCACCGGGCTATACTTCAGGCTACATTCATCGCAGTGGCGAAACATGCTTCTTTGTGTGCACCTACCGACATTGAGATGGTATGATGCAAGGTCTGGACATTTCCAATAGAGCGCTTTAAAGCATCTGGTGTGCACTAGTGAAGAAATATTTTGCATCAGTGACATAGAAGGTTCTCTCTGATCAACATGTATCACACTATCCCTCTTTTAATAGTACTGATTGTTTGCTTCTGCTCCTCCCCTGCTCCGCAGCTTTGACCTCGTCGTTGAGCCCAATTTTATTTCCCTTGATGTCGTGACATGACTGAGGATTTTGTCACCCGTGGGGGTCAACCTGCGTGGGATATTACAACATCATAATTACTCTTCAATAATGATAACCACAGATAAAACACATGAAACTAACAAGCTTAAGAGAAGCATTCAAACAATATGCTTAATGACCCATAGCAGGAAGGCTTTTACTCGTCAATACACACAAGGTTCTCGTTCAAACATATGTATGGCAATCTCGTTACACATGGTGCAACTGTGACAAGAGTGTTCGGGTGTACGCTGGACGATCCTTCCTACATATGGCGTGATTGCAGCGACAACATCAAGTCATGGTGATGAGACAACTCGTGAGGGGTTAGAGATAGGTCGACGGGATGTCGTTGACTTCCGGTCAGGTGAGAGACTTTAACGCCTAGGCGATCAGAGGGGGAACCCAAAATTTTAAATATACCCAAAATTTTGGGTGTTGTTGTAGCGGATACAACAGCCAGCTAAGGTATCTAACACCTGATCTATGAAAGGTAGGGGAAAATGATCTTTAAGAGTAGCTTTGTTTAATTCTCGGTGAGTATTTTGCCTCCATTTACCATTTTTATTTGGCACAATTACCAAAGGAGAAACCCACTGACTATCTGAAATAGGATAGATAAAGTTGACATTCAACAATTTCTGCAATTCTTCTTTAACAATCTCCCTAAAATTTGGATTCATCCGTCTTTGAGATTGTCTGATTGGTTTACAATTTTTCTCTATGTAGATGTGATGAATGCAAGTCTTGGGGCTTATCCCTTTCATATCAGTGTACTCCCATGCATATGCAGAAGAATGTCTTTGTAAGATCTTGACTAGCTCTTCTTGTTGAGATTTTTCTAGGTTCTTGTTTATGTTTAAAGTTTTGCCTGGAAATATCTCAACTATAGAGCTGCCAAATTTATCCATAGAATAAAGAGACATTTGTCTTGATGAAAAAACTCAATGTTGGATTCTTCTTGAAATTTTTCATGTTTGTATTCCGAAGAGGATTCAAAGTTTTCTAAAGTATTCAAAATTTGACTATCTTCACTAATTTCTGAAATTGTGAAGAGAGGTTGTAAGTATTCTTCATCCTCTATCCATTGAGTATCATCTAAATCTGTAATTGTCCCTGCTGGAGGATACAAAGTGAATTTATTAGTTGAACTACCATCAGAGATGTACATATCACCGGATCTACAACTAATGAAAGCATCAGCTGTAGCTAACCAAGGTCTTCCTAATATAATAGGATGCCCTCCTAGATTATTATTAGGAGTTAGGATCATGAAATCCACAGGGTACTCCCAAGAATCTAGGGACACTGAAATGTCTTCTATTATCCCATCAGGTTTGATCACAGATCTATCTGCTAATTGTAATAATGTGGGTGTAAAAAGAATATTAGGAAGTTTCAGTTTATCCATGATTTGTCTACTCATGATATTGATTGCTGCTCCTAAATCAATGAGTGTGTTTTGGATCTCAATTCCATTGATGTGAATTTTAACAACTGGATTTCCTGGGTCTAGATACTTTGGAATAGAAATCTTACCCATCATAATGTCTACTATTTTTCCTGCCAGTTGAATTTTCTTTGTCTCTCTTATTCTTTTTCTTGTTTTCTTCATGCTCAACTCCTTTATTGTCTTTGCTAAAATTGGAATTTCCTTGATAGCTTGTAATAATGGAATCTTAATATAGACATTTCTTAGCTCATCTAGGAAATCATAATTAGGCACCATAATTTGTTTTCCTACGCCTCTATCAATTTGTAATCTTTCTAGAAAGGGAGGTGTAGGAGTGGATGTTGATGGCTGCTCTAATACAAGAGTTGAAATTATTGGTTCTTTTTGTTTTGATTTTTCAATGTTTGGGTCCTAAAAAGATGTGTCTTCTTCAAGACTTTTATTTTCCCGTAGAGAATCTTCCTCAGAGTTATCTTGTTCTTGTATGATCACAGAAGGTTTCCTCTTTTCAAGTATTCTTTCGGACCTAAGTTGAACATCACTAAGGTCTAGAGGAGTAATTAAATAAGTTGGAAACTGTTGGCCTTCTATCATGTATGTATTCTGAGGATTTTTATTGTTGGGGTTTGGTATGGGTTGAGCAGGCAACTGATTTGATTTCTGAGGAAATGGTAATGGAAGTGGTTGATTTTGATGTTGTGGGTTCTGAGGATTCGTTTGAGGATTTTGTTGAGGACTTTGAGGAGAAAAATGTGGGTATGGTGGATAGGATGGTGGATACTGATAGTACTGAGAGTATCTTCCATAGGGATTTTGTGCTCCTTGTGCCCAAGCTTGAGATTGATTTTGAAATTGGGGCCAAGGTTGTTGCCAAGAATTCCAATTTAGTGGAGGTTGATTATACAATTAATCATGGAATCCTTTTGTTTGAGGTCCTTACCAAGGCCTTCTAGAGACAAAATTGAGAGATTCTGTGGAATTTGTAGGAGTTTCCTCTTGAAAGATAGCTTTAAGACCAGGAATTGAAGTACAACTCTTGGTCTCATGTTTTTCTGAACAAATTACACAAGTCTCTACAACGTTTGCATCCAAAGGGCATTCTCTCAAGGCATGCTTCCTTCTACATTTGGGACAAAATATTGCTAAGGCATCAGATTCAACTTTTTGCTTGTTTTGTAACTTAAGGGTGTCTATTTGTTCACTAAGACTCCCTAAGATGTCAGATTTGAATTCATCAAGCATATGCCCTATCTCTGCCCTACTTACTGTCCCAGAAGCAGACTTACTTACCCTTGCAATAGCAGGGTCTCTTGGACCTTTTACAATTTTTTATTTCCCTCTTGAAAGGTTGACACATAACTTAGATATTTCAGGTAATGTGAGCTAAGATATATCTACTTTTCCCATCATGTTAAGGATATCCAACCATTCATCCCTAATTGTCTTCAACAAGAGAGCTTTTAAGGTGTCTTGATCTAAGTTCTCCATTTTTGCTCTTTTGATGTTGTAATGAAATCTCTCCAACAAATCTTCCAGGTTTTCATCTTCTTTTTGTAACATCTTAAACACTTCCTCATTATGATTGATTGGCATACAATAATCCAAATACCTCTCTAGAAATGCTTGTTTCATGTCTTCCCATGTCCTAATAGAACTGTTGATCAAACTCATAAACCACTTCAATGCTGCTCATTTCAATGTTGAAGGAAATAGTTTAAGTTTTTGAGCATCTTTTAAGTATTCATAAGTTCTACATAGGACTTCAAATTCAAATAGGAAGGTTTTAGGATCTTCAGTTTTAAGTCCATAGAAGTTTGGAAGGACAGAGGGTGAAATGTTTTTCATATTTGTATTAGTTTCTTCATCTACTATAGGAAACCCAAAAGAGCTTCCCATTTCTCTTCTACCTCTTCCTCTACCTCCTTCTCCTCTACCTCTACCTCTACCCCCTCCAAATAATGTGTGTTCTCCATTAAAGACTCCTCCTCCCCCTTCCTCTGCCATAGTTGATTCTTCTGTGGAAGTGGAAAAGTTTGTATCTCTAGCAAGGGTCCTTGAATCTTCTCCTAAGACAGGTTCAGTGGATGAAGTGGAAGGTCTTTCTAATGGAATATCTGATCTTAAGTCTTCTGGAAGTCTAGGATCAGTAAAGGATGGAATGTGGGTCTGATTTGGAGGTGTACTAACTCTTGGTCTAGGTGAAACAAGTGGTGTTCTAGGAATCAAACTTCTGCTTCTTATGAATCTACCCCTTGAGTCTCTCTCTCTATGCATATCATTGTTTTTGGAAGTTAAGAAACAAGGCTACTAGTTACACCTCCTCGGCAATGGCGCCAAAATGTTTGTGCTCAACCTAGTGTTCCTAAATTGAGTTCATTAATTGTCAACCAGGGTTGGTAAACTGCTGAAGTGTGGTGCACTATATGTCCCTAGGTATTTGTTTCTCACTACGTTGTGTTTAGTGTTTTATGATGTTTTTGGTTTTATGGTTTTATGTTTGAAAAGGGAAAGAACTAAGTGCTGGTGAAAAGAAGCTATTGGTTATTTAAAACAGAACAAAGCCTAAACTATGGATGGCAAACAACAAATGAAAAGCTTGATAATGACTTCATTGCAAGAAAATAAATCACAACATGAGCTTGAACTTATCCAATTAATTCATTAAAGGTGTGTTGGAAGAGCTTGAGAAATAGACAAGTGAAGTTCTCCTAAATAAACAATCAACTCACAATATTACAAAATGATTATTTGTAACACAGTAAGGTTTCTATTCTAGATTAACCTATGATGATGAAGTTACCCTATTCTGCAACTTGACTTATCACTTCTAGGCCTTATTCATAAGTTTGAGATTTTCTAAAATAATGCTTGGGAAAAAGGCTATAGGTGAGTTTGTAAAAGATTTGCAGAGTGATCAAAGCCTTAAACTGATATTACTGACCCCTGTTCATGTGATGATGTATCAATATAAATTCAGAACAAAATTAAGTTTGTAAATAATGAAGGCCGAAAGACTAATTTTGACAACTAATACTACTTGAAATATAATGGATAACCTAGGCTATAAAGTGGTCTATCAATCTTAAAAGACAGTGACTCCAACTTAAACTAGAATGCCATTAATATTTTCTTGAAACAAAATGAACTGAGACTGAACTAGAGTGCTTCTAATCTACTTGAAGTACAGTGAACATAGTTAAAATAAAATTCCATTATCAAACTGGGAATGTAGTGACAGAGCTGAACTAAATGCAATCAACCTCTGGAGTGCTATAACTAAACTAACATGCAACTAGTCTATGGAATTCTACAGCCCATCTCGTTCAATAGGACTGATATTTGGAAGAGTTTGTAAAACAAGTCTAGCGGTATTATTCAATGCAATTGAACATAAACATAAGATTGAAAGCAAATACAACTAGAATCTAAGACACCACAACTGTTTCTTATTCATTGTTAATGATGTTTTGGAAGAGTTTGTAAGAGTAAGACTGGCTATGACACTTAGTGTAAACAAGCATAAATCATAAAATTCGAAAGGAAATGCAACTAAAATCTACAACACCACAACTATGCCTTATTCATCGTGATGATATTTTGGAAGAGTTTATAAGAGTAATTCTAGCTGTGATGATTAATGTAAACAAGCATGAAACATAAACTTCAGAAACTTGCCTAAGCTAGAAATGAAAATCATACTAAAATACTTATCTAAACCGTATAAACAAGGCTACTCAGGTAGTAGGGGCCCTCTACCACCGGAGTAGCATGAAATCTACTTCAAAATTGACTCAACGCTTTCAAGGAAATGATGCTTCTTTCATTAAAGAGAAATTGCTTCAAAAACATAATGTTTTTGGACTTTTGAAATCTAGCAATCAACCACAAAATCTAACCTTGTCACTCGGTTTCCCAAGCCATATTTGTAGCAAAATTACATAACTGTCTTGAGATAACCTAGGGATAATTGTCTTTCCAAATAAAAACCAAACTAGGACTCTGATGGTGGTCACGTAATATAATTAAGGACATCTGGACTGTCCTTGTCCTATTGGGAGTCTCTCTCCTAGTTTGAGTTCCCACGTACATAACCACCTACAGAATTCCGTTCAAACTTCGTGGAGAGCAACAAATGATGAGGGAATGATGTGGAATACGACCATATGTGTTTTCCTCTGAGATGACACCTGGAACCTGCATAGACATGAAGACAGTTGCAGAATCGGCAACTAGATACAGAATGTCTGCATTTTGTAGCTAGATCTAGTTCAAAAAGTACTACAATGACAAAATCATAAAAACATAGGAAGTTAGTCATGATATATATTCTTAAAGAAATTTTAACTAATTCTACTGATCATTTGAGCCTGTGATTAATAATGGACAAAGGAAATAGAGTGGAATGTGGTGGAAGAAAGAACATCTTTGGAGCTCAACAATTTGATCCTTCTCAAAGCATAATAAATTTAGTGTTAAAATGTATCTATGCTAGTATGTTGGTGTAATCTCCTTTTAAAGGAAACATACAAGTTTTCTACTCACATCATAAATACATTATAAAATAGAACTAATATTTAAATAAACATAAACAAATATAATATTAATTCAATAAATATAAATCAATTATGGCAATGATCCAGAGATCATATTTTTTTCTAAAAAATGAAAGTGCCCAAAATCTTTTGAAACTGGCATCAAGTCATAGTGTTCATCGTTCTGATTCAAATGAAACTTGAATCACCTCAATATGATGTTGTATAAATAAAGTTATAATGTTTTTAAGTTTTTGGTCAACAACAAAAAAATTGCAGGTAGGATGACTGGGTTACTAACTGGGCAGTCTGTATTATTGATGTCATGATGATTTCAACATTCCAACTAGGCGTAGGAGACCAATCACGACTTTCCAAATGGTGGGCTCATACAAGGGCAGGTTTTTGGAATTTGATTGGTTCATTTTTTTTTGGTGGTCAAATGGTAGGCTACCATGTGGCCCAACCGAAGGCCGCCACGTGGCGCTTTCACATTGGAATTTTTTTGTTAAGGGTTGGATCACCTCTACAGGAATCGAACTGGAGGCCTGTCACAACATAGCCCAACACTTTAACAACTCACCTACACGGTGTTTCTTAACCATATAGCTCCTCACATCTACTTAATATTTAATTAATGGTGCATTTGGGAGAGGGGTCACATGCATGTGCACATAACCCTAGAAGAGGTCTCCAAGCGGGCAGGGCGGGGACCAACCTCGGCCCTCGGTCATATACGCTCTCCAAATGACCACGACAAAGGAGTGAAGGGTGGAGTGTGATGGGGACCAATCCCTGGTCATAGGGAATACCATATGACCGAGGCAGAAAGGTAAAAGAGCTAGCGACAAGGGCATGGTTTGAGGCTTGGCCCTAGGTCACTTGTTCAAAGCGTAACCAGTAGTGGAGATTTGGGAGCTACTGCGGTGGGGGTTGGTGGCTAGCCCTGACCCCTAGCCACATCACCTCCATGCAACCTCAGCCTGACATAATAGGTGCCAAGGCCAGTGGGGGTGTACAGTTGGCCCAACCCCTAGCCATATGGCATGCCATGTGGCCCTGGTTTAGCGCATAAGGGTTATTATGCATTTAAACTAAGAAACAATTTACACCAGATCTAGGAAATTTTTTTACCTCCCAATCAGATCAAAGGGAAAAAATGTCACTCCCTTTGGATGTTGATCCAAATTGGAGGATGAATAACTGAAAAAACCTTGGGAGAGCCATAATTAGATGATATTTTGACCTTTTTGAGCCCAAGAAGAGCCTAGATAGGGGTTTTTGGACATTATGAATCCAATGGAAGCCTTTTTGCACTAACTGGAGCACTTCTAGAAGTACTTTTTGGAGGTTTGATTCTTGGATTGTCTAGGATAATTAGTGGTTTGGAACAGTTTTTGAAGGCTTTCGAGCATGGAGAGGACCTTGTAGGAGTTTCCAGCATTAATATGTTATCTACAACAGTTGTGACATCTATGGTTCACCTCATATTTGTCTTTTCTCATTATTTATTTTTGAGGAAAGCTCTCTTTTAGTACTTCAATGTGGAATTGTTGTACTTGTTATACTCATTTTCAGATGGAGTACAAGGTATTGATGTGAGAACCATTTTCTTGTAGATTATTTCATAATTCATAGTAGGCGGTCGTGATTTTTAGAGTGAGAGTTCTTTGTAGGAGAATATTTCCTTGAAGGGGAAACAAGCCACTCATTTTTTCAACCATGTACTCTATTATCACTTAAATCTATGGAGCGTTCTAGCTGTGTTAGCAGACCTGAAGATGTAGCCCAGGGGAGGTGAAATCCATCACCAAATTCTTTGTTGTCTCTATTCATGTTTCCCATTATGAGTTAATTGATGATATGTTTCTTTTTTAAAGTTCACAAGAAAACTAACTCATTATCCTTGAAGAGACCATAAAACATGTTGATATAATAAGATTCATTTTTACTTGCAAAGTGTCAGAGGACAATCATTTTTTAGGAAGGAGAAGTTATCCTCCAATTTCAAATCAATTGGTATCAGAGCATGGTTTTGACCAATTTACAGGTATGGGCTGTTATCACCCATAAAATGTTAAACATTACTTGACATGGTCATAGAGTTCACTCCACAAAAGGATAAGGTCTCCTTAAGCCTCTTTCCAAATTGGTTTAGGAAAATTTATATTTTTTTTACATGTTTTAAACCTATCCTAAGGTTCAAGGTCACCTACATTTAGGTCATTTCATGTCCCATCAGCCATCATTAGGTGTTATATTTCATTTCCCAAGCGTTTAATTTCAAAAAGGATACTTAAGCCAGTTTTACCTCTTTTCGTAGTGTTTTACACTGTGAAATAGCAGTTTTCGCTACAAAACTGCCTATTAGTTTCATAGCGAAACTGTCAGAAAATGAACTAGCTATGCTACAAATTTTTTTTTTCCTATATGTCTTGTCAAACCTGAGGTGAAGTGTCAGTTCATCATTGGAGGAGTTAGGGTGGATGTAATTCGATTTTGTTAAGGTTAATTCAAAAGTACAAAGTCATGTATGAGGTCATCATTACCGTTTTTAGCATGCATGTGTCATGATTAAGGCATGAGTTGTCATTGAAACCATAAAATATTACCCAATTGAGTCTTTTTGTCATTATCCGCTTCATCTTTGCATGTTATTGAGTTCCGGAGAGCTGCGTCATTGAGCCAAGCAGGTTGATGGTAGATTCAAAGGTTGCAGATGTCATCAAGCAAGCGAGCCTGAGAAGGTATAAAGTCACCATGGCTGCAAGGAAGAAGACCAAAAAAGGTGGTCACTGCCACAGGTATGAGCCCATGGACATGAATTTTCTCAACAAAGACCCAACTGCCATGGAGGTATTCTGAAGAACATGATGTTTTCAATTCTGCCAAAGTCTGTAGGGTTGTCATCTATAGGTTTCTAAAGATTTTTCTAATAGTTTCACCGGGATAGCTTCAAAGGTGGGAATCCTAAACCTCACTATAACACTAGATAAAATTTCAGAAACAACAGGAATCCCTAGAGGAGGGGAGCAATGGTTTAAAGGAATCAATTTCACCATGCACGATTGCAGAGAGTTCATCAAGCCAAAGCATAGTGAAATTGATCTCACAAATGCTATCCCAAGGAGTTACATGAAGGGAAAATTTTCAAAGATGTTGATGATCATTCAGAAGTATTTCACATGAGAAGGAATATTTCACATGGTCTACTCCTACCACCTTACGATTCTGCTGCATTTTATGGGTAAGAGGTCTCTTGAATTTCCCTTTTATTTATACAGAAGTCTAACTAAAATGTCACATAAGGTCCAAGTTAAAAAAAGAAGGAAATGAAACTTCTCTCTTTCACCATGGTTTGATTAAGTTGTTGGTGTTAGAGGAGTTGAAGAGATTAGGCAGAGATTGGACATCCTTTCTGTTCATGAGTGGTTTTGAAGTAAATGTTTTCACTCCTAAAAGAGTTCCCAAACCTAGAGATATTTCATCACCAACAATGGCAGAGCAGTTAGAACCAGTAAGCATGGAGACAGAGGCTTTGCAGAATATTGACACACCCAAAGCTACACCTGCAAAACAGAAGCCAACAGTTAGCAAACATGGCAGCAAGAGAGTTACTAGGAGCCAAACAATGGTTAAGGGTAACTTAGAGGAAATATGGCATGCAATTTATATTGAAGAAAGTCCCATTGTCCAAGCTGAAGATGTTGAATATAGGGGAAAAAATCTAAAGAAAGTCAAGACAGCTAAAAAGTTAAGGTTTGCATGTGATGATGTTGGTTTCATGTTTCAAGCTATAAAGCCAATGACAAGACATGTAAGAAATATTATGGAAAGCAGCAAAGAGACTCAGAAGGTCAGTGAAAATGCTCAGCCACCACCAAGTATCATATACCTCTCCTCACCTGCAAAAGAGGAGTTGGTTATCAAACAAAAGAAGGGTAAAGAGAAAATCACTGAAAAATCAGAAGTTGAAACCCTTAAGGAGCAGTTGAAAGAGGCAGGGGAAGAGATATCAGTGTTGAAGAAAGAGGCAAAGAAGCATAGAGCTGAAAGGGTTCAGTTTGAACAAATGAGAAGAATTTGGGAATATCAACTCACAAGTGTCTCAAAGACCTTGGACAATACAAAAAGATGATAAAATGGACTCAACCACTAAGAAGAGAGGTCAAGAACATCAAAAAGGTAAACCTGCACTTGCAATCCAAGAATAGAGCACTGAAAAATCAAGTGAAAGATCTTCAAGAGCAATTGGAGCTTATTCATGAAGAATTGGAAAAGAAAGGCTTAAAGATGACAGTGCTAGAAGAGCCTATAGCTCAACTGATTGTTAATGAGGAAGAAACACCATAGGGGTAATAAACTGAGATGAGATATGCCTTAGGATGTCCATAACATGAAGAGAATAAATATTTTGCAACTGGAGGCCAGTTTTTGAAGACAGTTTTGAAAGGAGCAATTTCTGGGGTTTTACACAGTTTCATAGCATTCATCAGGCTTAAAGCCACAAATATGCTACGAAAAAACCTCTAGCAGCCTTTTTGCTTTTAAAGTCAATTTTTGCAGGATTCAAGGAAGGGAAATCATGGTGGTAAGGTGTCATGGATTTATTAACATGATGGAACAACAAAGGAGTGAAGTAAATGGATGCAGAAGCCATTTTTTCCACGCTACCAAAACTCGCTACGAAATTGTCCTATTTTCTTAGCAAGCAATTATTGAAGGTTTTTGAACATCTTAAAGGAAGTTTTGGCCAGCTGGAGACCTCCAACGTGTCAATGAATCTTATTATCAGATATTTATGACTCAAAGGGAGTGCCATGAAGATAGGTCATCAGCCAAAACAACGTTGAAGATAAGGGTCATCTTTTCCTTAAAAATAGGGTCATGCTCCAAAAATTTAGGGATGTTTTAAATAGTTAAAGTGGAGGTGAATTTGGTCATGTGTCTCTTGAGCATGTGATATTTATTTAGTAAACATCATGTAACTGTTTCACAGATAGGATAATAGCAATGTAATAAATAGGAGTTAGAGTCCTATTAGGAGATGGTTTCTTTAATGTGTAGCTATCAGTTTTATGTTAGAAGTTATGTATTTCAGTTATGAAAGGTGGCATAGGAGAATTCATTGATCTAGCCACCAGGAATATCATCCTTATTGTAAAGAATGTCTATTTATAGACAAAGCATCAAAGTAGTAAGGGGTTGGAGAAAATTTGCACCAAACTGCTACTTTTATGTTTTTGACCTATATCAGTAATACAAAGTGACATTCTTCTTAACAGACCTGAGATTCTCATGAGGTTTTTGATGTCTTATTGATCTATATCTTTATGTTTTATCACTTGTAGTAGATTTCATCTCTATTACTCAGAATTCATAAGTTTATGCTCTGACTTCCTTTAGTGATGAAATGACTGTGTTTTCCTATGTTTTATGTCTGAGTTGCCTTTGTTAAAGACCTCTATCTGCCTCAGCTTCCATGTTGAAGAACCTTTGTCACTGAAAATACTGATTTTTGACTCCATAAGCCCAATGGTAGAAAGCCTGCATTATTTTCAACCTGCAATCATAAAAAAAAAGTTAAAATTTACATAGAGTTAGCCATCTAGTACTATCATTATTCAATATCATAAAACCCCCTTGAGAGAGCCCTCTCAAACTAAAAAGGCTAAGCTTCAGTTAGAAGTGGTTTGAAAAAATTACACTGAGTTGTTTGATAAGAAACCAATCAAGTACAATTTTGTGATAAAATTTTGGTGCATCTTCTAGGATCCTGAAGATATACTTTTCTCGAAATTTTGAAGTTGAACTCTTGAAGGTAGCAGGAGCTTAGAATCTGTTCGAGGCTGCAACTACTTTGGTGAATCCATTCAAAATTATCATGTTGAAAGGGGGCTTCGAAAAGGAGATATACGAGGAGTAATCTTGACCCAAATCCACCTACAATTGTGGATAATCCAAACACAATTTCTAGAGGCATTCAAGGTAGTTCTGCACAATCAGGTACTCCATTAGACACAAAATTATTGTCCTCTAAAGTTTTAAGAAGTCCTAAATATAAAAATTTTGATGGTAAAATTTAGGAAGTCTTGTTTAGGTTTGAAAATGAAAAATAATTGACTGAGATTGTTTTAGACCTACAAAGAAGAGGTATTGATACCTCAAACTTAGTGACCCAAAAGGATAAATAAGAATTATGGGGGGCAGTCACATTAGACTTATTGTTAGAGAGGGAATCTTTAGATAAGTGGAAGGAACTAGACCCATTTGAAATATTGCTAAGAAGAAAATCTGGTTTTCCTTTACCTGATTGGAGTTCAATTGTAACTGGACTACAAATACCAGCCACACCACCTCCTAATAGTACCTCTTCTTCTACTACTGGTGTCCCTAAAAATACTACAGTCCCTGTCATCATGGCTGGAAATGTTCCACCTCCACCTGCTACAGAACCTACTAGGTATGCTTCTCTTGTTCTTCCAGCTGTCCTTAATTCCCTTTCAAGCAAATATTCTGCTAGAATCAAAACTTGGGGAAGTGATGAAGAGATTATAGCTGAAGAGCATGTAGACTAGTTTAATGAATTCATATACAAAGAGGAGGTTGACCATGAAGATGTCAAAATGAGGCTTTTTGCTCAGAGTTTCACTGGTGAGGTCAGAAAGTGGTTCAAAGCCCTTGCTCTAGGAAGCCTGCATAATTGGAATGATTTTGAAGATAGCTTCTTGAGAAAGTGGGGAAAAAGAACAAACCCTGTGCAAGCCCTCACTGAGTACAATAGTTTGAAAAGAGTTGTAGATGAAACTGTCTAAAATTTCTCCAAGATATTTAATAAAGTATATGATTCCATTCCTGCCCATCTTAAGCCTCCACTAGGAGCAGCTCAACTGAGATATGTTGAGGCTTGTGACTATGAATTTTCTATCCTACTCAGAGAAAGAGAATCCCCTTCACTAGATGAAATGCAAAATGATGCTGTGAAGGTGGAGGTAAATATCATAGCAGCTAAAAATTCCAATATGAGAAAGATAAAATTGAAAGAAGAAGATAAGCCTTCCACCTCAAATGATAAATTTGACTCCATTATGAAGATAATGGAAAAAATAATGGATAGGCTTGCCCTTGGAAATGCTTCTTCACGTCCTGCAAAAAATGAACCGCAATTTAGAAATCCACAGTTCAAAAGACCTCAAAATCAACAGAGATCAAGGGAAAACAAAAATCAACCTGACAGTCAAGTAAGGCCTCCTTTTCAGCAAAATTTAGTTGATGAAGAAGATCAGCCTGAAATCCCAGAAGACTCCATTCATTTCCTAGATGAAAACATGTCTGGAATGTTTTTAACTAAATAAGAGCATGATGAGTCTGATCATGACGGAAAAAAGGGTGAGGAACCATCTGATTACCTTAAGGGTTATCAACATGCAATCTTTGAGATGCAGAAACAATACAACCTTAGAAACATAAATGTCCCTATTATTGCAAATAAAACATAGCCCAAGAAAGATGCCCCTAAAGCAGCTGAGGTTAGAAAATATCCACCACATTCTCCTCCTGTCAAAGAAATTGAAAATATTACTTCTTCTTTCAGTTTGGAGAATGAGATTTCCAAAATCAAAATACCAGTACATTTTGGAGAAATTATTAAGGTGAATGAATACAGAAGTAAAATTGTAAAAATGTTGAATTCCCAACCAGGAGCTGCAGACATCCTTAATGTTCAAGAAGACCATCCAACCATATACTTGGGACCAAGATTAGAAGATGAACAAAATGAAGAGGTACCTCCTTTCTATGTCAGTATTAGTAATCATGACATGACAATACACAATGCCATGTTGGATTCCGGGGCCTCTCATAACCTCATGCCTAAAGTGATTATGGAAAGGATAGGATTGGAAATCACTAGGCCATACAAGGATTTGTTTTTGTTTGATTCAAAAATAGTTCAATACATTGGATTGATAAAATATGTTGTTGTTGGTCTTACACAAGTCCCTACCAAGTGGTAATGGACATTGTTGTAGAAAACATTCCACCCAAGTTTGGCATGCTACTATCCAAATCTTGGGCAACAAATATCAAAGGCACCATGCAGATGGACCTAACATATGCCACCAATCCTATTTTTGGTGAGTAGAGAAGGTTGTACAGAGAGAAAAGCATGGCTTATATGGTAAGTAGTAAGGAAAAACCTCAGAATTTCCCAATTTATGCTGTTGAGACTGAACTAGGATAAGATATTCTTTTCAATGAGTTAACTAATGAAGTAGAAGATGAAAGGAAAGAAGAAATTCAGGAGGTTGAAAATCAGCACACAAAAAATCAAGAAATCATTGAAGAAAAGGCAGAGGACTGGTGGTTGTTGCATTTTGATGGATCAACTGGAAGAGAGGGGGCTGGAGCAGGCATTTGGATCACAACTCTTCAGGATGAAATTAAGTTCTATTCTTTCAAACTGAACTTTTATTGCAAAAAAAATAAGGCTGAGTATGAATCTTTATTTTTGGGTTTAGAAATTTTAAAAAGAATGGGTGTCCAAAAAATTTCAATTTGTGGAGATTCTGAATTAGTTATTAAACAAGTTGAAGGTGTATATCAAACCAAGGATGTGAGAATAAGAGCATACAAAAATTTGATCATGGATATGTTCGAAAAAAATTCAAGAATATTCCTTTATTGTGAAAACTAGGGATCAAAACTCAGTAGCTGATTCCCTAGTTGTTTCTGCAAGTGTGTTTGTTATCCCTGCGCATTCCACTGAAAGGTATGAGGTTGAATTTTTTCATAGGCCTTATATCCGAGACAACATCATCCACTGGAATTTTTTTGAAGATGACTAGCAAGTCAAAAACTTCATAGAATTGAAAGAGGAATTTGAAAGCACACAAGTAGATCAGCAAAACGTGCTTGCTGAAACTAAGGGTAATTCTGAAGTGTTGCAGTTGAAGAATAATTCTATACCCAAAGGTCTCATCCCACTTGAAAATATTTTTGACCAAAATGATATGTTTAAAGCCCCTAGGATGCAAGCTAATGATGAAGAGGTAGAGAGTTGTAACCTTGGTAGAGTAGCAATGCCAAAAATGGTAAAGATTTCAAAATTTATTTTTGTAGAGATGAAATAGAAATATATTGAGATGATGAAAAGGTTCATAATTTTTTTTGCATGGAGTTATGTTGATTTGAAGAAATATGATCCTACTATTATTCAACATACCATTCCTATTAAAGAAAATGAAAATCCTTTCAAACAAAAGCTGAGGAGGACTAATCCACTTCTCATGCCCATGATTGAGAAGGAAATTAAGAAGCTCTTTGATGCAAAAATTATTGTCCCAATCATATTCTCAAAATGTCTTGCTAACTTGGTACCAATAAGGAAAAACAGTGGAGAAATTAGAATCCGCATTGACTTCAGAAACTTGAACAAAGCTTCTCTGAAGGACAATTACCCTCTCCCAAAGATGGACCAAATTCTGCAGAACATTGTTGGTTCCCTAAGGACGTCTATGCTGGATGGTTTTTTAGGATACAATAAGATATTAGTGCACCTATAAGATCAAGAGAAAACTTCCTTTACTACACCATGGGGAACATTCAAGTATGCGAATATGCCCTTTGGTCTGATGAATGCACGAGCGACCTTTCAAAGAGAAATGGACATTGCCTTTGCTGAGGAGAAGGATAAGTTGGTGGTTGTCTATCTGGATGACATAATAGTATTCTCAAGGAGAGAGGAAGACCACTTGAAGCATCTAGAGAAAGTTCTACTGAAGTGTAGAAGGTTTGGTATTTCTCTTAATCCTACTAAGAGTATTTTTGCTTTAACTTTTGGAAAGTTACTTGGGCATATTATATCTAAATATGGGATAAAGATTGATCCAAACAGAGTTAATGCTATTCAAAAAGTAGAACTGCCTAGAAGTAGGAAGGAAATTCAGTCTTTCCTTCGAAGAGTGAATTTTGTGAGAAGGTTTATTCCAAAATTTGCTGAGATTGCTAGATTGGAGGTTTCTGTGGTGTCGTTTTTCAGATGTAAAACTAGAAATATACACAATCATAATTTTTAGTCTACGTTTCGAGTCTAAATCAAGACTCATCTTCAGGACAACCTACTAAGAAGAGAAAAGATCACGATCAATAAATAGTGGAAAGTGAGAGATGAAAAGGGCCGAGATATAACTAAGATGTTGAAGAAAGGAATTGACATTAAATGGATATTTGAAGCAAAGCAGTCATTTGAGGAAATCAAGAAGGCACTCACTCAAGCCCCAGTGTTGATTAGCCTGGATTTTTCAAAGGATTTTCTGGTTTTTACATTTGCATCAGAAAACACAATTGCTGGAGTTTTGTTGTAGAAAGGACAACAAGGTATTGAGAAGCCTATTTCATTATTTAGTAGGACCCTTGCTAATTCAGAGCTGAAGTACAACATATTAGAGAAACAAGCATATTCTTTGGTCAAAGCCATCAAATATTTCAGAATTTATATTCTGCATTCTCATGTCATAGCATTTGTGCCTAATGATGTTTTGAAGGACATCTTGACTCAAGCTGTTCCGGATGGTAAGAGAGGGAAGTGGATAGCTAAATTTTTGGAATATGATATAGAAATCATACCTACAAAATTAGTGAAAGTTCAGGGGCTAGAAAAGCTGATGGCACAGTCAAATTTTGACTGTCTTGATATTAATTTTATTGCAGAAATTTTAGAATTATCAGATGAAGATGAAGAGCTTATTCGTATTGAAGAAAAATACCTTCTATCTGAGTGGTACAAAGACATTTTATTTACCTTACATCATCATAGAGCTCTTGCTGAATTGACTAAGTCTAAATCAAGGTTTGTAAAGATGAAATCTCTGAGGTACTGCATCATAGATAAAAATCTGTATTGGAAAGATATTGGTGGTATTCTTTTGAATTGTTTGCTAGAAGAGGAAGCTGAAAAAGTGATTGAGGAGTTTCATAAAGGAGATTGTGGAGGTCATCACTATTGGAAGGCCACATCAAACAAAATTCTCAGAGCAGGGTACTACTGGCCTACCATGTTCAAAGATGTATACAAGAAGATAGCTGCCTGCCATGAATGCCAGATTTTTGATGGTAAGAAAAAGCTTGTTCCTTTACCCTTGATGCCAGTTTATGTTGAGGTGCCATTCCAGCAGTGGGGGCTAGATTTTATTGGTGAGATCCATCCATCATCTTCATGGCAACATCGTTGGATCTTGACAACAACTGATTATTTCACGAAGTGGATTGAAGCAATCCCAACTAGGCAAGCAAATGATTCGGTCATCATCTTATTTTTAGAGAATAACATATTTTCCATGTTTGGCTGTCCTATGAAGATCATCACTGACAATGCACAGGCTTTTAAGTCTAAGAGGTTGATCAGTTTTTGTCATCAATATCACATTACACTTGGACACTCTACTGCTTACTACCCATAACGTAATGGTCTTGCTGAATCTTCTAACGAAAGCATTGTGAGGATTATTAAGATGGTTCTACAGGAAAATAAAAGGTCATGGCATCTAAAACCGAAGTATGTTCTGTGGGCTGATAGAGTGTGTACAAAAAGGTCAATTGGTACTTCACCTTATGAGATGGTGTATGGAGCTGAAGCCATTTTTCCTACATCCTTGGGAGTGCCTGTTATGAGGCTGCTGCAAGGATTAGAGGAGAAACCAAATGCTATTCAAAGGAGAATAAACCAGATGATAGCTCTACAGGAAAAAAGGGAGGAAGTATATAACAAAAATCAATAGTCTCAAAACAGAATAAATAATACATTTGACAGGAAGGTCAAAGAGGAAAAATTTTAGATTCAAGATGTGGTATTGAAGTGCGAGGCCAGAATTGAAGAAAAGGGGAAACATGGTAAGTTTGAGAATATTAGGAAAGGTCAATTCATAGTAGCTACATTCCATGGAAACAACACTTACCTACTATAAGAAATGGATGGACAACCTTGTGTTGGAGGGCCTGCCAATGGCAGGTTTTTGAAGCAATATTCCTCTTAAGTTCTGCTGATTTTTCACTCCATTGTATATATTCCATTTTTTATGATTTTTTGCTAATAAAGAGAAGTTGATCATCAAACTTGAGCCCGAGGTGAAGGCCATTAGAGTTTGAAGGAAGCTTGGAAAATTTCAGAGTTTTTTCCAAGAAGATGGATATCACTAGAACTATAGGTTCTTTGGTGTACCAAAGGGGCACACCATCCCAAGTGGAGCCACTGTTATCACTCATAAAATGTGAAACATTACTTGACATGGTCATATAGTTTTCTCCTCAAAAGGATAAGGTCTCCTTAAGCCTTTTTCCAAATTAGTTTAGGAAAATTTATATTTTTTTTATATGTTTTAAACCTATCCTAAGGTTCAAGGTCACCTCTATTTAGCTGATGTCATGTCCCATCAGTCATGATTAGGTATCAGATTTCATTTCCCAAGAGTTTAATTTCAAAAAGGACACTTAAGCTAATTTTACCTCTTTTCATAGCATTTTACTCTGTGAAATAACAGTTTTCGCTACGAAACTGCGTAATAGTTTCGTAGCAAAACTGTCAGAAAATGAACTAGCTACGCTACAAAAAACTGTTTTCCTGTCTTTCCTATCAAACCATAGGTGAAGTGTTAGTTTATAATTGGAGGAGTTAGGGTCGATTTCATTCGAGTCTATTAGTGTTAATTCAAAAGTACAAAGTCATGTATGAGGTCATCATTACCATTTTTAGCATGCATGTGTCATGATTAAGGCATGAGTTGTCATCAAAACCATAAAACATTACCCAATTGAGTCCTTTTGCCATTATCTACTTCATCTTTTCATGTTATTGAGCTCTCAAGAGCTGCTTCATCGAGCCAGGCAGGTTGTTGGCAAATTCAAAGGTTGCAGGTGTCATCAAGTAAGCGAGCTTGAAGATATAAAGTCACCATGGATGCAAGGAAGAAGACCAACAAAGGTGGTCACTGCCACAGGTATGAGCCCATGGACATGAATTTTCTCAACGAAGACCCAACTTCCATGGAAGTATTTATAAGAACAGGATGTTTGCAATTCTGCCAAAGGCTGCAGGGTTGTCATCTACACGTTTCTAAAGAATTTGCTAATAGTTTCACTGGGACGACTTCAAAGGTGGGAATGCTTAACCTCACAGTATCACTAGATAGCATTTCAGCATCAACATGAATCCCTAGAGGAGGGTAACAATGGTTTGAAGGCATCAAGTTCTGTTGGAAATGTTGTCATTGATGGCAAAGGAGATGACAAAGGAGGAGCACCTAAAACATCATTCAAGGGACAGAGAGGCAGCAGAAGAAACAGAGGAATTGAAGTAGAAGCAACAAAGGAATTAGAGACAGAGCAGTGGAGTTGAAAAGGCCTGAAGGAGTGTAATACAGAGGTTTATTCATGAATTAGGGGTGTAATACAATTTGTAGATGAATTATTGAGCAATTATTCATTAATTGAGTTTGTATGGCATAGACTTTGATTGAAGACTAAAACCCTGTGGAGGATGAGTTGGAGCATTGAAGCATTGTATATTTACTGTGGTAAAGACTTAATATGCTTGGGGATGAGTTGGAGCATTGGAGCATTGTGTATTTACTGGTCAAAATTCCTGTGTGAAACTCCCTTAAGTTCTTGTAGAAGCTAGACTCTGTAAATCAAGCTAAGAATCTGCCTGTATATTCAGGAATAAGAGTGTATGATAATGTGTAGATATGTACTCTACAATTTGGGATAAACTGTGCTCTGTATTTAGTTGAAGAAATCGAATTCTTGTCGATGTTGTGTCCAAACTGTATGTGCCTTGATCATATTGAGTTCTGCGCAAGCAATGCCAGTAATTTGAAATCAGGTTTTTGATCGTCTTCTGAGAATTGACGTGAGGTGAATCGATCACTGTAAGGATCGATTATGAGAGAGAATAATTCTGTGCGGATGAGACCTCGTGACAGAGTATATATATAAGAAACGCATGACAAAGCTTGTGTGAGAGTTGTAGTCTCGGTTAGTGAATTGATTTCAGTATGGTAGGAACTCTGTGCCGGAGTGAAAAGAACCTTTTTACATAGAATGGGCTGAACTAGAATCGGAAGCTAAGAGGAACCTGGAGCATAGGAGAGGAGCGGAACCGAGACTAGTGAACAGTAATGGTGGGTTGGAGCGAAACCGTGGTTTCTTTGCACCACCATTCGTCGGAAAGTGGTATTAGAGGAATGGGCAGCGATTCCATAGGATTGATGACACGTGTCCTGACTGACATTTCAAAACCATTGTTTAAAGTGCGCCTTCGCGCGTTATACCTCAACTGAAGATGTGGAGCGGAAGTAACATACATCGTTGATCCAGAGGCTTGATATCTAACGGTGGTCGCTCTCTGAACTTGCCCGAGGTTTAATGGAAGAGCCCAGAGGATAAGCCAGGTACGCGTTCGTTTGATTGTATTGTGGGCTCCACGGACCTTGTATATATTATAATACGCATCAGGATTGTTATAAAGGTTATAAAGGTTATATGCGATGGCGTTTCATTTGTTCAACTTATTCACTATATAATACCTTGGGTTTAATAACCAGCGGATTGAACATTATGAGTTGGGTTTTTTATTATGGTTTGACCATATTTTTTGAAAATGTCGAGAGTTGTGTTATGGCTGATTAAAGGGCGGCTGCACATACAGCTATTATATAACTACAATAAATGGGGAACTGAATAAAAGAGAAAATAAAAAGGAGAATGTTTTTTTTGGATGGATGAGTAGGGAAAATAGAAAGAGAGGAGCACTAGTCGAAATATATTTTAACGCAGATATATGTATACAACAGACATACAATCACGGTGTACAGGAATTTGCACAGGAACAAATTTGACAGGTGTACAAGCACAGAAAATTGGAAAATAAGCAGAAGACAGTGAACAAAGAGTATGCAGAACAGATTCTTAACAGCAACAGGAAAAGACAAATCCAGTAAAGCCAAAATCCAGAAAAGGAGCTGAGTAAAATTGAAATAGGTAATTAAAAAATGTGAATGTTAATGTTGTAATTAATTTTTTATTGTTTTTTATGCAAAGGCAAGTATCCTAAGGAAAAGACAAAATCCCACTGTAGCATGAAATTTTGTACTTATTATTATGTTTTTAAATTGATTTGGATAAAGAAATGAGGAGGCAGAAGACCAAGGGGTATAACCATCCATTTCGAATTCCTAGAGGAAAACAAACAGTCATCAAGAAATTTCTATAAGTAATATCATCTTGATATGCAAAAAAAGTGAGTTGGGTTAGAGGTTAGAGAAAGTGAGTGAAGAGAATGCAGGAATGAAGCAGTAAAGCAGAGAAGAAGGAGGAGCTGAGCAGAGAAGAAGGAGAAGCTGATAGAGAATATGAATAGATGTAGAGATGATACAGGGCAGATATGAGAATAGATGAACAACAGAGCAGATGGAACAGAATAGAGCTGATATCCAAGGTAAATCAGCAAGTGTTTCTCTTTTGAAAGAGTAAGGAAGTTGGAGCTTCCCTATCAAGTTGTAGCTTGATAGATGTCAGTTGTAGCTGACTGAGGTTGGAGCCTCCTGTAGGTTGGTGCCTGCAGAAAATAGATGGGAGTTGGTGCTTCCACATCAAGTTGTAGCTTGATAAAATGACAATTGTAGCTGACTAAGGTTGGAGCCTCTTGTAGGTTGGTGCCTACAGAAAATTAATGGGAGTTGGAGCTTCCTTGCAAGTTGTAGCTTGCAGAATTGAGGTAGGAGCCTCCTGTAGGTTGGTGCCTATAGAAAATTAGTGGTGAGAGGGAGTTGGAGCTTGCCTTTGCATCACAACAATAATAAGATGTGGTTTTCTCCCTTTATGGGTTTCCACTTATATCTGGTGTCTTTGTGCATGTGTTGATGTGATTTATCTAATCTGCTTAATACTTGTTGCTCACATATTAAGACTGTTGTTACATTAACAAATATGTTTGATACTTGCTGCTCACTAATAAAGATTGCTCACATATTAAGCTGATCATGAAGTAAAGGTGTAAATAAGTTTTAAGAGAAAAGTTTTAAAAGTCCATGTATGTGTTAAACTGATTCACCCCCCCCTCTCAGTTTAACTAAGGGTCCAACAAGTTCACCATGCAGGATTGTAGAGAGTTCATCAAGCCAGAGCATAGTGAAATTGATCTCACAAATGATATCCCAAGGAGTTACATGAAGGACAACTTTGCAAAGTTGTTGATTATCATTCGAAAGTATTTCACATGTGAAGGAATATTTGACATGGTCTACTCCTACCACCTTAGGCTTCTGCTACATTTTGTGGGTAAGAGGTCTCTTGACTTGCCATTTTATTTATACAGAAGTCTAACTAAAATTTTAGATAAGGTCCAAGTTAAAAAGGAAGGAAATGAAACTTCTCTCTTTCACCATAGTTTGATTAAGTTGTTTGTGTTAGAGGAGTTGAAGAGATTAGGCAGAGATTGGACATCCTTTCTATTCGTGAGTGGTTTTGAACCTAGAGATTGGACATCCCAAACCTAGATATATTTCATCACCAACAGTGGTAGAGCGGTTAGAGCCAGTAAGCATGGAGATAGAGCCTTTGTAAAAGATTAACACACCCAAATCTACACATGTAAAACAAAAGCCAACGGTTAGAAAACATGGTAGAAAAAGAGGTACTAGGAGCCAAACGATGGTTAAGGGTAACTTAGAGGACATATTGCATATAATTTTTATTGAAGAAACTCCCATTGTCCAAGCTGAAGATGTTGAAGATGGGGGAAGAAAGCTAAAGAAAGTCAATACAGCGAAAAATTTAGAGTTTCCAGGTGATGATGTTGGTTTCATGTTTCAAGCTAGAAAGCCAATGAAAATACATGCAAGAAAGGTCATGGAAAGTAGCAAAGAGACTCAGAAGGCTAGTGAGACTGCTCAACCACCACCATGTACCATAGACCTCTCCTCACCTGCAAAAGAGGAGCTGGTTATCAAACAAAATAAGGGTAAAGAAAAAATCACTGAAAAATCAGAAGTTGAAACTCTCAAGGAGAAGTTGAAAGAGGCAGGGGAAGAGATATCAATGTTGAAGAAAGAGGCAAAGGAGCATAGAGATGAAAGGGTTCAGTTTGAATAAATGAGAAGAATCTGGGAAGATCAAGTCACAAGGGTCTCAAAGACCTTGGAAAATACAGAAAAACTGATAAAGTGGACTCAACCACTAAGAAGAGAGGTCAAGCAAACAAAAAAGGTAAAACTGCAGTTGAAATACAAGAATAGGGCATTGAATAATCAAGTGAAAGATATTCAAGAGCAATTGGCGCTGATACATGAAGAATTGGAAAAGAAAGGTTTAAAGATGACAATGGTAGAAGAGCCACCTATAGCTCAACTGATTGTTAATGAGGAAGAAACACCACATGGGTAATAACTTGAGATGAGATATGCCTTAGGATGTCCATAACATGCAGAGAATCAAGATTTTTCAGCCGGAGGTCAGTTTTTGAAGACAGTTTTGAAAGGGGCAATTTCCGGGTTTTTACACAGTTTCGTAGCATTCATCAGGCTTAAAGCCACAAATACACTACGAAAAAACCTGTAGCAGCCTTTTTTCTTTCAAAGTCAGATTTTGCAGGATTCAAGGAGGGGAAATCATGGTGGTAAGGTTTCATGACTTGATTAACATGATGGAACAACAAAGGAGTGATGTAAATGGATGCAGAAGCCATTTTTTCCACGCTACCAAAACTTGCTACAAAACTGTCATGTTTTCGTAGCGAGCAATTATTGAATGTTTTTGAACATCTTAAAGGTAGTTTTGGCCAGCTCGAGACCTCCAACATGTAAATGGAGCTTATTATCAGATATTTATGACTCAAAGGGAGTGCCATGAAGATAGGTCATTAGCCAAAACATCGTTGAAGATAAGGGTCATCTTGTCCTAAAAAACAGGGTCCTGCTCCACAAATATAGGGATGTTTTAAATATGTAAAGTCAAGGTGAATTTGGTCATGTATCTCTCGAGCATGTGATATTTATTTTGTAACCATCATATAATTTTTTCATAGATAGGATAAGAGCAATGTAATAAATAGGAGTTAGAGTCCTATTAGGAGATGGTTTATTTAAGGTGTAGCTGTCAGTTTTCTGTTAGAAGTTATGTATTTCAATTATGAAAGGTGTCATAGGAGAATTCGATGATCTAGCCACCAGGAAGATCATCCTTGTTGTAAATAATGTCTATTTAAAGATAAAGAATCGAGGTAGTAAGGGGTTGGAGAATATTTGCACCAAACTGTTGCTTTATGTTTTTGACCTATATCAGTAATACAAAGTGACATTCTTCTTGACAAACCTGAGATTCTCATGAGGTTTTTTATGTCTTATTGATATATATATTTATGTTTTATCACTTGCAGTAGATTTCATCTCTATTACTCAGAATTCATAATTTTATTCTCTGACTTCCTTTAGTGATGAAATGACTATGTTTTCCTATGTTTTATGTATGAGTTTCCTCTGTTAAAGACCTCTATCTGCCTTAGCTTCCATGTTGAAGAACCTTTGTCACTGAAAATACTGATTGTTGACTCCATAAGCCCAATGGTAGCAAGCCTGCATTCTTTTCAACCTGCAATCATAAAAAACAAGTTTCAATTTCCATATAGTTAGCCATATAGTACTATCATTATTTAATATCATAAAACCCCCTTGAGAGAGCGCTTTCAAATTGAAAAGGGTAAGCTTCAGTTAGAAGTGGTTTGAAATAGTTGCATTGAGTTGTTTGATAATTAGCGAATGAAGTACAATTTGGTGATAAAATTTTACCTTTTTTCAGGGTACAATCAAATACTAGTGCACCTAGAAGATCAGGAGAAAATTGCCTTTAGTACACCATGGGTGACATTCATGCATGCCAAGATGCCCTTTGGTCTGATGAATGCAGGAAATACCTTTCAAAGAGAAATGGACATTGCCATTACTGAGGATAAGGATAAGTTGGTGGTTGTCTATCTAGATGACATAACTGTTGTCTCAAGAAGAGAGGAAGGCCATTTGAAGCATATGGAGAAAGTTCTGGCCGAGGTGAAGGCCATTAGATTTTGAAGGAAGCATGGAAAATTTCAGAGTTTTTTCCAAGAATATGGATAACACTGGAACTACAGGTTATTTGGTGTACCAAAGGGTCAGACCATCCCAAGTGGAGCCACTGTTATCACTCATAAAATGTGAAACATTACTTGACATGGTCATAGAGTTCACTCCTCAAAAGGATAAGGTCTCCTTAAGCCTTTTTCCAAATTGGTTTAGGAAAATTTATATTTTTTTTACATGTTTTAAACCTATCCTAAGGTTCAAGGTCACCTCCATTTAGATCATGTCATGTCCCATCAGTCATCATTAGGTGTCAGATTTCATTTCCCATGCATTTAATTTCAAAAATGACACTTAAGCCAGTTTTACCTCTTTTCGTAGTGTTTTACACTGTGAAATACCAGTTTTTGCTACGAAACTGCCCAATAGTTTCGTAGTGAAACTATGAGAAAATGAACTAGCTACGCTACGAAAAACTTTTTTTCTATCTGTCTTGTCAAACATGAGGTGAAGTTTCAGTTCATCATTGGAGGAGTTAGGGTAGATGTCATTCGAGTTTGTTAAGGTTAATTCAAAAGTACAAATTCATGTCTGAGATCATCATTACCGTTTTTAGCATGCATGTGTCATGATTAAGGCATGAGTTGTCATCAAAACCATAAAACATTACCCAATTGAGTCTTTTTATCATTCTCTGCTTCATCTTTGCATGCTATTGAGTTCTGGAGAGTTGCTTCATCGAGCCAAGCAGGTTGCTAGTAGATTCAAAGGTTGCAGGTGTCATCAAGCAAGCAAGTCTAAGAAGATATAAAGTCACCATGGTTGCAAGGAAGAAGACCAAAAAAGGTGGTCACTGCCACAGGTATGAGCCCATGGACATGAATTTTCTCAAAGAAGACCCAACTTCCATAGAGGTATTCAAAAGAACAGGATGTTTGCAATTCTGCCAAAGGCTGCAGGGTTGTCATCTATAGGTTTCTAAATATTTTGCTAATAGTTTCATTGGGACAAATTCAAAGGTGGGAATGCTAAACCTCACATTAACACCAGATAGCATTTCAGAAACAACATAAATCCCAAGAGGATAGGAATAATGGTTTATAGGCATAAAGTTCACCATGCAGGATTGAAGAGAGTTCATCAAGCCAAAGCATAGCAAAATTGATCTCACAAATTCTATTTCAAGGAGTTACATGAAGGACAAATTTTCAAAGTTGTTGATGATCATTCAGAAGTATTTCAAATGTGAAGGAATATTTCACATGGTATACTCCTATCACCTTAGGCTTTTGCTACATTTTGTGGGTAAGAGGTCTCTTGACTTTCCTTTTAATTTATACAGAAGTCTAACTAAAATGTCAGATAAAGTCCAAGTTAAAAAGGAAGGAAATGAAACTTCTCTCTTTCACCATGGTTTGATTAAGTTGTTGGTGCTACAGAAGTTGAAGAGATTAGGAAGATATTGGACATCCTTTCTATTCATGAGTGGTTTTGAAGTAGATGTTTTCACTCCTAAAATATTTCCCAAACCTAGAGATATTTCACCACCAACAGTGGTAGAGCAGTTAGAACCAGTGAGCATGGAGACAAAGCCTTTGCAGAAGATTAACACACCCAAAGCTACACCTGCAAAACAAAATCCAACAGTTAGCAAACATGGCAGCAAGAGTGTTACTAGGAGCCAAACAGTGGTTAAGGGTAACTTAGAGGACATATTGCATGCAATTGATATTAAAGAAACTCCCATTGTCCAAGCTGAAGATGTTGAAGAAGGGGGAAGAAAGCTAAAGAAAGGAAAAAAAATAAAAAGTTAGAGTTTGGAGGTGATGATGTTGGTTTCATGTTTCAAGCTAGAAAGCCAATGACAAGGCATGCAAGAAAGGTCATGGAAAGTAGCAAAGAGACTCAGAAGGTCAGTGAAAGTACTCAACCACCACCAAGCATCATAGACCTCTCCTCACTTGCAAAAGAAGTGCTAGTCATCAAACATAAGAATGGTAAAGAGAAAATCACTGAAAAATTAGAAGTTGAAACCCTTAAGGAGCAGTTGAAAGAGGTAGGCAAGGAGATATCAGTCTTGAAGCAAGAAGAAAATAAGCATAGAGCAGAAAGGGTTCAGTTTTAACAAATGAGGAAGATATAGGAACATCAAGTCACAAGTGTCTCAAAGACATTGGACAGTATAGAAAAACTGATAAAGTGGAATCAACCACTAAGAGGAGAGTTCAAGCACATAAAAAAGGTAAATCTTCAGTTTCAATCCAAGAATAGGGCACTGAAGAATCAAGTGAAATATCTTCAAGAGCAATTGGAGCTGATTCATGAAGAATTGGAAAAGAAAGGTTTACAGATGACAGTGGTAGAAGAGATTATAGCTCAACTAATTGTTAATCAGGAAGAAACACCACAGGGGTAATAAATTGAGATGAAATATGCCTTAGGATGTCCATATCATGCAAAAATTCATAATTTTACAGCTGGAGGTCAGCTTTTGAAGACAATTTTGAAAAGGGAAATTTCTGGGTTTTTACACAGTTTTGTAGCATTCCTCAGGCTTGAAGGCGGGACTACGCTATGATAAAACTTGTAGCATCCTTTTTTCTTTTAAAGTCATTTTTTTAGGATTCATGATGGTAAGGTATCAGGACTTGATTAACATGATGAAACAACAAAGGAGTGAAGTAAATGGATGTAGAATTCATTTATTCCACGCCACCAAAACTCGCTACGAAACCGTCTTGTTTTCATAGTGAGCAATTATTGAAGGTTTTTGAACATCTTAAAGGTATTTTTCGCTAGCTGGAGACCTCCAATGTGTCAATGGAGCTTTTTATAAGATATTTATGACTTAAAGGGAGTGCCATGAGGATAGGTCATCATCCAAAACAGTGTTGAAGATAAGGGTCATATTTTCCTAAAAAATAGGGTCATGCTCCACAAATCTAGGTGTTAGTATGAATCTTTCGTCGTAAAAGATAACTTTAGCTACGCATAACAAATAGCCCTAACATCGATTATGGCTGCAAAATATCTTTAATTTTGCTGCACAAATTCAGATCTAAGCATAAAAGATATTAAGCAGATAAAATATAACATGGCTCCATGCATTCAATGGACAAGACAAGAAATAAATTTTATAAAAGAATTTTATATTATATTAAAGAATGGGGCACCTGAGAGGAAAACAAGAAAGGTGTTTTCCGGTTCTCCTCAGTGGGATGGGTTCTTGGAAGTCCTCAGTGTTTCAGATCTAACATTCCTCTCTCTTAGTGGTGTAGAAAAACAAACATAGAAATCAATGGGAGTTCACAAAGAAAAATGGAAAATGGTGACCAAGAGTAGATCCAGAGTGATCTAATGTAATGAAGGTGACTAATGAATGGGGAAAACCCCCCTATTTATAAAAAAATATTGGGGCGGTCTAGAACTCGATGCATGAATAAAATATTATTAATTGAATTCTAGAAGCACCTTTTAGGAATATTTTATTATATTTGTTGGAGGGAAAAGGATTCTTGACTTGGGTCAATTCCTTTATTTATAAATAATAAATAAATAAATGATTTATTTATCATTTTAGGGGAATGATGGGAATATAATTAAATAAATAATGGTTTATTTAATTATTTATGGATGATTTAGTCAAATTTAACTAATAATATTATTTAAATAATGATTTAAATAACTTATTCTTAGGAAATAATTAAATAAATAAGGATTTATTTAATTAATTTCGTTGTTTTGGGTTAAATATGACCAAATGAGTTATTTTATATGGTGAAAGCAATATTACTTAGGGTAAAATTGGTCTTACCTGGTGTACTTGGGTTCATCTAATAATAATAGGTTAGATGACCAAAAAAATGGTGTAACAGATTTCCCCCCAATGTACGAGTGTTAGGAGAAAATCGTATGACTGAAGTACGTTGTAAGAACTCAATCACTAGATATCAAAAGGGAAGTGAGAGAGAGAAGTGTGATGTTGTCTGATGTGCCAAAGGACTAGACCCTGAGGAGATGAGACTTACAGGTGCAACAAGTCTCTAGTTTCTGAAGTGGTACCTGTGCTAAAGGCGGCGAGGGAGGCATACCTATGCCCACCGAGACAAAGTACAAAGAATAAGGCGCCCGGAAAACCACGGAACGCAATAATGAAGCATGTGCTGGCCTAAACATGAGCCAGATAAAATAACATGATGAATCCCACATACATGCGATGCTTGGAATAATCGTCAGGACTTATACAAGAATATGGTAGTACATGAGATACAAATACACCCAAATGCCCACTACACGCGGGGAAGGGCTCGCAACATCTGACTGATACGTGCAATTCGAAGAGGCACCGCAAGAGGTTGAGGTTGATGTCATCAAATGGGAGGAGCTGCATCAAGGATGTAAATGAAGTCATCCGGGCATGTGGGGGGCTACCTGGAGGGCCACCCCCTCATGAGGGTTGAGACATATCACACATGCTCGGGAATCACCAATAGCTGCTGTTGCGTCATTGGACCATCAAGTGTATAGATCACGATCATGCTGGGAAGAGCTTGAACCAATGGTACACTGCCCCCTAGTCCTGGCTTCTAGAATAAGTGAGCTAATGTCGACAAAAGTATATCCGCCATAGGTGAGGCAATAAGGGAACCTCAACTAAGGCACGGGGGAAAATAGTAGAGCAACGGTCAAGTAGACACTGATGAGGATGATGGAATGGGGGAAGATCCAAAGGGGACCATAAAAATAACATGAGTACAAGATGGTATCTCATGACGGAAATTGACACGAACAGGAATGAGTATGGAGGCAAAGTGGTGCCCCCAATGAAAGGTGTTGTAAGTGAGAAAATACGATGTTGAGGAGAGGTATGGTTGAGGGGCGTATGTGCCCCCAAGCATGTTGTGGTTATGTCAAAATGTATAAAGGGGAAGCTAAACACATTTTAATGATGTGGTGCGCCATTTGTTTTTGTTATGGTTATGCAGTATGAGAAAGGAAATGGGGGATTACCAATCTCTTTTGGTACTGCATATATGAATCAAATGGACTTTAAGTTTCTGGGTTGGCATACCTAGTGTCACTATCCCAAAAAGAGGATTGGGAGATAATGAACTGATGCTCCCCTAGAAAACCCATAGGTTGGTCATCAATAATGTCGAGGAGACTGGTTTGTTGATGTAAGGTGAAGGAACGATAAGGGGTATCATCCCGAGAGTGATCTGAAGTGGTATGGGACTCTAGAGGTTCTTCTAAATGTGGAAGAATAATGGTATTAGAGTCGACATGATGGGATACACTATGAGAGTTGTGAATAATTGCTTCTCTTGGTCTCTCTAATATGGGTGCCCCCTTACTTAAACATTGGGTTTCAATGTAATGGCCACAAGGTGCATGTGGTGTAAACGCATGGGTTTTATGTAAGGGGGAAGAGAGAAAGTCAGGGGAGATGATTCCTTCCATAATGTCATCATCATGATAGAAGATGGGGTGACTGGTGGAAGAAAGACCACTTGACACAGTGAAGCTACCTAACTCATCATCATGAGAAGAGAGGTTCACATGCACATCGTCACAAGGGGTGACTTAGGAGTAAGCAGATAAAGGATCTACCGATGTTGAGCCCAAGGTGATTGCTGAAGGAAGGTCAAGCGAAACAACAGGGGAGGATTCACAGGGAATGTTCCCCGAGGATCTCATGGATGATGATAGGTAGAATATGGTGGATGAAGGCTTCGTCATCTCGACATCAGGAGGGGGAATGTCAATGGGAGCCATCATGTCTAGTAGTTCTACCGAAGCGAAACGTGCAAATAGGGGAGAGGTGGAATCATTGCGCTTGGCCTCGAATTGGCGGACCGTGGATAGAGAGGTGTGGAATTCCTTGAGGCGAGAACAAAGGTGGGTGTAATGGCCATGGAAATCACACAAAGCACAGGGGCGGTTTGTGTGAATAGTCTTGGGGTTCTTGGCCGCGGTCACGGAAGAAACCAAGGCTTCCGGGACCGTGGACTTAGGGAACGCGACATTAACCATGGGCTTGAGATGAGGCAATTTAGGACAAGTATGTGTGGCATGACCGACAACATCACACAAGGCACACTGGATGGTATGATTTGGAGGCCGAGGAGGGGCAGGGTTTGTTGGGGTAGCCTTGTCTTTTGATGCCCCCTTGCGAGCTTTTCCTTTCTTACCCGAAGCAGGCGCAACAGGAGGTGGTTCCTATTGAGGTGGCTGAGGCGCTGTTGCAGCGGGAGAAGTCATGGGGACCGGTTGACCTGGGGTTAAAACAAGATAAGGTTTGGGTTGACCAGGAAGGGTTGCAGTTGGAGGATCGAGGTACCAGACGGGAATCCCAAGGGTCAAGTTAGGAAGAGAGAGGGTGGCCATGACAGGTCCTGTGTACACTCCTGGTGAGGTAGCTAGGAACAGTATCTGACCAGAGGGGTAATGGCCAGGTGGGACGACTCATAAATGGCTAAGGTTTGGAGGAACCATTCCAGGAGGGTAAAGAGGCTCATGAGTACTAGCGGGATGGGAAGGTCTAGGCAGAATAATTTCGGGCAGCTGAGGCGAAGGGCTAGGAGCAGATTGCTGCAGGCGAGGTTGAGGTTGTTGACTAGCCGAAGCGGGCTGTTTAAGGTTAGCCCGAGACGATTGCATCATGCAAACATTCGCTAAGCTGGGATCAGAGACAGGAGGAGGAGGAAAACCAAGGAAGGTTCCAAGCAAGGAGGAGTCTTTGTAGACGCCGGGGGAAACACTGGTCAAAGAATCAACGGTTTGTTTATTGGCTACAGAAGAGAGGGTTGACTCAGGGGAGGTCTGAGATTTTGGCTCATGAGATGGCAATTGGTTGATGGTGACTATCTTTCCATTGTGAGGGAAAAAAATATTACGATGGACCACGGATGGGATAGCAGACATGGCATAGGTGTAGCTACACCCCAAAATAATGTTATAATCAAGAGGGGTGTCGATGACTTCAACGTCAACACAAATAGTCTTGCCCGCAAGAGTGATGCGACAATTATGGAAAAGGCCAATGGGCTGGGAGGCGTGGCCATCCCACGCTTGAAGAGTGATCGTGGAAGGGGCCAACTCAGGAGATCCGAGTTGTTTCCAAACCGAAGCGGACATCATAAAGGTGGAAAGGATTGGTTATGCTCTGTTGTACATACACTTGCCCCTGAGGGGGTGGTGGCTGCTGTTGCGAGGGTTGAGAAGATAAGGGAGGCGGGGTGCTAATGCTGTAGGAGTTGGAGCACTAGGCTGTGGATATGGATGATAATGAGGTTGGGTAACAGTGTGGTAAATAGAGGGTTGGGAAGAAAGAGGAGGCATGCCGGATCCTGGATGCGCACTACCGGGAGGGGGAGGAGTGCAAGAAATGGTGCCCCCTCCCCTAGGAAAACCATAGCTCATGGGAGGTTGAGCGGATGGATTGGAGATACCTCCAACAATACTCCCGGCGGCAGGAGGTGCCCTCGGTGTATGGGCATTACCGGGTCTAGGGAGATCAGGTAGAACAATATAAACATAACCCGTCTGAGCGTAGATCAGATCATATTTTAATGCCATTTGGAGGGCAGCTTCTTCGGTTTCAGGAAAATGTGATGCGACATCTTTTCCGATAGGTGGCAAGAGAGATCTAAGGAACCAGTCCATGTAGACACGGTCTTCAAAGGTAGGAGATTGACATAGGCTCTTTCTTCACCATTCCTAGACATGATCGGATAGGCGGGTCGCAGATGATTGACGGAAAGAAGTCAAAAGTTTGATACCAGTGTCATAATGAAGGGGGAGCTGGAAGTAAGATAAAAAAGCCCGAGCAAGAGTCGAAAAGGTGGTATGAGAGGAAGTGGGCTGATCAACATACCACTTAGAAGCTTCACCGGTAAGTGTGCGTTGTAACAATCTAAGACAGATGGAATCATCAATAATGGATGAACACCACATGTGGAAAGATCAGATATGGTTAGAGGGATCCTCTCCAGCAAGGCCTTCGAACTTGGGAATGTCGAAGGGGAGCTTGGTTGGCATAGTAGGCCAACTAACATCATGGAGGATAGGATCATTGATCAAATGATTGAAATCGAGGAGACTGAGGCCTACCATGAAGGGGAGCAAGGGAGTAGTCGAGGTAGTTCCCGTGGCGGTTCCACTAGTAACAGTCCTAGCATTAGGGCCGGGTTGCCACTAGCATTAGGCCCTGGACTAGACATGGCGAAGGTAATAGGGGGAGAACCAGAAGTAGGGGGAGAAACCAAAGAATCAGAAGATGAGGCAGAGTGCGGACTCGGGGGAGAATTAACTCGATGACGATGGGAAGGAGGAAGTAGACCAACCGGAAAATGAGGGTGAAGGCCAAGAAGTCTCCGAGAGAAGCGCCTTGGGGGCAAAATGATGACGGGAAGAAGAAAAACTGACAAGGGCAAGGAGGGACAAAATCAAGCGAGGTCAAGGGCAGAGAGGTGTAGTGACAATTGATTTTAAAGTATTTGTCAGGCGGTGTTAACCAGGCTCTTCTTCACTTAGGGTCAGTGTGTGGCGTGTGTTAATTTTAATTGTTTAAACCCAGACGTTTTGAGAGTAAACGAAAAAGTGTGCTGTGTAACTGAAAATAAATCTGCAGTAAATAAAACGAAAAGAACAGAAAATTAGCAACTACTACTGCATCAATTTAACCCAAGAAGGCGGGTCTCGCAAAACTAGTCTATAAGAGGAAAAAAAAAAAAAAAAAAAACTAAGCCAAGCACACAAAAAGGAGGCCAATAGATATAATGTCAGGAGGGACTAGGATCTAAAGGAGAAATCTGCTGAAAAGTGGTGCAGAGAACAACAAATAGGCAGAGGCAAGGTTGCTGCTAAAAAGGAGGAGATCAGCGAAAAATAGAAGAGACAAGGCGGTGGCCGTGGAAATGAAACCAAACAAAATGATATGAAGTGATTGGAGAGGGAGAAGAGCTGATCTAAAGGGATCTGAAAAGCAGGTATCAGATATGAGAAAAATAAGGCTGAAACTCTGAAAATTCAGACTTCTGAAACAACAAAGACTCTCCCACAAAAAGTGGAGGGTACTAGAGCCCTATGGGGCAAGATTCCCTCTTAGGTGAGTGAAGAAGATCAGAAACAGGTCTAAACATGCGGAGATGGAGGTCAGATAGCCCTGACAGAGGTTTAGACAAAACCCAAAAAAATTGCAGAAAAATTCCAGAAAAAAGTCCAGGTCACAGTTTTTGACCTGTTTTTCGCTCAGGTCGCACTTTTTGGGCTGTTTTCCGTGACCTGAAGCTCCAGGACGCACTTTTTGGGCCAAAAAGTACAACCTGCACTTCCGGCACTCTCGGCGGCAGATTTCAGAAAAAAATGTCATCTCAATTGCGGCTGATGTTGGTCACCTGCGCAATAAGGCCAGAAACACACGAAAGTTAAAAATTTGACTGTTTGAGGGTTTTAGGGGTGAAAAACACCATAAAAATAGAAAAAACATAAAATGAAAGAGAAACCCTAGGGTCTGAAACAACTGGATATGCAGGAAGATATAAAACGATAGCGGTCGCAAAAGAAAACCCGTGTGGAGTCGCCAATTGTTAGTATGAATCTTTCATCATAAAATATCACTTTAGCTACACATAACAAATAGCCCTAACATTGATTATGGCTGCCAGATATCTTTAATTTTGCTGCACAAATTCAGATCTAAGCATAAAAGATATTAAGCAGATAAAATATAACATGGCTCCATGCATTCAATGGACAAGACAAGAAATAATGTTTATAAAAGAATTTTATATTATATTAAAGAATGGGGCACCTGAGAGGAAAACAAGAAAGGTGTTTTCCGGTTCTCCTCAAGGCTCCTTGGAAGTTCGTGTTTTAGATTTAACATTCTCTCTAGTGGTGTAGAAAGAACATAGAACTCAATGGGAGTTCACAAAGAAAAAATGGAAAATGGTGACCAAGAGTAGATCCGCAGTGATCGAATGCAATGTGGAAGGTGACTAAGGAATGGGGAAAAACCCCCCCTATTTATAACAAAATATTGGGCGGTCTAGAACTCCTGCATGAATAAAATATTATTAATCGAATTCTAGAAGCACCTTTTTAGGAATATTTTATTATATTTTGTTGGAGGGAAAAACAAATTCTTGACTTGGGTCAATTCCTTTATTTATAAATAATAAATAAATAAATGATTTATTTATCATTTTAGGAATGATGTAACATAATTAAATAAATAATGGTTTATTTAATTATTTATGGATGATTTAGTCAAATTTAACTAAGAATATTATTTAAATAATGATTTAAATAACTTATTCTTAGGAAATAATTAAATAAATAAGGATTTATTTAATTAATTTCGTTGTTTTGGGTTAAATATGACCAAATGAGTTATTTTATATGGTGAAAGCAATATTACTTAGGGTAAAATTGGTCTTACCTGGTGTACTTGGGTTCATCTAATAATACTAGGCTAGATGACCAAAAAAATGGTGTAACACTAGGGATGTTTTAAATATGTAAAGTGGAGGTGAATTTTCTAACGTGTCTCTCGAGCATGTGATATTTATTTTTTAACCATCACATAATTGTTTCACAGATATGATAAGAGCAATGTAATAAATAGGAGTTAGAGTCCTATTAGGAGATGTTTTCTTTAAGGTGTAGCTGTCAGTTTTCTGTTAGAAGCTATATATTTTAGTTATGAAAAGTGTTATACAATAATTCGATGATCTAGCCACCAGGAAAATCATCCTTGTTGTAAAGAATGTCTATTTAAAGAAAAAACATCGAAGTAGTAAAGGGTAGGAGAACATTTGCACAAAACTATTGCTTTTATGTTTTTGACCTATATCAGTAATACAAAGTGAAATTCTTCTTAACAGAACTAAGATTCTCATGAGGTTTTTGATGTCTTATTGATCTATATATTTATGTTTTATCACTTGCAGTAGATTTCATCTCTATTACTCAGAATTCATAAGTTTATGCTCTCACTTCCTTTAGTGATGAAATGACTGTGTTTTCCTATGTTTTATGTATGAGTTTCTTCTGTTAAATACCTCTATCTACCTCAGATTCCATGTTGAAGAACCTTTGTCACTAAAAATACTGATTTTTTACTCCATAAGCCCAATGGTAGCAAGCCTACATTCTTTTCAAACTATAATCATAAAAAACAAGTTAAAATTTCCATAGACTTAGCCATCTAGTACTATCATTATTCAATATCATAAAACCCCCTTGAGAGAGCCCTCTCAAACTGAAGAGGCTAAGCTTCAGTTAGAAGTGGTTTGAAACAGTTACACTGAGTTGTTTGAAAAGCAACCAATCAAGTACAATTTTGTGATAACATGGGAAATAAGCTACAAGTCCAAGAGATATATGAGATTGGATTGTCTCTTCGAATGGAGAATGTTGAGCTGAAGAGAATGATTGAAGTTGTTGAAGAGAACAATGTAGAAATTAGACCAATGGATTCAATCTGATCATGTAATGTACTAAAACAAGATATTGAATCCTTCTACTATATTTGCGGAATATAAAACACGATCACTCCATCACATGCAAGTAAAATAAATAAGTAAATCAATCTCACAACACAAGATTTTCCTGGGGAAATCAAATTCTCAAAACCCCTCTATCTCTATTGTATAATAAGCCAAGGAATCATAAAAAAATACAATGCATTCTTGCTCACAAGAATTTTTTGCACTCTACCAATCGTCTCCCATTGATCTACAAACACTTAGCCAATTCCTTGCCTTCCTCCAACCTGCCTTGCTCACACAATTCCTAGATAAATAAATCCCTAGTAAATAGGAATTCCAACCTTCCTTGATTCCACAATCCATCATGCCCTTCCTCTGACTTTATGACTACACCCGAGAAATTTGATAATAATACAAATGATAGTTATCTTCCATTTAACCTCTGTCTCAATTGGGTCTTCATAAAAAATGACATGCATACAACTAATAATAGTGAATCATTAGTTATTTGATTGAATAATACTGTGAATAAATCTAATTTGATTCAGTGGACCTCTCATTAGCTCATCGCTCAGTTAGAACTAGCTAAATTGATTTTAACTCAATTAATCTGAGTTAACTAATTACACTCACACCACACTAGTGAATAATCTACAACTAGACCCCCAATATAATAGAAATACTCTACATGCCTCACCTTTGACCCTCAACTCGAAATTATTGAGCTAACTCAGTATTTTTGACCCAGTTAACCGATACAAGTTGTTATGAGATGAAATTACAATTTATTGTCCAATTTATTTAAGGGAAAAATAAATTAGACACACATTTTCTTGTTGAATTTCAACAATCCCTCTAAAAAATAAAGAGATTATCAGCTACCTTGATCCTACCTCTATGGTATTGGAATTTTCTCTTTTCCAGTGCCTTCGTCAAGATGTTTGCATCTTGATCCTACGTGGGAATGTACTGCAACAACATAATGCGCCTCTAAACACAATCTCTGAGATGGTTTTATTGGATATCAATATGCTTGGACCTGTCATGGAATACCAGATTATTCGAGAGTTTTATGAAACTCCTGTTATCATAATGTATCACCATCGGATCCATCTGATGACCAAAAAAACCAACAAGTATCCTCCTCATCCAGATAACCTCGCATGCATCCTAACTAGCTACCATGTATTCTGCCTCGGCTGAATTGAGTGCAACTAATATCTGTTTCCTGTTGTACCAAAAAATGTTGATAATCCTATGCTGAATATGCCCCTGATGTGCTCTTCCTATCTAATGGACTGCCTGCCCAATCTGCATCGGTGAAGCCTAGAAGCTTCACTCCCTCTGTTCATTTGTACCATAATCTATACTATGTAGTACCCATGAGATATACCAAAACATGCTTCTCCACCTTCCAAAAGATCTTGGTAGGCTTACCCATAGCTTGACTAAGCTATTGAAACCATAAGCTGCCTATAAATAGTAACATCCACTACATCACTTGAAGTAGCATCCTCCTTCGTCCATTTTCCTACAAGAGTATTCTCCATGGGTTTGTTTCCCTCCATGTGGAACTTCCTTAGAATATCATTAGCATACTTGCCTTGAGATAAAAATAGTTCCCCATATCTTTTCCATATTTCCAAGCCAGGGAAATAGTGCAAGAGCCCCATGTCCTTCATCTCAAACTCTCTTGCAAGATCCTCTTTGCAAGAATTTATGAGCTGCTCATCACCTGTCAGTATCAGATCATCAACATAAAGTACAATGATCAAAATCTTACCATCAACCACAATATGATATAGGTTCACATTTGCTTCACTCTTTGTGAAGTCCAACCTGGTGAAATAGCTGCCGATCCTAGTGTACCAAGCATAAGGTGCTTGCTTCAACCCATACAGTGCTCTCATGAATCTGCACACATGTGACTCCCTGGGAAAGGTCTCAAAATCTTCTGGCTACTCAATGTACCATTCTTCCTCAATAAATCCAATGAGAAAGGTTGTCTTTACATCCATCTGATGTATCTTCCACCCCATCTGCATTGGGAGTGCAAGGATGGATCTAATCAATGAGTACCTTGCAACCAGTGCAAAAGTATCCTCATAGTCAATCCCCTCTACCCGTGAGAATCCTCTAGCCACAAATCTAGCCTTGTATTTCTCCACACTCCCATCTGCTGCTTGCTTCACTTTAATCCGCCTAAATCCAACCACTGACTTCCCCATTGGTCTTGGGACCACTTCCCATGCACTATTTCTAATAATGGAGTCATACTCCTCAGCCATGGCATCGACCCATTTCGGCTGTTGCACTACTTCCTCAAAAGAGGATGGTTCTGCCACAGTACGCTTGCTCATAAGAGCCATGTATCCAGTATACGTGTCTGGGGACCTTCTTTGCCTGCACTATGATGTAGGTGCACCTACATTATCTGTTGCATCTAGCATCAATCTATTAGCCTCTCTGACGTGCTTCCTACCATTTCTGGTGTATGGCTCCGCATGAGTGGTTTCTTCCAATCTCTATTCCTCTACATGTGGCTGCTCCACATCCTGAAGTTCATCCTTTCGAACTAAGAGTTCCTCTTCTGCATGCAAGTCAAGCTCCCTCTCAAGGGAAAATCACATGGCTTTCTCCTCATCAAATTTCACATCTCTCCTGGAAACTATCATCCTGTGTACTGTAAAATACACCCAATAGTTGTGGGGAGTATTTGTGTAACCCACAAATATCCCAACCGCTGATGTTGGTTCGAGCTTCTTCCTAGCATATTTGGTCACATGGCAATAGACATATGAGCCAAAATTTTTAAAATATGAAACATCTGGTTTCTTACCTGAAAAAGCCTCCTCTTGTGTATTCATGCCAAGTATCCAACCATTTTAAATCAATTTTTTCAATTATTATTATAAAAAAATTTATATCTATTTTATTAAATTTACATCTTCTTTAATTTTTAATATGATTATTTCTTTATTTTATTAAGTTCTTTATTCATTCTATTTATTACAAGTATATTGTATTGTATAACTTCGAATATGGCCTTTTGTTTTAAACTACTAAAATTGAATACATCATATTAAAGTACATTCTTGCGGATATCTTCCACCATACCCTTAAAGAAACCAAAAGTGTATACGTATATCCTTCTTCCCAATACAAAAATGAGCAAAAAATTAAGACCTACAAGTTCTTTGGTGTACCAAAGGTGCACACCATCCCATGTGGAGCCACTATTATCACTCATAAAATGTGAAATATTACTTGACATGGTCATAGAGTTTTCTCCTCAAAATGATAAGGTATCCTTAAGCCTTTTTCCAAATTAGTTTAGGAAAATTTATATTTTTTTTACATGTTTTAAACATATCCTAAGGTTCAAGGTCACCTCCATTTAGGTCATATCATGTCCCATCAGTCATCATTAGGTGTCATATTTCATTTCCCAAGCGTTTAATTTCAAAACAAAAACTTAAGCCAATTTTTCCTCTTTTCGTAGCGTTTTATGCTGTGAAATAACAGTTTTTGCTAAGAAATTGTGTAATAGTTTCATAGCAAAACTGCCAGAAAATGAACTAGCTATGCTATGAAAATTGTTTTTCCTATCTTTCTTGTTAAACCTAAGGTGAAGTGTTAGTTCATCATTGGAGGAGTCAGGGTGGATTTCATTCGAGTCTGTTAGGGTTAATTCAAAAGTACAAAGTCATGTTTGAGGTCATCATTACCGTTTTTAGCATGCATGTGTCATGATTAAGGAATGAGTTGTCATTGAAACCATAAAACATTACCCAATTGAGTCTTTTGTCATTCTTAGCTTCATCTTTGCATGTTATTGAGCTCTCGAGAGCTGCTTCATCAAGCCAAGCAGGTTGTTGGAGGATTCAAAGGTTGCATGTGTCATCAAGCAAGCGAGCTTGAGAAGATATAAAGTCACCATGGTTTTAATGAAGAAGACCAACAAAGGTGGTTGCTACCACAGGTATGAGCCCATGGACATGAATTTTCTCAACGAAGACCCAAATTCCATGGAGGTATTCAGAAGAACAATATGTTTTCAATTCTGCCAAAGAACACATATTTCATTAAATTTGGAAGTATTCAGTTGATCTAGAATTTATAACTTTAACTAGATTAAGTTTTTTCTAAATGTGGAATTATAAAATCACTTAGTTTACTAATTTTAATGTAGATATTCACCATTTTTGTGAAAAAATTATCATAGAAAAATATATAAAATAAATTTATATAAAATTGCAAAAGCAAATCTTTCACATCTTAATCTTGGATTCCTTACATTATTCTTTTAAGATTTTTTATGGTTTGTACTAAAAGCTAAGTTTGCTAAGGTTACCTTATGAAAATAATGTTGTGTATGTTACTATTATTAACTTTATGAAAAGAATGTTGAGTATGTTACTATTATTAACCCATTTAATTATAATATGATATAGTAAATATCATGTATATGATGACAACTAAAAGATATTTGATAAATTACTATGGATCACGAAAGCTTGAATTCAAATATTAAAACCTTGTTGGATAGGGCCTTGGTAACCAAAATTCATCATGTATGTGTTAAGTTACGATTATTACTAAGACAAGGTTGGCACAATTTAAAAGTCTATCACCTTTGCAACACTAGTAATATGGTTGAAGATGAAAAACCCTCTTAAATCATCCAGTTTATACTCATATTGGATTTGAATTTCAAAATATTTGTGGTGCTACCAACCTTCTTGATATTTTAACCAAACAAAATTATGATCACCGCGAAACACTTCTTTTAATTCTTTTTGAGCATAACAATAAAATTCTAAAGAATTTTGATTAATATCTTTATGGCTTCTTATATACCATATTTGGTCTTAGTGGATGATAATCATCATTATCACCATCATCATTACATACTATTGTAGGAAGTTTGAATCATTTTAGAGTTGGCAAGAGAAAATATTTTTTTACGATAAAAATAAATGTTGAATGAGAGTAGTAGCATAATTTATTTATTATTTGTACTTTTGTGTTAAAAAATAAGTTAATTGAGACATACTTAATGAATAATATATTAATATGCAAGATATATATTAAGTATAAAGTTATTTAATGACAAATTATCATAGTAATGTGTCCAATGTATGCGAGCATAAATCCATCTTAAATACGGATTTAACATGAGCCTAGAGGGATCAAATTATATAAGACCAAACAAAAATTTTAACCATAAAAACCTAATTTTTTTCTATATATATAGTTATATATGAAGTCGGTATCGACATAAATTAGTTAACATATATCTTCAAATAGTTTATTTCAATCTCTCGTTAAAATATTTTTGAAAGTAAAAGATTTAAACATCTACTTCACACCTTTTTTTTCACTTCTAATTACTTTACAACATATTCATTTTTTCTTTAATTAGAGCCGATATTATTTTTCTATTTATAGCATATTTTTTATTTTTTATTTTTAATTTAAAAGGGCATGGGACAAACAAACTTACACATCCATCATACTAGGCTATAGAATGTACCTAGCCTCTCGACTCAATTACTAATCATTTTAATTATCAAAATCAATCATGAATTAGAATAGTAACAAAGTAATACAATTTGATTATTTTCAAATACAAGAGGAAAGAGAGAAAATTGACTAAACTATTTATTACAAATGTTTAGTTTTTATTCCTGGAGTGTTTAAGGATATTAAATTGAAAAGAACATATTGGAATTCATCTAAAACTTATATTCATTACATTATTTCTATTATCATGAATATTTATATTTATGTATTAAATTTGACTCGTGAATAATAGATTTTGTAAAAAAAATCTTACCTAGTATAAAGTTATTTAACAATATATTATTATTGTGTTTCTCACTATTATTGACCATTTTAAATTGGCACTAACAATTTTTCCTATGTTGAGTACAAATTTATTATACTAGTACATGTTAGCACCACTTCAAAATCTATAAGAGGAAATATTTATAAGTCTAGTTGTGTTGTTAAATGATCAAAATCATTTTTTTATAAAGTAGAGTGCAAAAAAACAAAATTTTTTATTTAAATCAATTATAACAAGGAATATTAAGAAAAAATCACTTCAAACATTATTACAAGTGTCTAACATTTTTTCATTAATTGTTAAATGGTTTATATTAAATAGAATACTAATTAGCTACTCCACTATTGTTTTAATAAACCAAGTTTAGAAGATTTTTTTTTTAAGTGCATTATTGAATTTTATTACGCATATTTGATATGGTGATAAGTCATGTTGGTCAAAAAAATATTTGAAAAATTAAATATTTTATGGCAATGTCATGTCATTTGTATCACCACGTGATTACATTGAAATAATAAATAATATAAAACTTCTCCAAAAAAAATATGAAGAGAATATTTGATATACAAGAAATATTGAAAAGTGTGTCTGAATGTATATTAATAGATCCTTAAAAAAAAAAATACATTCATGAATCATATAAACCTAATCTTAAGATTTTCACTCAAGTAGTTCAATAACGACTTTTACACCATTTTATTTATCTTGGTCTATGGTATTAATTCGAATAGAGCCAAGTTCTGTGTCATCTGGAAATACATCTGGATTGTCCATTCCTCTCAGAATAATTGCAATCCTCATTCCTGATAGTGTCTTTCCACATTTTTATGTATGATGTTATCCCTTCCTTTAGTTCTTTTAAATAGGCATCATTATTTTCGGAAACTAAGAAAGATGGGTTTCCTATGGGAATTATAGGTCAACCTTCATCATCTATGTTCCATAACTCAACTGATTATGACCACTCAATATCTCTAATGGATTCTTTATACCTTAGTATTGGAATATCATTGAGTACAGGGATTTGGAAGTATTGAACATTAAGATGTCCAACTAGTGCATTTTTTACCTCCTTTATGTATCCATTAAGGAAACTTTTGAAGTCATAAACCTTGTAAATAAGTGTAGGTGGAAACACTCGATTTTCTTCAATTATGCGATATGTATCCATAATTTCAGGTAAAGAATATATATCTTTAATTTTTAGGTTGGAAGGAATTCTTCCGTAGGTTCCATCTATGTCTTCATAGGTGTGCCCCACAAGCAATAATACAACCTCAATAGTGATGAAGACACCAAGTGCAGTTAAAAGTCATAAAAACATGAAAAGATAACAATTCTTATTATCACTTGCTACATTTTCCAATTGTAACAACAAATGTGGAGGAAGAGGTTTAAAATCAACATTTTGACTCTTTGATCTTCCATTGGATATAAAATCATCCTTGTACACTTGACATTTTGAGTAAATAGAGGTGTCAAGTAATGCATTTGTAAATGGGTTTCTTGAACTTCCACTCTCATAAATTAGATCACCATACATATCAATTTTTGGGTCTTCAAGTTCCCTTAAGCACTTTGCAAGGGATGTAATAGTAAATTGCAATCCCATATGTACAAATGGTAGGGAGAAATGACCAAAACCTATTGTCTTATGCCCATGTGTTAGCATCCTTGTCAATGACAAACCTAAAGTTTTTCCTACAATAGATTTTGATTTGACATGTAGCCTTGGGATTGAAGTCTTTTTTTTATCCATTTTATCATGGATAAAGCTCAAATACTCCTTTGCAAAAGCTCTCTAACATAATTCTATGGGCGTAGTAGCAATATCTTCCACACATAACAATCGTGTTATGTTTTTTCAGCATACCTCGTGCCTTTTCTTCCAACTCTTTTGTAGTCGTTGACTTCATCTGTGCTTTCAACACAATACATTCAATGCATTTACTGAATATGGTGTTATTTGAAAATGGCACATATCGAAACCTAGTATTCCAGATCTTGCTCATTGTCGACTATGATATTGATGGATAATTAAGCTTTTGAAGAGCCTCATTGATCTCTTTTAACAAAGAATATTGTGTGTAAGTTGAAAGAAGCAACCTTAAAGGAGAATATGTTGCATGTTCTTCAAATTGACATGTTTGGTTTTGTGAACAATCTAAATTATCCATTACAATTTTTTGTAATATCTCTATGGCTTCCACGGTGTGTGCTCATGCTTTGCATGTGTTGGTGTTACCATGAATATATTTGATCTGTCCATGTTGGAAATAATGCTGGTACTTATAGAATGTTCTTTGAGGAATCTTATGTATATTATACCATGCTTTCTTACGAATAATATTCCCATGAAATTGCATGTCCTTTACATTTCTAGCAATAGGTGCTAGGCCATGGCCATGGCTCCTTAACATGAGTGAATTCAAGACAAATTCCCTAATACCATTTTTATTTATTTCTCTCATACACCTTCTAGCACCTGCAATGGCCTTCCTATCCACATGTTGAAGACAATATTTTCTACAACATACATCTGCAGCCAAAACTCAAATTTCTTTCTCTTCATCTATTTTTGTTTGACATTTTGCAATTTTTGTTGTATCCATAACTCGTTTAATCCTTTTATATGGCCTTGTTACATGCATATCAATTGATTTTCTATATTTTTCATTACAAATATACCCATCACATTTGTTTAAGGGATTTGTGTCCTCTGTAACATCCCATATCACCATTTCCTTGGGTGGCTCCTTGAACTTTTCCTTAACCCTTAATATCACACCTTTGTTGTCCACCAAATTATTTATTGGCCATCTAACCAAACAATGTATAGACTTATCTTGAATTTTTCATATTTCAAAATTTCCATCTATCACTTCTAAAAAAATGTCAAATTCCATTTCACCTAGTGTTTCACCTTCAACAATGTCATCCTCTCGAAAATTAACTAGCATTCCTTTGGCAATGCACATGCTTGTTCCCATGTATTCATGTGTAATATAAACCTTTATACATATGAATATAACCCTATCTTGGGGAATATTTATGGCATGATCATGACACTGAGGTTGCAAATCTGATTCTCGCCAAATCTCATAAGATTCCAATGCACCCCCTGGTGTATGCTCAAATCCTTTTGGATGTGGTAAGAGCAGCATCATGTTTTAACACCTTCTCAATTTTAACCACTATGCATCCTTTATTTACCATATTTCCATGCATTTTATTCCCAAGCTCCATATTGAATATGGAACCCTCACCCACCTTCACTCCACGTTGTAGAAGATCTACCTTGTCTCCAATAGAAAATTTAGAATAAACATTTGCACCTATAAAAAAATGTAAATAGGGTTAGTATTTAATCAAAAAAAAGTATTATACTATCGATAATATTTGAACACATGCTTCAATATTTGGATTTACCTATGTTGTGCCTGAAATCCATGATCTTCCATGGATATGTGTCCCCTTCATCAACATCCTCCTCAATCAAATGTGGTTGAGTGACATCAATTATCAAAATTGCAACATAACATGCATTAACCCTTTATCCGGCATATTAAAGTTCTAGACTCTGTATATTCGACCATTCGTAGCCCAACGACTTGATCATTAATAAGGAGATCAACATAGGCCCCTTTTGCCAAAATTTTATTTTCGATTCTAGCTTGTACCAATTTTGTAACGACAATTAAATCATAAATTGTAATTAACAGGTTGAACCATGTAAAGTGTGATTTTATATTTTTCACAAAAACACACAACTTTCAAAAAAGTAATATAAATGAAATAATTTAAAGAGTATGGTAGTCATATTGTATGTAATGAAACATTTTTCCCCACCATCTAGTGCCTACTACCAAAAATTACTTTACATGCCAATTACACAAAAAATATATATGAAGACCATGTAATTAGAGATGTAGATAGTATCATAAAATGAAAAATATCAGCTCATATCAAACCAGCAAGTTCCTATTTAACGTCAAAAGTGACACTTGTAGTATTAATGCATGTGTATGAATAATGATCATAAGAAATTTGTAGAAGTTGAAGAACCAAAGCATGGTCCATTGGAAAATCTAAGAAATTCCAAGATTGATGCTACATAAGATGCCTCAATTTTAACCACTATGCATCCTTTCTTTACCATGTTTCCATGCACTTTATGCCCAAGCTCTGTATTGAATATGGAGCCCTCACCAACCTTCACTCCATGTTGTATAAGATCTACCTTGTCTCCAATAGAAAATGTAGAAGAAAAATTTGCACCTATAACCGAATGTAAATAAGGTTAGTATTTACTCAATAAAAAGTATTATACTGTCAATAATATTTGAACACATGCTTAAATATTTTGATTTATTTATGTTGAGCCACAAATCCATGATATTCCATGGATTTTGGTTCCCTTCATCAACATCCTCCTCAAGCAAATGTGGTTAAGTGACATCAATTATCAAAATTGCAACATAACATGCATTATCCCTTTCTCCGGCATAATAAGTTACAAACTCTGTAGATTCGACCCTTCTTAGCCCAATGACTTGATCATTAATAAGGAGATCAACATAGTCCCCTTTTTCCAAATATATTTTCCATTATATCTTGTACCAATTCTGTAACAACAATTAAATCATAAATTGTAATTAAAGGGTTGAACCATGTAAAGTGTGATTTTATGTTTTCACTAAAACAAACAACTTTTAAAAAAGTAATATAGATGAAATAATTTAAATAGTATGGTAGTCATATTGCATGCAATGAAACATTGTTCCCCACCATCTAGTGCATACTACCAACAAGCACTTTACATGAAAATTACACAAAAAACATATATGAAGACCATGCAATTAGAGATGTAGATAGTATCATAGAATGAAAAATATAAGCTCATATCAAACCACCAAGTTCCTATTTAACTTCAGAAATGACACTTGTAGTCTTAATGCATGTGTATGAATAATGATCATAAGAAATTTGTAGAAGTTGAAGAACAAAACATGGTCCATTGGAAAATCTAATAAATTCCAAAATTGGTGCTACATAAGATGTCTAAAAGCCCCATGAAAATGTTAAATTATATTTTCACTTAGTAAGGATGTTTGATGTTTGAACTTGATAATCAAAAGCCAAAATAGAGGTTTTCTTCCAAATAAAAGTTTTTAATGACAAATATCAGCTCATATCAAACCACCAAGTTCCTATTTAACTTTAGAAATGACACTTGTAGTCTTAAAGCATGTGTATGAATAATGTTCATAAGAAATTTGTAGAAGTTGAAGAACCAAAACATGGTCCTTTGGAAAATCTAATAAATTCCAAGATTGATGCTATATAAGATGTCTAAAAGGCCCATGAAAAAGAGAAATTATATTTTCACTTAGTGAGGATGTTTGATGTTTGAACTTGATAATCAAAAGCCAAACTAGAGGTTCTCTTTGAAATTTTTTTTTTGGTACTGTAAATACTATATAATTCTCACTTTTATTCTAAAAGTAAAGAAATTTCATTTTACAAATCTTTAGTTCCAATGTTAGTACTCTCTACCTATACACATTAGGATGGATACAAAGGGATGTTAACTTTAGGTCCTCGAAAAGTGTAGTTTTGAGTTTTCCTACATTTTTATGTTGATGAGGAAGAGTCTTATCGTATGCATACAAACAATACTGAAATTGTTTTCGGAAGTTTATAACTATCCAAAAAAATAGAGGGAAAAACAACACATGTTAAAAAAATGTGCTTGATACTTTAAAGTTGCATACATGTGCACTGGAAGCAAAATATAGTATACCTCAATAATCACTTATTCATAAACTTCAAAATTATACAAAGATCACATTATTCTCCATGGATCAAATAATTATTATTGGAATATTGTGTTTGTGCCAAAAGGAAATCTATACCATTATCTTTCCTTGCAACTCAAGCACAAATGTAGTAGCAACAACAACATATATCTATATACAATTCTTTTGCGCTACCATTGATCTCCATAAAATGTTCCAAATTCAATAAAAGGGCACATCAAAATATATAACTCTAACCATTGTGATTATTGAGACAATGTCACCCCTAGAGCATTGGTTGCATAAGTGTAATGGTGTCCAGAAGAAGGCTAGCAATCACTAGGAATCCTTCTTGCATAATCACAAATGCACTGCCAAGAACAATATCAGAGCACTAGCCTTGGTGAGGGTGAAATATTGATAGTTTTCCTTTTGGAACAAGAACAAATAAATCTAGTGCAATCTATAATTCCTTCTAACGCAAATACAAGCACATTTCAAAAAAAAATGTTGCATTGCGAAAAAAATCTAACGGATGCAAGATTTACTTCTATCACAAACACAAACACATTTTCAACAATAACATTGCAAGATGAAGGAAATTTAACACATTATAACCTTCCTTCTAGCATAACAACAAACATATTTCTAATAACAACATTACATTATGAAGGAAAAATAATGTGTGCTAGCATTCCTTCTATCACAAGTAGAAGCCCATTTCAAACAACAACATTGCACCTCAAACAAAAGCTAACAATCAATATAATTCCTTCTACGACAAGCATAAGCATATTGCTAGAAGCAACATTACATGGTCAAATAAATCTAGCACATGCTAGATTTCCTTCTATCACAAACACAAGAACATTGCTAAATCCACCACATGCTAAATCTCCTTTTAGCTCGAATAGAAGCATGTTACTCACAAAAACATTGCAAAGTAAAAGAAATCTTACACATTCTAGAGTTTCTTCTAGCACAAACACAATCACATTGCCAAAAACAACATTGTAGGGTGGAAGATATCTAACCTATGCTTGATTTACTTCTAGTACATTGCCAACAATAAAATTGTAGGTAAAATGAAATCCAATGCATGATATAATTCCTTCTAGCACAAACATAGGTATATTTCCAAAAATATTGCATTGCAGAAGAAATCCAAAGCTGATTATATTTCATTATAGCACAAATACAAGAACGCTGCCAACAACAATATTGCATTGTGAAACACATCTATTGCATACTAGATTTTATTCTAGTACAAACACAAGCACGTTTCTAACACCAATATTGCATTGCAAAATAAATTTAGTGCATGCTAGAATTCCTCCCACCATACACAAACATATTGGCAACATCAATATTGTAGGGTAAAATTAATCTATATCATGCTAGATTTTCTTCTATCACAAGCATAATAGTATTTCCAATCACAATATTGCAAGGTGAATTAGATCTAACATGATATTTGTACTTATATCTCAAACATAAACATGTCACCAATAACAACATTTCAAGTTGAATGAAATATAACACATGCTAGATTTCCTTCTCTTGCAAACACAGGCACATAACAATATTGTAGGGTGAAAGAAACATACCGCATATTAGATTTGCTTCTAGAACAAACAATAATATGTCAAAAATACCTTATGCAAGACAAAAGGAATCTGGTGTGTGGTAGATTTCCTTCTAGCACAAACAAAAACACATAACATTGTAGGGGTTAAGAATTTAGCGCATGCCATATGTTGTTATAGCATGAACACAAACATATTACCAACAACATTCTAGGGCAAAAGAAATCTAGCACATGCTAGATTTCCTTTTAGCACAATCACAAGCACATTTCCAATAACATCATTGTGGTGAAGGAAATATGGCATATACTATATTTCCTTCTAGCACAAGCAATTGAATTGCCAACAACAATATTGCAATTCGAAATAAATCTAGTGCACACTAGATTTCGTTCTAACGCATATACAACCACATTGTCAATAGACTCATAGGAGGGTGAAATAAATCTAATGCATGATAGATTTACTTCTAGCACAAACACAAACACATTACAACATTTCTAGATAAAAGAAATCTAGCACATGGTAGATTTACTTCTAGCACAAACAAAAGCATATTGTCAACAACCACATTGCAGTGAAAAAGGAATGTAGTGCATGCTAGATTTCTTTCGAGCCAAAATTGAGGCATGTTCCCAATAAAAACATTGCAAGGTGAAGAAAATCTAACACGTGTTAACTTTGCACATAGCACAAACACAAGCACACAACAATATTGTAGGGTGAAATAAATTTAGTGTGTTAGATTTTCTTCCAGCATAAACAAAAGCATATTGCCAACGACAACATTGCATGGAAAAATATATCTAGAACAAATTCTATCACAAATAGAAGCACATTTCCAATAAAAACATCACAAGGTAAAATAAATTTCATGCATGTTAGCTTTACATGTAGCACAAATACAAGCATACTATCAACAACAACATTTCATGCCAAAAGAAACCTAGCGCATGATATATTTCCTTCTAACACAAACACAAGCACATTGCCAAGGTGAAGGAAATATAACATGTGCTATATTTCCTTATATAATAAACAACCAAATTGACAACAACAATACTGTAGAGCAAAGGAAATCTAGCACAACTTCTAGCCCAAACGCAAGCACATTTCCAATAACATTGCAAAGGTGAAGGAAATCTAACACGTGCTAGATTTCTTTCTATCATAAACAACCAAATAGACAAAAAAATATTGCAGAGAAAAAGAATTCTAACACGTGCTAGATTTACACATAGCACAAACAAAAGCACACAACAACATTGTAGGGTGAAAGAAATCTAGCGTGTTAGATTTTCTTCCAGCATAAACAAAATAATATTTCCAACAACAACATTGCATGGAAAAAGATATCTAGAACAACTTCTATCACAAACACAAGCACATTTCCAATAACAACATCGCAAGGTAAAATAAATTTAATGCATGTTAGCTTTACATGTAGCAAAAATACAAGCATACTACCAACAACAACATTGCATGCCAAAAGAAAGCTAGTGCATGCTATATTTGCTTCTAACACAAACACAAGAACATTGCCAAGGTGAAGGAAATCTAACACGTGTTACACCATTTTTTGGTCATCTAACCTATTATCATTAGATGGACCCAAGTACACCATGTAAGACCAATTTTACCCTAAGTTAAATTGCCTTCACTATGTTAAATAACTTAATAAACCACATTTATTAGGTTGTTTATGGTCTAAACAGGAAACCCCAAAAGGAAATATTAAACAAACCTATTTTGTTTAATTTTCCTCATGGAATAATTAATTAAATCATAATTTAATTATTATTCCTAGTCATGTTTAACCCAAAAACAAAGAAATTAATTAGATAAACCTTTATTTATCTTATTATTTTCTAGGAATAATTATTTAAATCTTATTTAGATAATATTCCTTGTTAAATATGACCAAATCACCCACAAATATTTAAATAAATCATTATTTATTTAATTATCCTTCAACCACTTCCTTAAAAAGATAAATAAATCATTTATTTATTTATTATTAACAAATAAAGGGATTTGACCCAAGTCAAATACTTTTTCCCTCCAACAAATATAATAAAATATTCCATAAAAGGTGGATCTAGATTTGGTTAACATTATTTTAATCATGCAACAAGATCTAGAATGACCCAATATTTTGTTATAAATAGGAGGGTTTTTCCTACCATTCTTCACCTTTTGTTGCCTATTAGATCACTCTGGATCTATACACTTGGTCAAATTTTTCCATTATTTGCTGTGTGAGGTCCCTTTGAGCTCTATTCTTTGCAATGGGTTTTCTACACCAAAAAGAGAGAGAAATCTTAGATCTGAAGTGTTGAGGACTTCCAAGAACCCATCCCACTGAGGAGAATTGGATACGCCTTCTTGTTTTCCTCCCAGGTGCCCAATTAATATAAAAATTCTTTCAAAAATTGTTCTTGTCTTGTCTATTGGTATATGGAGCAAACCCTTATTTTTTTCTGCTTAATGTCTTTCCATGCATAGATTCAAGCTTTTGCAGTTTCCTTTCGGCTCAACTAACCTGTGATTCAAGATATCGCATACACTTTTGTTAGGGCTATTAGTTATGCGTAGCTAAAGTGGTCCTTTTTCGTACACTTCGACAAAGGATTCATACTAACAACACGTGCTAGATTTCTTTCTATAATAAACAACCAAATTGAAAACAACAATTTTGTAGAGAAAAATAAATCTAGCACAACTTCTATCCCAAACACAAGCACATTTCCAATAACATTTCCAAGGTGAAGGAAATCTAACACGTGTTAGATTTCCTTCTATCATAAACAACCAAAAAGACAACAATAATATTGCAAAGAAAAATAAATCTAGCATAGTTTGTAGCCCAAGGACAAGCATATTTCCAATAACAACATTGCAAGGTGAAATAAATTTAACAAGTGTTAGCTTTACATGTAGCACAAATACAAGCATACTACCAACAACAACATTGCATGCCAAAAGAAATCTAGTGCATGTTATATTTCATTTTAACACAAACACAAGCACATTTCTAGTAAGAACATTCCAAGGTGAAGGAAGTCTAACACATGTTAGGTTCCCTTCTATCACAAACAACCAGATTACCAACAATAACATTGCATTGTGAAAGTTCCTTCTAGCATGTCAATAAAAATATTGCAAGGTGAAAAAAATGTAAGGTGTGCTAGTGTTGGAAATATTGAGAGGGGGGTTGAATCAATATTTATTTACAATTTTTATATTATGCCAGTTAAAACCACCAGTTAAACCAAAACACAAGATGTACAACAAGAAAATAATTTTATTAATGAATTTTAGGAGTCTAAAAGCCAAAGCTCCAACTTGTACAACAAAGTATTTAACTCCTTCAAGGCTTCAACCCTGAATGAAAACTCTAATATTCAACTACAAATCCAAGCTCCAACCTTGTATGATGACTCCAATAGTCTAGGGATCCAACCCTCTCAATTTTCTTCAATCCCTTAAGGTGACTTCAATACTGCTTCAGGCTTCCATCAAAAACTTCAAATACTTCTGAAAAATGTATCTGAGATGGGTCTACAAAGTGCTCTCAAATCTACCTCTACAAAAACTTCATGTCTACTTCAGCAAAATTTTTATGGTTGCACCAAAAAAACATGTCTTCAAGTTTTTATCTTCAACTATGCTCCAAGGATGATTTCTCCAAGAAAAAAAGTCTTTAAGTGTTGGTATTCAACTATACTCGAAGGGTGATTGCTCCAACAAAACAACTCTTTAAGTGTTTGTCTTCAACTATGCTTCAAGAGTGACTGTTGTTTCAACAAAGGCTTGAATAATGCTCAATTAATGTCATCATGAATGCACTCTAATGTTAACTAAAAATATGCTCAAAGTATGTTATCATTTTATCATTCGATGAAGGTGTCTCCTAGGCTCTTCATGTGTGCTTTAAATAATGTCCTTCGATCTACAAGGATTACTTTACTTTTGTTTCAAATATGACTTGATATGTTTATCAAGCCCCTCAAGGTGTAATATTCCTAATTGAAAAATTAATAGTGATAACAAAAGCATGAAATAAACCCAACACAAATATTTTTTAGAAAATTCCCATAAAACATAAATGCTCCAAACACACAAAAATGAGCAAATTTTATTCTAAGATATTGCTGAAGTACAATATAAAATAGGAAATGTGCACCCAGGCTTACACAAGGCAAGCTACAAGCCTTAGGTGGATGCTTTATCAATGCCAAACTGCTTCCAGATTTTTTGCACTAGAAGGTTGCATTGACCTTGTGATTTTTGCATTGTTGGTTGTGTTGATACCCTAATTTGACCCCTCCTAACTGCTCAGAAAATTCTAATAAATTAGCCATGGTATCCTTGTCAAAAACCCAGAAAGGATTTGCCCTGGTTTTGATGCTCCGAAAATGGCCCTAAATTCCTTGACCCTCTAAGTGCAGAAAAAATAAAACTGTGACAGATGCTGGAATGACTGTCCCAAAATTGTTGGAAAATTCTTCTCAATTTCACCCCGAACTGACCCCAAGAAACGCAGCTCTCAAAATCCCTTCACAAGCCACCTCACAATTGTGCCTCCATAATGATTGTGCAGTTTCTGCTTAGGATGACATAGTCTCTCCTCTGGAAAATCAGTTTGATGTTTTATCTCAAATTCTACTCTTGCAAATCTTGCTCCTTTTTCCTAGAATTAGACAAAAATTACTTCGACAATGCTACAGTTCCCAACTCCAACTCTTCCTCCTCAACTCTTTGCGTGGCCTCCTGAACTATGTCTCAGTTGGCCCAGAAACCATACCACATGTGTGGCCCTCTCTCCAACTCTTGAAACTGATGAAGAATCCTTCCTAGGGTGGTACTTAGAGTCCAATGAAGAAAGGTTGAGCTTCCTCCTTGGGAAACTCATGTGTTGAACAACACTATGTAACTCTAATAAACAACTAGAGCAACACTTGAATTGTCAAATTATTAAAAAGCCTCAAATGTTGCTTCCTCTCTCATATTTATAATTTTCTGTTCATTTCCTCCATGTGGGCCCCTCACTAGGCAATTCAAACCTCTTCCCTTAGCCATACAATTTCTCTCTCCTCAAGGAGTGCATATTAGTTGGAGAGGTAGCCCCCACATTCTACTAAAGCAAACATTTTGACCCCCTTGTCCTATTTTTTGTCTCCAAAATTAGCAAAATAGAAAATTTGTAGTACTATTGAAAAAATTATTTAGGATGGGACATTACAGTTCTCCCATCCCAAATGTTGTTTATCCCAAAGCAACTGTAAACCTCGGCATTGAAAACTCTGCTCATTTTCCCACGTGGCATCCTTAACTGGCAAGTTTTTCCACTTGACCAAGTGCTCCCGGATGACCATGTTTCTTAGCTTCCTCTGCCTGGTCTCCAATATGGTCTCAGGTGTCAATATCAAGTGTCCCTCTTCATCCAATGGAGGCAACTCATTGACTGTCATAACCTGCTTCCCCAACACCTTTTTCGGGAAAGAGACATGAAATGTGTTGTGAATTTTTCTCTCCAGGGGTAACTCCAGCTCCTAAGCTACCTCTCTAACTCTCCCAGTCACCCTATACGGCCCATAGAAGCATTGCTTACGCTTCTCCACCCCTTTATGCTTGAGTGAAGATTGTCAGTAAGGATAAAAACATAGGTAGACCATGTCCCCTACCTCGAACTATCTCTCCACCCTATGATTATCAACATATATCTTTTGTTGATTTTGTGCTACTTGCAAGTTATCCTTAAGAACCTTTAGAATATCCTGGCTCTCTTGGACCCAATCCTTTGCCCCGAGGTCTTGCTATCTCCAAATATCATGTCAGAAAAATAAAGTGCATCATAACCATAAAGTGTTCAAAAGGGAGACATACCAATCGACATGTGGTAAGTAGTGTTGTAGCATAAGTCTCCCAGGTGTAGCCACTTCACGCACACCCTTTGTTGTCTTGTGCCATAATTGTGTAGGTAACCCTCCAACCATTTGTTCACTATCTTAGTCTTACCATCCATCTGTGGGTGATAGTTGGTGTTGGGTAAATCTTGGTTCCCACTAGTCGGAACAACTCCTACTAGAAGGCCCTCATGAATCTATTGTCCCTGTCACTGACTATTTTCTTTGGGAGCCCATGAAATCGAAATATCTCCTGAAAGAACAACTCGACCACCTTTGAGGTTGAATATCTCGATGGGATTGCAAATAAATGGGAAAATTTAATCAAGTGATCTACCACCACGTAGGTGCAATGTCTCCCCTGTATCGTCGGAAGTCCCGTGATGAAGTCCATGGACACACTCTCCCACTTCCTTTGTGGAATGGGAAGAGACTATAATAGTCTGGTCGGGTGTGACAACACCAACTTATTCAAATGACAGGTTATGCACTCTTGTACGTGCCTCATCTCGTCCCCCTTGAGCCCACACCAAGAGAAACACTCACGAATGGTACAATAAGTCTTGAGAAAACCTGGATGTCTTGCAAGAGGGGAGTTGTGAGTTGCCTGCATAACCTGATCTCTGACTTGGGATCCCGACACTAAGTATATTTGGTATTTTTAGTAAATCACATCATCCATCCCCCAAATTCTATCATCCACATGTGTGTCGTCTAGTATCTCATAGACATGTTTTTCCTTGGAATACTCAACCAAGAGTTGGACCTTCCAATCATGTGTAGAATCCATCAGAGAGAGCACTATGTCCCTCTGGGAAAGTCCATCTGCCACTATTCTGTGCTTTCCCTTTATGTACTCGATCTCAAAGTCATAAGACTAGAGCTGACTCACCCACTTATGTTGCCTCTCCTGCAATGTATGTTGCTCCAGGAAGAATCGATGATTGTTGTGATCAGTCTTCACCTTAAACCAGTTCCCCACCAAGTATTGTCTAAATTTGGCCAAGGCTTGCAACATGGCCAACATCACATTGTCATAAATGAAGTCGATAATGGGGTAGCAAATTTATACCCTCAGAGGATATGGGGAGGCCTCCTTGCATCAATATGGCCCAAAATCCCTCACCTAAAGCATCACACTCCAATATAAATGGTCGAGTGAAAGCAGGCAAGAAAAAACAGAACAAATGCTCATGACCTTCTTGTGGCACTCAAATGCCTCATGTGCTATCTGTGTCCACTCAAAAGCCCACTTCTTCCTCAAGTCCGTGAGGTGTGCTGCAATATTTGAGAATACTCTCACGAATCTCCTGTAGTACGTACAAATTCCCAGGAACCCCCTTAGCTCAGTCACATTCCTGGGTGTTGGCCAATCCAAAATGGCCTCGATCTTCTCCTGGTGTACCTTCACTCCATCCTCTGGGCCAATCACATGCCCAAGGTACAACATCTATGTCAATCCAAACTCACATTTGAACATCTTCACATACAATTGTTGCTCCTCTAGTATGAGAAGTACAACCTCCAAATGTTGAAGGTGCTCCTCCCACGTCCGGCTATAGATGAGTATGTCGTCAAAGAAGACAAGCACAAAGTGTTGCAACTTCCCAATAAATATGTGTTTCATACAAGAATGAATGTAGCCAAAGCATTGGTTAGCCCGAAGGGCATCACCAAGAACTCAAAATGTCTGTAGTGGCAATGAAAGGAATTTTTGGGGATGTCTTGCTCCCTCACCTAGATCTAGTGGTACCCCTAGCACATATCTATCTTAGAGAAGTATTTCGCAGCTCTAAGCTCATCCATCAACTCATCAATGCACAAAATAGGGCACCTGTTATTCAATGTCATCTTATTGAGGGCCCTTTAGTCAATGCACATGCGGAGTGTCCCTGATGTGCTCCAATCTTAGTAGCTCCTGAATGGCCCTCTCAATCTCATCTCTATAGGCTTTGGGATGCCTATACGGAGTCGTGATAACTTCGTGCACTCTCTCCTCCAACTCGATAGTGTGTTTGAACCCTTGTCTTGGTGGCCTTCCAAGAGGGATATCCCAAAAAACCCCTTGATGCCTCTCCAATAGGACCTATATGTGCATTGGCTGTGGTGGGCCCCTGTCTCCAAAATACTCAGCTCGACCACCCATTCTATGTCCCCATGTCATAGATATACCTCCATCTGCTGTGTTGAAACTGTCTGGGGTGGGTAAGAGTGCATCCCCCTAAAAAATACTAGCTTCCCATATGGCCCCATAAACTCCATCTCTAACTTTTTCCAGTCAGTGGTGACCCTCCCCAATGAGTATAACCAATATACACCCAACACCACGTTGGTCTTTGGGACACTAAAAAAAAAGTGATCTGCAACTGAGTAGTTCCCCATCACCACAGTCAACCCGAGAGTGTATTTCGTGCACTACATAGTTATGTCTCTTGGCACCAACAAGAACCCCTCAAATGTCTCTGTGTGGATTCCCCTACGCTCCACCATATGGGAATCAATAAAGTTGTGGGTGGCCCCTCTGTCTACCCAAATTGAAACTTGTTTCCCCTGTAATGTCCCCCTAATCCTGACTGTTAAATTATTTGGAACTCCCAAAAGTGAAGCAAGAACTCCCCCTGATGGGGAAAACAGTCCCCCTCTAGGTGTTAGCGATGGTGGTGGTGCTACCCCTGATGATGGTCCTCCCTCATCTCCCAGATCAGCTTGAACCTCAAACTCCTCATGCGACTCACTATCTGAATACACCTCAATGTAGTGGACCTTGCCCTTGGTGCTCTTGTGCCCAAATTCCTAGGGTTCTTAGCATGTAAAGCACAACTTCCTCCTCCTAAGGAACCTCTGGGTCTCCTCGTCCATATGATCACGTCCTCCATCCATCTAGGGTGTTCTAGTGTCCTGGTTCCCCTGTGGTGCAGTGGGTCTAGTGGGGACAAAGGCTCGGGTCTTGGGCACGATGTCAATCATATCACGGGTCCTGGAGATAGCATCTGTCAAATATGTGGGCTTGTACACTCTCACCCAACCACCCAATGGATCTGCTAGCCCCTCCACAAATAACATGATCAACCAGGCCTTTGAAATGTCAGTCACCATCACTAGCGGTCCCTGAAACTCCATAATGTATGCCTTTGCGCTTCTAGTTTGTCTCAAATGGGCTAACTCCCTAAAATGTAACTCTAGGTATTTCCTCTCAAACCTCTCCAACAACCTCTAGGTGAACTCTATGTAAGAATTGATGTGAATATGTCACAACATGATTAGCCCATGGTACCACCACTCTTTGGCATCCCCTTCCAAATGAAGGGTAGGAAAATGAATAGCATCGGTCTCCCACATGGGTTTCAAGTGGAAGTATGTATCTAGCTTCTGAACCCAAGCCTTGGAATCCAATTGTAGCATCCAATTGTTCTAGTGCAAGAACTCTAGTGAAGCTCACGGGAATTATAGTTAATGTATTTTTCATACTTTTGTATAATCAATTTTTAAAATAGTACTCTTGTGGGTATAGAAGAGAGCCTTTGGAAATATGTCAAAACTTATAATTCCATTTTGCACTTTATCCTCCCTTTTTTTTGAAGAGATAATTGGTGCTCCATATGTAAAAAATATGTTGAGCCTTCTTGATTTTTGTAGTATGGGTAAAGCCATAGCCTTTTTAATTTAATATACAACATGATTGTGACTATAAAATAATGCGTAGTAATGTTGCAAACCTTAATTAAAGACTAATAGTAGAACATTGATAGAGCTCATAAAGGTATCTAGAACCTGAATCCTTCAAAGACCTTTGTCCTGACATCATATTGTTGCATAAAAATAACAACACTTATGTTCCCCAAGGAGATTTGGGAATTAGGTTGATGCAAAAACTCACAACTCCAAATTTTTTGGACACATTGAATTAACCAATACATTGAAAAATTCATGACACAAATCTTGTCACAAGTTGCACCCATATGTAAAGATCCCATAATGGATTTGTGAAACAAGGAGGTTTGTGAGAAATACACAAAGGTTGTGGAGAAGTTGTCTTTCATATTGCTTAGTGTTGGAACTCATATCTCAAAGCTCACGGTTGCTAGTTGAGTATTTCAATTCCACGCTTAACAACCACAGTTTGTTTCCGAAGTTGAATCATTACCAGCATGCCCTGTGCTAGAGCTGGCTCTCGACCTAAGTCCACAAAAAAACATGGGGGCACTCATTGCACTTGGTCAAGATGAGGTTTGATGGTCACAAATGAGGTGAAATGATGGAGAAGGGATTGGAGTGAATCATGAGGATTGTGATTAGCGTATTCTCAAAGTGTTTCCCTTTGGATTTGATTTGGTGAGAACTTAGAAGTCAACCTTTCAGAGCATGATGAAGGAAAAACTATGGTATAAATGAGTTTAGCCACCAGTAGTATCGTGTTTAAAAATTAATTATTGAATAAGGAAGCCACAATTCCTATCCATTTTGAAGGGATACGATAATTACAATTCTTTGACTTTTAAATTTTAGAAAAAATGTATATTTTCTTTTGTATCAAGGAGATGTTTAGTCCCAATTTTTTTCCGTACCCAAAATTTTCCATCTCATACTATATCCGTATACAAATTCAACCTCGGTTACTATGTCTTCAACATGGAATCATCATAATGGAAGTGATCTCATTCAAGCCTTGTCCTTTAATTTGCAATCTCTATTGAGTGGACTGAAAATTCTCTGCTCCATACACATTTTTCCAACTAAAGATTTGAAATTCTTCTTCTTTCTTTGTCTACTATAGATGAAACTCTTTATCAAACACCTTGCTATAATAGAATATTTCCTTCCAGTACCATCATTATATTCTTATAATTTTTGAATCCCCAAACTTCTTATATTCACATACAATTTCCCTTCACCATTTTAATCGCGTTACTCGAGTCTCTTTCTGAGATTCCATAAACATGGTTTCCATGTCTCTATTTAAACAAATATTCAGCACCAACACTAGAAATTGGATACATTTTCCAAGAGTTGTCAAAAATGAACAAACAACCAATAATTACCAACTTTGCATGGTTGCAAACAAATCCCCATCCCAACTTTCCCTTCTGTATTTTGAGGCTCCATCAAAATTAAGCTTGAAGAAGCCTCTGCATATTCTCATTAATATAATAACCCTTTAAAGTGGGGTTTCTTGAGATCTGTCATTTAATACTGAATGGTGAATATCTTGATATTTTTCTTTCAATACTGAATGTTGCATTACCAAAAAACATTATTAGCAACACTGCTCCATTTGAATTTTCAAGCCTCAATGCCAGATGGTATTTAACAAAAGAGCCATTTATCATTTCTTTTTTGGTCAGTTGTAAGTAAACACAAGTCTCAATGTCTCATAGTTTGAGAGGTGCTTATGAGATGATTAATGTAGCAGAAAAAACGCTTTTACTTTGTAACATTGATTGAATTTCAATGCATTCAATGATGGTATATGCCTTATCAATGCATACATTTTAGAGAACAAATCTAGCATCACAATTAGGCCTTTGTGCATTTATTTCAATCAATGTAAACAAGGACCGGTTGCATATCCTTATTGATATTTGCTTCTATCCATGCAAGCCTTTAAATATATCCCACAAGTCAATCACAATTTCAAAGCATCATATTTTCAAGCCAAAAGGCATCATCACACACACACACATACACACACACACACACATATCTATATATATATATATACTGCAATCCATCTTGTCCCAACCAACCGCTGTAATTTATTATGAACTCAAATTCAGATAAAAAATGTTACAAGGGACAACTTAATCGGTAGAAGTTTATTGCCTGCCATTTTGAAAATCATAACTCGTCTTTATGATTTCCATGAAATCCTCCACATAAAATTTACCAAATAGTATGTCTATCATAATTTATCACATAATGATTCTGAATCCAGGCTAAAAAATATTCGTACCAGATCCAAGAAGAAGGTTAAGTCCCTCCCAGAAATAGCAATCCCCTTTTATGATTATAGTTACAATCACCACAAGAACACCACCTCTCATTGAAATGATGGAAGCGTTTGGAATCCATGGCAACAATATCTCTTAAAATAATTTTTGAGATGAAATTGATGGCAGAGTGGAAATCACCACACTCAGAGGTTCTTAATTACCTGAATAGTTGTCCCACAGGATGTCTTAATAAGTTGAAAAGCAATGGCCAGCTTCTCACTGTGGTGGCAAGGAAATTGTTCCTTATGTTAGTATGAATCTTTCATTGTAAAAGATCACTTTAGCTACGCATAAAAAATAGCCCTAACATAAATTTGGTTGCAAAATATCTTTAAATCTGAAGTTAGGTGATTCAAATAATACTGCACAAATACAGATCTAAAGAGACATTAAGCAGATAAATTAAAATGTGGCTCCATGCATCCAATAGACAAGACAAGAATAATGTATTTGAAAGAATTTTATATTATATTAAAAGGGGCACCTGAGAGGAAAACAAGAAAGGTGTTTTCTGGTTCTCCGCAATGGGATGGGTTCTTGAAAGTCATCAGTGTTTCAGATCTAAAATTCCTCTCTCTTGTTGATGTGGAAAACTCAAACAAACATAGAACTCAATGGAGCTCACAAGCAAAAAATGAAAAAGGTGACCAAGAGTAGATCTAGAGTGATCTAATGCAATGGAGGTGACTAATGAATGGGTGACAAAGGTTTCGTGAGACTGTGGATAATCCGGCAAACTCTCCAGTAAAACCCTTCTATTTATAACAAAATATTAGGGTTATCTAGAACTTGGTGCATGAACAAAATATTATTAATCAAATTCTAAAAACACCCTTTAGGAATATTTTATTATATTTGTTGGAGGGAAAAGGTCTTTTGACTTGGGTCAATTCCTTTATTTATAAAAAATAAATAAATAAATGATTTATTTATTATTTTAGGGAGATGGTGGGAATATAATTAAATAAATAATGATTTATTTAATTATTTAAAAATGATTTAGTCAAATTTAACTAGGAATATTACTTAAATAATGATTTAAATAACTTATTCCTAGGAAATAATCAAATAAATAATGATTTATTTAATTAATTTCCTTGTTTTGGGTTAAATATGACTATGAAATATAGACAAATGTTATTTCACATGGTGAAAGAAATTTTACTTAGGGTAAAATTGGTCTTACATGGTGTACTTGGATTCATCTAATGATAATAGGTTAGATGACCAAAAAAATGGTGTAACAGATTGCTTGCCAATGTACGAGTGTTAGGAGCAAATCGTATGACCAAAGTACGCTGTAAGAACTCAATCAGTAGACATCAAGAGGGGAGTGAGAGAGAGGAATGTAAGGTAGTCTAATGTGCTAAAGGACTAGACCCTGAGGAGACGAGACTTATAGGTGCAACAAGTCTCTAGTTGATGAAGTGGTACCTATGTTAAAGGCGGCGGGGGAGGCATACCTATGCCCGCTGAGACAATAGTACAAAGAATTAAGGCACCCAGAAAACCACGGAACGCAATAATGAAGCATGTGCTGGCCTAAACATGAGCCAGATAAATAAAATGATGAATCCCGCATACATGTTGTGCATGGTGTTGGTGTCCCATGTTTTGATAGTTTGGAAAATCAAAAGACAAGGAAACATTAGAACCAATCTTTAGAGTCCCAGGATCTAGTCCTCCTGTTCTCAGAGAGGGATCTCTTGAATATTTGTTTGCAAAGGTTTATCTCGTGTGCTTAGAGTATTGATTTTAGACTAGTTATTAAGTGCAGGTGTTTTTTTTTTTTTTTTTGGTTGGATGGAATTGATACAACAACACATGAAAGATCTAGGAAAGATATATAGGACAAAGAAATATCTGGTTCATTGGGCAATGGAGTCAAGAAAAGGTCATAACAAAATCATCAATGGATATGGGATATCAAAGGGCAAATCTAACTTGGCCACAGGATCCTTTTGTTTTTGGAGTGAGATGAACATTAATGATTTGGAAAGAGAGGTCTAATTCTCAACAAAGGGAATTTGAAAACATAATTTGAACAATAAAGAGCTTTTTGATAGATAGGGCTAACCATAAATTCTACAAATTGCACCTTTAAGAAAATAATGATTTCAAAACAACTTTTGAAATGAAATCTAAGATTCGGGGAACACCCTATTTCCTCAAAGATTTTATTTCAAATGACTTAGAAAACATAAAAGTTTCACTGATAATTGCAGTCATAGAAGAGGGAACACCTAAATACATCCATGATTACAACTATAAAAGACCTCTAAGGAAACTGTTTAAGCAAGGACAAAGGGCAAGATCGGAACAGACCTCCTTGATTTACTGTAAACAAAATACTTCAAAGGGAGACTTCAATAACAGTTTTTAAGTGGCAGCAGACAAGCAGGGAAAACCATAAATCATGCTGAAACCAACTACTCAAACTATTAAGGAAATACACAAGCATGAAGATTAAAGAGAGAGTTTAAAGCCTCTAAAATACTTCAGCAGAAGAAAACATAAAACAGTGAAGGATGAACAGGTCTAAGGTGCTTCAAAGAGTCATTTATTATCCTAAAACTTTCAACCTACTGTAGTAAGAAATTATGGGACATAATGAAAACAGGAGAAAAACATTAAGCAGTTCAGAATACTTCACCAACAACCAAGCTCATGGATCCAATGATAGAGCCTTCTCAGGGACAAATATGCAACAACATCACCAAGACTTCCAAGAATTCAATTTGTTCTTCAACTTCAACAGACTATCTATTATTTGAAAGAGTTTCAAAATTACAGCTTGTAATCAACAATAACCAACAACTCCTCATCTTCTATAGAAGTATTTATAGGAATATGAGGAGGTGAGATCTAACAAAATATCTCAAGGACAATTAATATAGAGTGAAGACTTCTCGGCCCTTTGAGAGGCTCAATGAAGAATTTTACAGGTGTAACATTGTATTAACTGTTTTACAATAAATATCAAAGCTCGGTGGGAGCTTTTGTTGACTTTGAGGCTCTACGTAATGTTTGGAGTAATTCTGCGGATATTTCTGCATTAATTTCCTTGCAGAAGTAACTCCCTAGCTGCATTGAGGCAAAATATCTGATTGTGCAATAAGTTCAGCCTCTGTTTGAATGCTTTGTGGCAACAGGTGGCTCCTTTGGTAGATGAGGAATCAAATTGCCTCATTCGAAGCAGTGGAAGCCTTTTCTGTCAGTGAAACACTTATGATTTTCTATTGACTGTGTTTTAATCCAGGGAATTAGGCTTCTGATAAACATTCTTAGCCGTAATTCCCCAAATCTGTCTTCAATCTTCTTCTTTGTTGCGCTCTGTTCTTCAATACTTATACTCTTTTTAAATGTGAATTAATCACAGTGTCTTGTCGATGTGCAGGCCGCACAGGTCCCTTTACGACATCAATGATGATAAAGCATCAATGAAACATTGGAGTAGAGCCTGGTGGATGGTCCCCTTTGATAGATCAAAAGCGCAGGAAACGTCTTTCCCAGCCCTCGGCATTCTTTATGAAAAAAACCATTCAAACCTGTAAAATAAACAAAACATTAGGAAATCCTGTGTTTTTAGGTTTAAACTGCTTCAGATGGTGGGGAGGGAGCATAGCCGTTGGATGAAAGCATCTAATGGTGGAGATTGGTGAAAAAAAGGCAAAAGGAGAGTGGGGAGAAGAAATAAGGAGGGGTGGTTTTTGACCGTTCGATCCGGACACGTGGACGGTCCAGATTGAATCAGGAGGTCGCAATTGGGGGATCTTGCGATGTGATTAATCGCATCGCAAATATTTGCGACGAGCACTTTAAATAAAATCACAATTTGGAACGACTGTGATTTGTGATGGATTGCATCATAGATATTTGCGATGAGCACTTCAAATAAAACTGCAATTTGGAAGGGTTGCGATTGCGATTTAGTGCTTTCGAGACTTGAACACTTGGTCCAGGAGTGAAAGTTATATGGAATAAAAGCAAAAAGGGGCGGGTTTTATATACATGAGACCTAATCATATCGGAATTTTGATGTGGGTCTTCCTAATCAACCCATTGTGTTTTCTGCGATTGCGATTGTGCGATCGGCTCTTTTCAATCAACCCCTTATATTAACGCGCGACTTTGGTTTTTAGACCAAAACTTTAGGAAAGCGGGTTTTTTCATTTTACAAAGGAAAAAGGAATGGGGATGGATTATTTATAAGGTTTAAAGTACGAAAGGTGGGCCCACGGGATATTTATATAGAGGTTGACCGCATCGCAAAATTTTGATGCGGTCTTTTGATCAACTCATTTGATTTCTGCGATTGCGATTGCGCGATCGATCTTTTAATCAACCCATTTGACTATTTCAACACGTGACTTGGGTTTTTTTTAAGTTAAACTTTGGAAAAGTTGGTTTTTCGACTTTACAAAGGAAAAAGCAGATCGGTAATGAAATATTACAATGTTTTAAGCGCCGGAGGCGGGCTTATGGTTATATGAAAATGACAATGCGATCAGGGTTTTAAACACAAAAAGGCTAATCGCATCGGAACTTCAGGACGATGGCAAAGACTTGCACCCTTTGAATTTGTGTGATGCGATAAGCGCCGAGAGGTTCAAACGCTTGGTTTTAACACGTGGGCATGTGGGGGGAAGTGGTTAGGACTTAGCCCAAGGGGGCTTAGGTCCATAGTAAAAAAAAAAATTGTTTTTTGTGAAATTTTTCAAAGTTTTAAATGGATTTGGGGGTTTTGGTATGGTTAAAGAATGAGTCTCTAACCATGGAAAAGTGATTTTCATGAAGGGAAGAAGAGAAATCATGAAAACAAAGGATTTTTTATGGAGTAAAAGGGGAAACAAATGAAGGTTAGTTTTGAAAGAGGGGAAGGCAAAAATGATGATTTTGCAGCAGTTTATTCTTATGATTTTAGCAAAATTTCTGAGTATAAAATGGGAATAGAAAATGAGGATTTGGGACAGAGGCATTAGGCCATAAAGAGACTTCAAGAGCCAACAATTTTTAGCATTGAAATTTGTTCCTTGAAGGCTCAAAAAGTCTTAGCCACCTTTTGGTATAACAAATTTTATAGGTGGCTAACACCTGGAATAATTGTCAGGACTTATACAATGATATTTTATTACTTGAGATACAAATACAACCCAGTTGCCCCCTATACATGGGGAAGGGCTCGCAAAATCTGACTGATACATGAAAAACGAAAAGGCGCTGCAAGGGGATGAGGCTGACATCATCAAATAGAGGGAGCTACATCAAAGGCTGACATGAAGAAGTCATCCGGGCATGTGGGGGGCTACCTGCAGGGCCGCCCCCTCATGAGGGTTGAGACATCTCACAAATACCTAGGAATCACCAATAACTGCTGCTGTATCACTGGACCACCAAGTATACGGATCACGATCATGCTGAAAGGGGCTCAAACCAAGGTACACAGACGAACACTAATGATGATAATGGAATGGGGAAAGGTCCAAAGGGGACCATAAAAACATGAGTACAATAGGGTATCTCATGATGAAAATCAACACGAACACAGACAAGTAAGGAGGCAAAGTGGTGCCCCAAGTACAAGTGTTGTAATTGAAGAAATTCGATTTTGAGGAGAGGTGAAGAGACCTTTCGTGGAAAAAATGTGTCTTGGTGAAGTATCAAGGTACTAAAAACTAACAAGTACCCAGAGCTCATGAACAGGCTAGGTCGCACTGTTTTGGGGTCTTTTCTGCGACCTGGGTAGCAGGTACTGGGCATAAAACTACGACCTGTCCCAGGAAATGACCTGAAAAGTGCGACTTATCAGAGAAAGGGGGTTTCAGTGTCGTTTTTGGCTGAGATCTGGGATTTGTATGGTTGAGGGGCATAGGTGCCCCCAAGCATGTGGTGGTCATGCCAAAATGTATTTAGAAAAAGGGGAATCTAAACACATTTTAATGGTATGGTGCGCCATTTGTTTTCATTATGGTTATGCAGTTTGAGAAAGGAAATGGAGGATTACCAATCTCTTTTAGTACTGCATATATGAATCAAATGGACTTTAAGTTTCTGGGTTGGCATACCTGGTGTCACTATCCCAAAAAGAGGATTTGGAGATAATGAACTGATGCTCTCTTAGAAAACCTATAGGTTTGTCAACAACGATGTATAAAAGATTGGGTTGTTGATGTAAGATGAAGGAACAATAAGGGGTATCATCCCTTGAAGTGATATGGGACTCTAGAGTTTCTTCTAAATGTGGAAGAATAATGGTACTAGAGTCGACATGACCAGAAACACTAGGAGAGTTGTGGAGAATTGCTTCTCTTGGTCTCGCAAATATGGGTGCCCCCTTACCCAAACATTGTGTTGCAATGTAATGGCCACAAGGTGTATGTGGTTCGAATGCATGGTTTCGATGTAAGGGGGAATAGAAAAAGTCAGGGGAGATGATTTCTTCCATAATTTCGTCATCGTGATAGAATATGGGGTGACTGGTGGAAGCAAGACCACCTGACGTGGCGAAGCTACCAGACTCATCATTATGAGAAGAGAAGTTCACATGCACATCGTCAAAAGGGGTGACAGAAGAGTAAGTAGATAAAGGATCTACTGATGTTGAGCCTGAGGTGATCACTGAAGGAAGGTCAAGCGAAACAACAGGGGAGGATTCAGAGGGAATGTTCCCTGAGGGTCTCATGGATGATGATAGGTAGAAAATGGTGGACGAAGGCTTTGTCATCTTGACATTAGGAGGGGGAATGTCAATGGGAGTAGTCATGTCTGGTAGGTCTACCGAAGCAAAATGTGCAAATAGGGGAGATGTGAACTCATTGCGCTTGGCCTTGAATTGGCGGACCATGGCTAGAGAGGTGTGGAAGTCCTTGAGGTGGGAACAAAGGTGGGTGTAATGGCCATGGTGATCACAAAAATCACAGGGGTGGTTCGTGTGAATAGTCTTGGGGTTCTTGGCCGCAGTCGCAGAAGAAACAAAGGCTTCCAAGACCGGGAACTCATGGAACGCGACATTAACCATGGGTTTGAGAGGAGGAAATTCAGGGAAAATATGGATGGCTTGACCGACAACATCACACAAAGCACACTGGATGGTATGCTTTGGAGGTCAAGGAGGGGCAAGGTTTGGCGGGGCAGGTTTGTCCTTTGATACCCCCCTGCGAGCTTTACCATTCTTACCCGAAGTGGTCGCAATGGGAGGTGGTTCCTGTTGAGGTGACTGAGGCACGGTTGCAGCAGAAGAAGTCATGGGGACTGGTTGAACTGGGGTCAAAGCAAGATAAGGTTTGGGTTGACCAGGCGGGGTAATGGCTGGAGGGTCAAGATACCAGATGGGTATACCCAGGGTCAAGTTGGGAAGGGATAGGGTGGCCAAGATAGGGACCGAATAAGCTCTGGGAGGGGGAGCAAGGAAAGGTATCTGACCAGCTTGGAAATGGCTAGGAGGGATGACTCCCATACGGTGGAGACCTGAGGGAACTGACTCAGGAGAGTAGGGAGGTTCTTGAGTGTGAGGTGGATGGGAAGGTCCAGGCGAAAAAGGTTTGGTCGACTGAAGCGAAGGGCTAGTAGCAGGATGCGGTGGGCGAGATTAAGGTTGATGACTAGCCGGAGCAGGCTGTGGAAGGCCAACCTGAGATGATTGCATCATGCAAACATTCGCTAAGCTGGGGTCAGAGACAGGAGGAGGGGGAGGACCAGGAAAATTTCCAAGCAAAGAGGAGTCTTTGTAGATGCCAGGGGAAACACTAGTCAAAGAATCAACAGTTGGTTTATTGGTGACAGTAGAGATGGTGGACTTAGGGGAGGTCTGAGATTTTGGTTCATGGTAGGTCAACTGGTCAATGGTGACAATCTTGCCATTATGAGGAAATAACATCTTGCGGTGGACTACGGATGGGACGGTATACATGGCATAGGTGTAACTACGCCCCAAAAGAATGTTGTAGTAAAGAGGGGCATCGATAACTTCAACGTCGACACAAACAGTCTTGCCTGCAAGGGTGATAGGACAATTACGGAATAGGCCAATGGGCTGGGAGGCATGGCCATCCCACGCATGCAGGGTGATTGTGGAAGGGGCTAGCTTAGGGGATCTGAGTTGTTTCCAAATCGAAGCAGACATTACACAGGTAGATGCCCCCTTATTAATAATACACCGAGCGACATTGGAATTTCGAATTTTGATTGAGATTTGGAAAGCAACTGGAGGAGGAAGAGGGGGATGGTCTGACTGACGGGCGTCGAAAAAAATCAATTGGTCATCAGCAGGATCTACAGCACCCACGGCAGATAGTAGAGCCTTCTTTTGAGAAGGACACGACTGGAGGAGTTCCAGTGTTGAAATGGCAGTAGGAGATTGTGCCAGATCATCTACTATGCTGTATGAATGGGCAGCCCGACTAGAGGCAGCATTTCCATGTAATGGGCCCTTAGGAATCTTGGTATGAACCTCAGCTTTGGGTGGAGGGATTTGCAAGGGACCATTGGTTGTCGACAGAGGCTATGTAGGACCTGAGGATGGGGACTCGGAGACAGATGGAACGGGGGGTGTGGAGTACTGACGAGACCGAGTTTGAAGGTTAAGGTCAATGGTGAGAGGTTGGTCAGAGGCCATCATGAGAATCTGGTAATCAGAGGAACCAGAAGGGGAAGGTTGAGTGGTTACCGAGGCATGAGGTGGTTGAGTGGCCACAAATCCTTGTTGAGGGAAAGGATCGGTAAACACAATGGGTTGAGAAGTAGCCGGATTGGGAGGGTGAGTAGGGGAGGAATGTTGTCCCCGTACGGTGGCCTAAGACTCCCACATCTGTCACATCTGTGGTAATAGGGGACAATCGTGAGTGTAATGTCCATAAAAACCGCAACATGAACAGGGCTTATTGGTGCGAAGCGGCCTGTCCAGCTTGATCTGAGAGCCCTGTGGGTGGTTGGCAGTGTTAGGATCAATACTCGAAGGATTGGATCCATGATTACTAGGGGCAGATTGATTGCCTTTCCTCTTTCTTTGAGAAGGAAGAAGATTAGATGCCCCCTGCTGCGCAAATACCTGCCCTGGAGGGGGTAGTAAGTGTTGCAGCGGGGGTTGAGAAGGCAAGGGGGTGAGAGGTCCAAATGCTGGAGAAGCTGGGACACCAGGCTGTGGGTAAGGATAAGGGTTAGGATGGGTAGCATGGAGGTAAGCAGGAGTGGGGGAAAAAGGGGGAGGCATGCCGTATCCTAGATACATGCTAGCCGGAGGGGGGAAGGTGCTGGAGGTGCTGGCCCCTCCTGGAGGGAAACCATGGCTCATAAGAGGTTGAGTAGAGGTATGTGAAAGAGCTCCAATGATACTGTTGATAGAATGCGATGCCCCCGGGGTTGTAATGTCGCCGGGCTTGGGCAGGTTAGGAAGGATGGTATAAACATAACCAGATTGAGCATAAATAAGGTCATATTTCCAGGCTATTTGGAGGGCGGCTTCTTTGGTTTGAGGGAAATGGGAGGCAACATCTTTGCCAATGGGAGGTAAGATAGAACAAAGGAACCAGTCCATATAAACCCGATCTTCAAAGGGAGGAGCGTGACATAAGCTTCTTCTTCACCGCCATTCCTGGACATGAGCGGAAAGGCGGGTCGAAGAGGATTGGCGGAAAGAAGTTAAAAGCTCGATGCCAGTGTCGTATCGGAGAGGGAGCTGGAAATAAGATAAAAAGGCTTGGGAAATGGTCGCAAAAGTGGTATGGGAGGAGGTGGCATGTTCAACATACCATTTAGAAGCTTCGCCGGTAAGCGTGCGTTGGAACAATCTAAGATGAATGGAGTCATCAGTAATGGAATTGGAGGAACACCACATATAGAAAGATCGGATATGGTTGGAGGGATCTTCACTAGCAAGGCCTACGAACTTGGGAATGTTGGAGGGGAGCTTGGTTGGCATAGCAGGCCAACTGACATCATGGCGGATAGGATTGTTAATCAGCTGATTGAAGTCGGGGAGACTGAGGCCAGCCATATAAGGGAGCAAAGGGGTAGTCGAGGTAGGTCCTGTAGTGGTTCCACTAGAAATAGACCCAACAGTAGAACTGGGGTTGCTGCTAGTAGTAGGCCCTGAAGTAGACATGGCAAAAGTAACAGGGGAGAACTAGGAGTAGGGGGAGAACCCGAACAATCAAAAGAAGAGTCGGAGTGTGGGGCGGGGCGGGGCGCGGGGGGGGAATTACTCGATGACGACGGGAAGGAGGAAGTCAACCAACCAGAAACTGAGGGTGAAGGTCAAGAAGTCTCTGGGACAAACACCTTGGGGGCACAATGATGGCGGGAAGAAGAAAACCGACAGGGGCAAGGAGGGGTAAAATCAAGTGAGATCAATGTCGAAACAAGGGCAGAGAGGTGCAGTGCCAATTGATTTTAAAGGCTTTGCCAGGCGGTGTTAACCAGGCTCTTCTTCACTTAGGGTCAGTGTGTGGCCTGTGTTAATTTTAATTGTTTAAACCCATAAATTTTGAGAGTAAAAGAAAAAGTGTGTTGCGCAACTGAAAATAAATCTGCAGTAAATAAGACTAAAAGAACAAAAAATTAATAGCTACCAAGGCATCAATCTAACCCAAGAAGGCAGGTCTCTCAAAACGAGTCTATAAGAGGGAAAAAACTAAGCAAAGCATGCTAAAAAAGAGGCCAATAGATCTAAGGTCGGGAGGGACGGGGACCTAAAGGAGAAATCTGCTGAAAAGAGGTGCAGAGAACAGTAAAGAGGCAGAGGCAAGGTTGCTACTAAAAAGGAGGAGATCAGCTAAAAATAGAAGGGACAAGGAGGCAGCCCTAGAAATGAACCCAAACAAAACTACATGAGGTGATTTGAAAGGGAGAAGAGCTGATCTAAAGGGATATGAAAATGAGGTATCAGATCTGGAAGCAAAAGGGCTGAAACCCGGGAAATTCAGACTTCTGAAACAACAAAAACTCTCCCACAAAAAGTGGAGGGTACTAGAGCCCTAAGGGGCAAGATTCCCACTTCGTTGAGTGAAACAGATTAGAAACAGGTCTAAACAGGTGGAGACACAGGCTAGAAAACCCTGATAGAAGCTTCATACAAACCCAAGAAAGGTGCTAGAAAATTGCAGAAAAAAGTGCAGGTCGCAGGTTCTGACCTGTTTGCAATCCAGGTCGTAGATTTGCGGTAGAAAAGTGTGACCTCAAGGTTAGGTCGCACTTTTTGGGCTGATAAGTGTGACCTGTAGATCCAGCTCTCTCGACGACAGATTTCATAAAAATTTGTCGTCTCAGCTGCGGCGGATGTCTGTCACCTGCGCAATAAGGCCAGAAACACACGGAAGTTAAAAATTTGACTGTTTGAGGGTTTTATAGGTGGAAAGCACCATAAAAAATAGAAAAAACAGAAAATGGAAGAGAAACACTAGGGTCTGAAATAACTGGATATGTAGGAATATATGAAACGACAGCGGTTGCAAAAGAAAACCCGTGTGGAGTGGCCAATTGTTAGTATGAATCTTTCGTCCTAAAAGATCACTTTAGCTATGCATAACAAATAGCCATAACATCAATTTGGCTGCAAAATATCTTTAAATATGAAGTTAGGTGATTCAAATAACACTGCACAATACAGATCTAAAGAGACATTAAGCAGATAAAGTAAAATGTGGCTCCATGCATCCAATAGACAAGACAAGAATAATGTATTTGAAATAATTTTATATTATATTAAAAGGGGCACCTGAGAGGAAAACAAGAAAGGTGTTTTCCGGTTCTCCTCAATGGGATGGGTTCTTGAAAGTCATCAGTGTTTCAGATCTAAAATTCCTCTCTCTTGTTGATGTGGAAAACTCAAACAAACATAGAACTCAATGGGAGCTCACAAGGCAAAAAATGAAAAAGGTGACCAAGAGTAGATCTAGAGTGATCTAATGCAATGGAGGTGACTAATGAATAGGGAAAACCCTTCTATTTATAACAAAATATTAGGGTTATCTAGAACTTGGTGCATGAATAAAATATTATTAATAAAATTCTAGAACCACCCTTTAGGAATATTTTATTATATTTGTTGGAGGGAAAAGGTCTTTTGACTTGGGTCAATTCCTTTATTTATAAACAATAAATAAATAAATGATTTATTTGTTATTTTAGGGAGATGGTGAGAATATAATTAAATAAATAATAATTTATTTAATTATTTAAAAATGATTTAGTCAAATTTAACCAGGAATATTACTTAAATAATGATTTAAATAACTTATTCCTAGGAAATAATCAAATAAATAATTATTTATTTAATTAATTTCCTTGTTTTGGGTTAAATATGACCAGGAAATATAGACAAATGTTATTTCACATGGTGAAAGCAATTTTACTTAAGGTAAAATTGGTCTTACATGGTGTACTTGGGTTCATCTAATGATAATAGGTTAGATGACCAAAAAATGGTGTAACACCTTATTCTCCTCTTCCACATTGTTCAGTACAAATCTTATGTCATGTACATAACCCATTGCATTCATCTCCCTAGAAAATCTATACAACTCTTCAATCTATCCCTATAATATTCTTCTCTTTCAAGAATTCTAGGAAATTTTCACAGGTAAGTCCAGCCTCTGGAATGTTGTTAGCTTCCAGGATCTTGAAGCATTACTCTTCTTCAAAGCCCTGCCTTTGATGATGGCAGCAAACGTAGATACCAGTAGGCATAATAGAAAACCTATGATGAGAACCAACTTTCTCTACAATCTATCTCTAGCTGCTAAAAGTCTATAGAGGTTAGTCTACACCGAAGGTTGAAATCTTTCCCATTAATTGGAAAATTGACAGAATGGAAGATTCAAAGGAACAAGGTGAGAATAGGGGAGGACCCCCAGATTGGATGTAAAGACAATTTCAAATTGTGTAAGGAGCTAGTAAGAGATCTTTATCTCTTAGGGATTTATTCCATGGAAAATGTGGCAACAAATGATGGTAGGAATATTTTATCTCATGGCTTGAAGTGCATGGGATTTGAAATTTCAAGGAGTAAAAACTGAGGAAAGGAACCATAGCTTAAATTCTAGTGCAATTAAAATTTTTAAACAAGATAAGCTAATTTAAATCCTCAAAAAATGAGGGGTCTGATGAATATATTGCAATAGTAGAATACATTCTAAATATGGAAGAAGAAATGATGAGGGAAAGATCCCTGTGGTGGCACTTAGTCTAAAATTTAGAAATTCCTCTTAAAGCTAAATATTTTTTTGGTTAACTTTCAACAACAAAATTTTAATTTGGGAGAATTTTTAGAAGATAAACATGCAGGAATTGCTGGGTTTGTGTTATGTTCTTCCCATGACTAGTCACGCATGGTGGGGCGTAGCCCCCCCTGTCGGGGTCTAGGGAAGTGCCCTAGAATTTATTTTTTTGGTCCTTATTTTCCGGTGGGCGGACCCGCCCATGGTTTTATGCATGGGTTTGCACATGGTTTTGGGGCATGAAGGTTTTCGGTCCCTTGTATTTTGTAGATCCAGTCAAGGGAACTACAGTTATGTTCTAATCCAGGGTTAATGGATTGGGGTTTATGTATGCTTCAGCATGTATATATATGTGTTGTAACACTAAAAGGAATATAATGAAAAATCAAGTTGGTCGTCCTGATTTGGGATCTAGGGGAAAATCTCTATGTTTATCTATTTTATGTTTTGTGCTCTCTCTATTGTTTATTTTATATTTTAAAGCTTCGTTCGTAGATAATTTTTGTACAGGGTTAAAACCTACATTTGGTATCGGAGCAGTTTCAGCTTCAAGGGGATGCCTTTGCTGCTGAGGGTTTTTTTGCTCAGGCTTGAGGTAGACCCTGTTCAGTGGGAGATCTGCAAGATCGATTCTTGCGGTGAAAGAAGATGGTGAGCGGCGGGAAGATAGAGATCGAGAAATTTAATGGTCAGAGTTTTGAGTTGTGGAAGCTCAAGATGGAGGATCTGCTAGTGGATAAAGATCAGTGTATCATGGCATATCTGGGTACTAAACCAATGGCAATGTCAGATGAAGACTGGAAGAAGTTGGATCGAAAGGCAAAGAGCACAATATGGTTGTGTGTCTCAGATTTAGTATTGTTGAATGTATCTAGGGAAGCTACGGAAAAGACCTTGTGGGACAAACTTGAGACTTTGTACCAATTTAAGTCTCTGGTGAATAAATTGCTCCTACGGAAAAAACTGTATAACCTAAGGATGAAGGATGGAGACTTGGTGATAGAGAATTTGAATGCCTTCAATCTATGGTAAGTTAGCTGTCATCTGTTGATATTAAAATCTCAGATGAAGATAAGTGCATCAGTTTTTTGTGTTCTCTACCAGATTCGTGGGATAGTCTGGTTATTGCAATAGGTAGCAACACAACTACGTTGAATTTTGATGACATTGTCTCAGCCTTGCTGTCAGAGGAAATGAGATGGAGAAATATGGAGGGTCATAATGGGGATGCCTTATCTGTACGAGGAAGGTCCCAAAACATAAATAAGAATAAGGTTTGGAGTGGGAGATCTAAATCTAGAGGGAGAACTAAATCTCTTGGAAAGTTTGTAAAGGTGTGCTGAAAATGCGGAAAGGAAGGGCACTACAAAAAGGACAGCAGATCTAAAGCTCTTGAGAAAGGAAAGGGATCTGATGATGCTCCTTATGCAGAGGAAAAAAAAAACCTCGGATGAAGGTGGGGATGTGTATTTGGCTTCTTCTTCAAACACACATGTAGATCATGAGTCATGGTTGATTGACTCGGGTGCATCCTTTCACTTCACTCCTCATAGGGAGTGGTTCTGCGAGTATGAGAAATATGATGGCAGTGATGTCTTCTTAGGTGATGATAGGAAGGCTAGAATCATCGGATGTGGAAAATTCAAGCTGAAGATGCAAGGTGGAAGGATTAGAACACTTCTTGGTGTTCTGCACATTGCTACATTGGCCAAAAATCTGATTTCTATAAGCAAGATGGATGATGCAGGTGTAAAAACAGTGTTTGAGAAAGATCCCTGTAAGATGGTTTGGGGAGCATTGATATTAATGTGGGTAGTTCGGATTGGAAATCTGTACAAGCTTCAGGGGAACACTATTATTGATGGATGCAACAGTTTTGTGGTTCTCGCAAGTGGAGTGGAAAGCCTAGCAGTCTCTGGAGAAAAGACCATGCTATGGCATCCAAGGCTTGGACATATTGGAGAGAAGGGCCTTCGGATATTGCATGGAAACGGTATGTCTAATAACTCTCTGGATTTCGATTTCTGTCAACATTGTGTATATGGGAAGCATAATCAGGTGAGTTTTCCTTCTGGTGCTAAGAGGGTAAACAAGATATTATAGCTTATGCACAGTGATATGTTTGGACCTGTTTCGGTTCCATCACTGAGTAAGTTTGTGTACTATGTTTCATTCATAGACGACTTCTCAAGGAATACATGGATATATTTCTTGAGGAAGAAATCTAAACTTTGATAGATTTAAAGAATTTAAGGCTCTGGTGGAAAACCAGACAGAGAAGAAGATAAAGGTGTCGAGAACAGATAATGGTGGGGAGTTCTGCAAGAAGGAATTTGAAGAGTTCTGTAAGAAGTGTGGTATAGCACGGCAGAAGACTACTCCATACACACCTCAACAAAACGGAGTTACAGAAAGAATGAACAGAATGCTGATGGAAAAGGCAAGAAGCATGCTTAGTGGTACTGGGTTAGGACAATAATTCTAGGTAGAGGCAGCGGAGACTTCATGTTACTTGGTTAACAGATCACCTTCATTAGCTTTGGAGGATAAGACTCCACATGAGGTATGGACTGGTAAGAAACCCTCTCTTTCACATCTAAGGGTATTTGGATGTAATGCATATGTACATGTTCCAAAGGAGAAAATGAGCAAGTTGGATAATAAATCTGAACGGTGCATCTTTATTGGGTATAAGGATGGTTTAAAGGGTTACAAGCTTTGGAACCTGGAAACAAGGAAGGTTGTGTATAGCCGAGATGTGGTGTTTAGAGAGGTGAAAGATATTGTTAAACATGAATTCCTATGAAAGGAACCTGAGAAGATAGAGTTTGAGCTAAAGGAGGATGAATCAGACTCTAAAACAGAAGAAGACTCAAAAGAGGAAGAGCCACAAACTCCAACTGTTAGAAGATCAATTCGGGAAAGAAGACAACTAGAAAGGTTTAGTCCATCTACTTTCTATTCAAATTTTGCTTTAACTATAACTGATGATGATCCCAGAACCGTCAGGGAGGTAGTAGATTTAGAGGATGGAAAAATATGGAAGGAGGCCATGGTTGATGAAATGGCATCCTTGCATAAAAATGAGGCATGGGATCTGGTGGAGTTGCCGGCTGGAGAAATACAAAGCTCGGTTGGTAGCAAAAGGTTATTCCCAGGTGCCAAGAATTGATTTTGGTGATATTTTTTCTTCTGTTGCCAAAGTTACTTCTATTAGATTACTTTTATCTGTTGCTGTTGCATTTGATTTTGAGGTAGAATAGATGGATGTGAAGACAAAATTTCTTCACGGGGATCTGGAAGAGGAGATATACATGAAACAACCTGAAGGCTTTATGGTGAAGGGGAAGAAAGAGCTAGTATGTAGGTTAAATAAGTCCCTGTATGGGTTAAAACAGTCACCAAGGATGTGGTATTAGAAATTTGATACCTATATACGGGGACTTGGCTTCACCAGAAGCAAGGAGGATCACTGTGTTTATTTTAAATTAATTGGTGACCGTGTTATTTATTTGGTCTTGTATGTGGATGATATGTTGTTTATTGGAAATGACAAAGAAATTATCCAAGATTTGAAGACCCAACTGTTCTCCAAATTCGACATGAAGAATCTTGGTGCTACAAACTATATTTTGGGCATGGAAATTAAGAGAGATCGAGCAAAAAGGAAGCTCTGGTTAAACCAGAGGAAGTATATTGAGACTATATTGTAGAGGTTCAATATGCAGGATAGTAAACTGGTGAATGTTCCGATTCCTGTAGGTACAAATTTGTCTGTTGAACAGTGTCCCAAGACACAAGAAGAAGAGGATGATATGTTCCGTGTTCCATATGCAAGTGCAGTGGGTAGCATGACGTATGCAATGGTCTGTACTAGACTAGACATTGCACATGCAGTGGGAGTATTGAGAAGGTTTATGTCAAACCCAGGGAAGGACCATTGGAAAACAGTGAAGTGGGTTTTCAGATATTTGCATTGCACTAGTGATTATGGCTTATGCTACCAGGGAAGACCAAGATTGGAAAGAGTGTTGGACATTCGTGGTTTTGTTGATGTTGACTGGGCTGGAGATCTGGACCAAAGAAGATCTACAAATGGGTATGCATTTAGCCTATTTGGAGGTGCAGTCAGTTGGATGAGTAAAAGATAGTATGTAGTGGCTCTTTCAACTACAGAGGCAGAATACATGGCAGCCACTTATGCAAGCAAGGAAGCAATTTGGTTGCAGAGATTGTGTTCAAGTATGGGGTTGGTACAGCAAGCTATAAGGATAGATTATGATAGCCAAAGTGCCATTTTCTTGGCTAAGAACCCTACTTATCATTCAAAGACAAAGCACATTGATGTTCAATATCACTTTGTGATATATCTGGTTGAGGCTAAAAGGGTGTTGCTGGTAAAGTTGGACACTTTGAAGAATGTTGCAGATGCATTGACAAATTCTATGAGCACTCAAAAGTTCTCTTGGTGTAGAGAAACAATGGGTGTTGCAAAGCTGGGCTAATGACTCAGCTCTTCTGTGGCCCCATGTGGAAAGAAAACAACAAGTGGGAGAATGTTGGGTTTGTGTTATATTCTTTCCACGACTAGTCACACGTGGTTTTGTGCATGGGTTTGCACATGGTTTTGGGGCATGATGGTTTTCGGCCCCTGGTATTTTGTAGATCTGGTCAAGGGAACTACGGTTATGTTCTACTCCAGGGTTAATGGATTGGGGTTTATGTATGCTTCGACATGTATATATATGTGTTGTAACACTAAAAGGAATATAATGAAAAATCAAGATGGTCATCCCAATTTGGGATCCAGGGAAAAATATCTGTGTTTATCTATTTTATGTTTTATGCTCTCGCTATTGTTTATTTTCTATTTTAAAGATTAATTCGTAGATAATTTTTGTACAGGGTTAAAACCTACAAGAATATGTATTTTGTGTAAGACAAGTGAGGAATCCGTGGATGACTTGTTTGTTTCCTATTTTTGGAGCTTGCCTATGGATAGCCTGTAATATATTGATTTATTGAGAAGCACGAATAGAGTATAGTTCTAGTACAGATGGGCACAGACATGATGGCAATGATGAGAAAGCTGACAGGTGACTGATACATCCTAGATCAAATTAGCGTGGCAGCCCAGTGCGAATATATAAATGCGGGTGGGTATTTTTCACCTTCATTCAGTAGAATTTCCAGGAGCAATCAATCATATATTAGATTATAAAAGGATTCATTAAGTAGCCATCTGAGGTCTGAGGCTGGAGAAACCATAGCATTGTTTCCTTTTCCAATTGGTTCATTGATCAAAGCATGATTCTGGAGGTGGTGCCATAGGAGAAATAAATGGTGTAGAGGAATCTCTCTAAATGTTTTTATTAAATGGGGCAGATGACTCTTACTGAATATTTTTATTCTTGGATTTTAGAAAAATATGTAAAAATTTTCAGGACTTTATAGTCTTTTGTGATTTAAGGTATTTAGTTATCTAGAAACATAAAGCTCTTTCCAGATCTAGAGTTGAGAGTTGAGACCAACACAAGTATCCCATAAATTAGGAATAATTTCAGTGGAAATCGATCTTCCTCGAAAGAGTAACCAGCCAAAATTCTAAAGGAAATAATAATGTAGCTACGACTAGACCTGGGTGTTTTTCAATGGAGAATGTGAAGAAGTTCCAGGTTTGTGCGGGTTGGTGTCATTCTATTTGTGGATTGACATCACCATTTCAAGCTAAAGTTCGCATTATTACTTGGCAAAAATAACCAAACAGAAATTTATGCTATGTGGCTCCTCTAGAAAACAACAACAAATAGGGTATAAAAAAGTTGCATGTGTTTTGAGACTAAAAGCTGATGGTGGATTGGTCTAATAATAAGTGCACAACAGAGGATTTTTTAGTTGACCCTAGGGGAGATTTGATGGTCTATCTTTTGCACATACCTTTAAAGAGTTTAATACTATGGAAAATCAATTATTAAAAAAAGCTTTGTGACTGCAGGATGGGTCCCTTACTGAACAAGAGTTCAGGGGAGGGATATAATTATCATCTTCTGAAATTTTGTTGTTCTGATGTAGGGTTCCTGTTAGTATGAATCTTTCGTCGGAAAAAGACCACTTTAGCTACGCATAACAAATAGCCCTAACAACAATTATGGCTGCCAATATCTTTAAATCTACTGTTAGTTGATCCAAATAAAGCTGCACAAATCCAGATCTATGCATAAAAAGACATTAAGCAGTGAAAATGAAATGTTGCTCCATGCATCCAATAGATAATACAAGAACAATATATTTGAAAGAATTTTTGTATTAAAGGGGCACCTGAGAGGAAAACAAGAAAGGTGTTTCCAATTCTCCTCAATGGGATGGGTTCTTGAAAGTCCTCAACATTTCAGATCTAAAACTTCTCTCTCTTGTTGGTGTAGAAAACCCAGACAAACATAGAACTCAAAGGGAGCTCACAAAGAAAATAATGGAGAATGTGACAATGATAATGGCTCAAAGTCAGAACAAGAGTATAGATCCAGAGTGATCTAATGTGCAATGAGAGGTGACAAATGAATGGGAAAACCCTTCTATTTATAACAAAATATTAGGGCGGTCTAGAACTTGGTGCATGAATAAAATATTATTAACCAAATTCTAGAACTACCTTTTAGGAATATTTTATTATATTTGTTGGAGGGGAAAGGATTTTTGACTTGGGTCAATTCCTTTATTTATAAATAATAAATAAATAAGTGATTTATTTATTATTTTAAGGAAATGGTGGAAATATAATTAAATAGATAATGATTTATTTAATTATTTATAAATGATTTAGTCAAATTTAACTAGAAATATTATTTAAATAAGGATTAAATAGCTTATTCCTAGGAAATAATCAAATAAATAAGGATTTATTTAATTGATTTCCTTGTTTTGGGTTAAATATGACCAAGAATAATAATTAAATTGATGTTTAACTAATTACTCCGTGAGGAAATATAAACAAATATAGATTTGTTTATTATTTCCTTTTGGGGGTTCCTATTTAGACCATAAACAACTTAATAAAGGTGTTTTACTAAGTTATTTCACATAGTGACAACAATTTTACTTAGGGTAAAATTGGTCTTACATGGTGTACTAGGGTCCATCTAATGATAATAGGTTAGATGACCAAAAAATGTTGTAATAGTTCCAAACTCCTA
>JAXQQM020087291.1:0-30471 GCA_034641835.2 Pinus albicaulis | reverse complement strand
TGACAAGAATTGAAAAACTGAAAACGAACTGGAGCAGAGAGTTGCTCATCTCAAGATTACGAATAGATTAAATAGATTACATTGGAAACATCAGCAATTAACAACTGGAGATAAACTCGACTAATCTGGACTGACTTAAACTAAACTTGGACACTTGGAATGACGGATCTGACACCTAGAAAGTGGTTGAGATTACGATCTTTAACACTCCCCTTTAATATCAACCACAAAAAAATTAATTAAGATACCTGCTGGTCTATGTCTCAGCGAGGTTTACAATTTTAAAAAAATGACTTCAACTAGATTTAGTTTTCTTCTTCTCTTCTTCCATATTCTGTAGCCTCTAAATTGTTTCAAATTTTTCGCTTTGCTGTGTTCTTCAAAACTCAATTTATTGATGCGCTGGTGCAGGTCTTTTACTGTTCCAGGCTGTCTAAGCGTGTCCTGGACTTCTTCAAAAGTTGACTTGTATGTGGGCTGCTGCCACATATTGTCCTCTGTAGTGTGCTTTTTATCATCAATCTGCTGCAACATAAGATTAGAACAATATCTTATCTCTTCAAAACTCCAACGCATGAAAATTTCATTGACATGTTCGTCATGCATGTTCTCTTCAACATTCATATCTACAGCTTCTGTGTAGACCTCAACTAGACATGGTGTTGCAAGCCATGTTTCAATAAACTTTAACTCTTCTTCATAATCAATCTGTATAACTGCACACTTGAAATCAATGTTAGAATAAAAATTATTTTCAGAACGACATTGGTTCTGGTCTTTTTGCTCTGCAGTGAGAGCTTTCTTCTGTTGTTTTTCCTTTTCTGCCTCTGCCACAATCTCTGTTTCTGCATTCCCTTTGCAGACTTCTTTCTTTACTTTTGTCTCTGATTTTTTCTCTGTTTCTTCCTTCTGCTCTGCAATGAGAGCTTTCTGCTGTTGCTCTTCCTTTGCTGCATCTTCCTCTGTCTCTGTCTCTGTCTTTTTCTCTGCCTCTTCTTCACCGACCTGTGCTTCTGCAAACAAGTTGTCTTCCACTAACTGAAGTGGGGTAATCTCACCAAATAACATCATGTCGATATCATATTTTTGTTGCATCATCTGCAACCAATCATCATTAGCAAAAATTTCATTATCAAAGTTTACATCAGCCATATCAATCATTGGATTTACCATTTCATCAGCAAGATCTGTTGCTGGTATCATTAAAACTTCGTAAGCAATCTCTGTTGCTGGAATCTCTTCATCCACTTGTGGCTGTGCACAGTGGGATTCACGAGCATCTTCATGCTGCTTTTCTGCGTCTTCAGACTCTTCATCTGGCTGTAGATCTGCTGCTACAGATCCACCTTCATCTGCATCTTCAAATCTCCCCTTTGCTTCAATGCTCCCCCTTGTACCAAAACATCTCTCAAGGGTATCCCATGCCTCCTTGGCTGTCTTGGCATCTGAGATTAAGGGAAGAATGCTGTCATCGACAGATTCTTTTATGCATCTTAATGCATAGGCATCTTTTTGCCTCTTGATTTCCAGATCTAGAAAGATCTCGAACATAATCTGCTTTTGCTTTAGCCTCTTGGCTTTTCCCATGATCTCGTTGTCTGACTTCCACAAACAAACGAGTTTACATATTCATCAATACCTTGCTTCTTAAAAAAAATTTGCTGCTCCTGAATGAGTCTTATGCAACTTCACTTCTTCAAAAATTTTGCTGCTCTTGAACGAGTCTTATGCAAGTTCACTTCTCCTTCTAAAAAAAATCTTCCTCAAAGAATTTCCTGTAAACTTTCACTTTCATCTCACATCATAGCTTTAAGTTTTTTTTTTTAAAAACTCCAAAAAAAACATTTACACATGCTCTTAAAAAAAATCCCTTAACACTTCACATAAAACATTTTTAAAACTCCTTCACATGCACTATATAAAACCCTTCATCCAATTTCAAGTTTTTTTTTTTTTAAATAAAAAAAACTTAAATAAAAAAAAACTCTCTTCATATAAAGCTTTCACCCTTTTTTTAACTCACTTAAAATTTCGAAAATCAAAAAGGTTTTACCTTTTCCTAAATCGATACTTTAAAAAAGCTTTCGATTTTTGAATAATGGATCACCTTTAATGAAATATTTATATTAAAGCACTGAGATCAATGCCTTTCACGTTCCATGGATTTTCACGTCCGTTTGACTTTTCATAAGAAATATAACAGCTCTCGGATTTGAAACGCACTGCGTTATTTGTTTTGCTTCGGGAGTGGCGCGGTCCCGACTGTATACAGTCGCGCCTCTATCAAAAACAATTATTTATGCTTATGAGTGGCGCGGTCCCAGTGGTATACAAATGCCCTTTCTCAGAAAGCGTGTAAGGCACCGAAAATGGCGCGGGTATGGTGTGTATTCTAGCTCCAATCAACTCACAGTCGCGCCAATCAGCTGTTTTTCTCTTCTGCTCCTTCGTGGCTCTGTTGCTGCTCTCCACGGAGGCTTTTGCAACTCGGCTCCGATACCATGACAAGAATTGAAACAATGAAAACGAAAACTGGAGCAGAGAGTTGCTCTTCTCAAGATTACGAAATGGTTAAATAGATTACATTGGAAACATCGGCAATAAATAACTGGAGATAAACTGCATTAACTGACCGACTTAAACTAAACTCGACACTTGGAATGACGGATCACACCCAGAAAGTGGTATGAATTTAAGATGTAAGCAAACAACCACAATTTCATCTTCTTGCCTACTTTATTGGTAATTTCTAACTACTGCTACTGTACACACAATTGAACTAACTAACTGAACTTTTGTATACAATTTAGAACCGTTATTCCGAAATGTTCTTATCAATTGTTTCCAGAGCCACGACCTTGGAGGTCTTATGCGATGGTGTAGAGGGTACCATGGACGGCCAACTCCAACTGGTGTGTTATCTTTTTTTTACTTTTCTAAAGTTTAGTAATAGTCTCTAGGATTGTTTTTATATTTGTGAAGCTAATTATACCTCATTAGAAATATTGAATGTCATGTCACACAGATGCATAAGTTGAGCCACAGTATGTTCTATTTCTACAAGCTCCCGCCACAGATTGAGCGCAGAGTTTGGGTAATGCCAGATGTTTCCTTCGATAGCTTTAGGTGATAACCCAATTCGCAGAATTGCATGAGGCAACATCGATTAATAATTCAAAACCTCCCTGGAAATTGTTCAAAGGTAAATGCTCATACAATAATTATATTATTCCATGTTATGGCATTGATATCCATGCTGCCTTGGCTACAGTTTTTCATTGCAGAATGACTGATTTAAATGCTTATAACAGGTTACATGGGTAGAGCACATCGATTATGACGATAGAGGTGTGCCCAACCTGTATCGTTCTGTGGTCAACTCCGGATTGGCATTTGGATCTCAGCGTTGGCTGTCAACTTTGCAGCACAAGTGCGAGTGTCTAGCTCTCATTGAAATTAATGCACATATCACTGGTAAGCATTCGACAACTCATGAAAATAAATGCAGATATCATTTTATTACACAGTATGAAGGATCTATTTCATACTGCTTGTTCAGTTCTTTTTTCTTCAAAAAAATTATCTTTTGGATGAGCTTTCCCAGATCCCAGAGGCCCGCAAAGCTTGCTGAAGCTTGCTCAGCGAATGACGGTTGACTTCTGTGGTAGTCTGAATCCATCGATGGTTCACAACTGGGCTACGTTATCTGGCAACGGTGGTGATGAGGATATTCGAGTGTCCACACGGAAGAACATGGAGAACGCTGAGTTTCCTGGCAACGTTGTTCTCTGTGCTGCCACTTCAGTCTGGCTTCCCATTACTCCTCGGGAATTGTTCGATTTCCTGCGAGATCTGAAACGTCGAAGCCAGGTTAAACGAGTCATTCTTCACCCAATACCTAATAAATAGAGTTGACCCAGCGATTAACTTTTATATAATACTAAGATATACTGCCACTAACATTTCAAGATCAAATAATGCAGTGGGATATGCTCTCTACCGGCGAAACAAAGAAAGAAATAACTCGCATTATGAAGGGACAAGATCCTCGGAACAGTGTTAGCCTCCTCGCATCAAATGTAAGTGTTGGCGCTTCATGCTGCACAACAGTATAGATACCCATACCACCCCATACCATTTTTGTATATTGACTTATTCTATATATGTAGAAATATGTTTGTCCTGCAATCAATGCCATCACTACTGCATGAATCTTTGCAATCCATGGCATGAATCTTTTACCCTATTATTACTATTTCTCAATTCGTTTATTTCAATATTTGCAGGGTATCAATACGAGTCAGACAACATTTATTTTACAGGAGTGTTGTGTAGATGCTTCGGTGTGTATTATTGTTTATGCTCCTGTAGATATGACTTCCATGGATGTACTGAGGCATGAAGGTGAATCTGATCATCTTTCTGTTTTGCCATATGGCTTTGTAATTTTCCCAGATGGGCTTGGGCTTGGTAAACAGCCCCAAATTGGAAGTACCTTAAGCAATATAAATAGAGAGGGATCTATTTTGACAGTTGCATTCCAGATATTGTTAGCCAATAAGGAAACACCCAGGCCTGCCATTGAAGATGTGCAAGTGGTGCAACGATTGATCTCCCACACATTACAGAAAATCATATCAGCATTGATTTTGGAAAATGCTTGACAGAATCGGGCTATTATGTTCTTACTATTGCACAATTTTGATGCGATTTATATTTCGCCGTTTTCTTATTTTTCTGTTCCAATCTTGATGTGATTACCTGCAATCACAATTTTGATGTGATTAACTGCAAAACAATATCACAGGATGGTGGATGAGGTGATGATGGACATCAGTAATGTTGGGCTGAAATAGGTCAGGGTAGCCAGCATTCAGGTTTTCAGAAAGACATTCTCAGATTCTCTCTGATGGAGGCCGATAGCAGAATGAATTGCCAAAGCAACTGGCAATCCTTGCTTCGGTTATGCATTTGACTCCCTTGCCAAGTGGTAAAGTACAGCCATACACCAAAAATCCCCTATGAAAGGATGGCTGATGAGGTGATAATGGATATCAATAGCAGAATGAATCCTTAATTAGGTTATGCATTCCGGATTCAAGAGTTCTTGCCAAGTGGTAAAGCACGATTATACACCAAAGGGATGGTTGGTGAGGCGATGATGGATATCAACAATGTTTAAATGCCTTGATTTAGTTAGTCTGAGATTTCATTTCATCTTGAAACTATAAATGCCATTAGATGTCTCCGATTCAGTTGGAGTCTGAAATTGTCTGAGCTATGTGGTAATTAAATTTGCATTTTATTCCAGAATGTCTTCGTATTTTAGATTTGGTTAATGGTTTGGAAAATTTTTGACAACCGTCAGTTTCTTAGTTTGCGATTTTTTTTTTTTTCATTGGATTGGTCTGCTGACATTATGTAACATTTAATAATTATTATTTGAATGGTTTAAACTATTAAATATTTTTGTCTTTGGAATATGAAAATTATTTGTAAAATATTATTATTTATTTAAAATATCAAAAAAAAAATTATATAGGAAATTTTGTTATATTATTTTCTCACCATTTTTATATTCATTTTGAATGGTATATTATTCAATTTGTAAATTCTATATTTATGTATTTGAAATTTTATTAACCATGTTTTAAATGTTGCATTTTTCTAAAATTTTATATGTTTAGATATGAACTTATTATATATTTTTATACTATTTAGTTTAATTTCACTTATATATTAGTAATTGCATCACATGTTGTAAGGAGAACGTTTTCAAATGGTAGTATAGGAAAGAGCATTATAGAAGAAATAAGTAAAAATATTATGCAATTTTGTTTCCTTATTATCATTAGTGTGAGAAAAACTTTGAGATTTAAACTTTGCATAAATGAGCTACAACAATAAAGAAGGATGGTAATATATGTTTTTTCATAAGTATGTTCACTAATAATGTGTTTTTCTTCAAATGTCTCTAGTTTGTACATACCAAGTGCAAAAACTAATACATGTGTGCATTGTCTTGTGGTATGGGAAAATTACTGCAATGGTGTTGCAAATAGATAAATGGAAAAAAAAATGAAATTGAATCCTGAAAAGTCCCCGTTGAAAACATTAGAAACACTATAGGTGGAAACATAAGCCACACATTAATGAAAGTTATGTGGAACCAACTATGAGATGGTGCACTACCAATTTGTGAGATGGTGTGATGATGTGGGTGTGCAAGCCAAAATGGACTACCAAGGTATGTCAAAGCAATACTAATAAGTATATTGATATTTTTTTTCCAATACTAAGCCATCAATAGATTGGGATTACTTGATGGGAATTAAACTCTACAAAAATTAGATTAGGATATGAATGAACCTCTACAATTTTATCTTTATAATATAAAAATTATTTGTAAAATAATATTACTTATTTAAAATATCAAGAAAAAAAACTTATATGATGAAATTTTGTCATAGTATTTTCTCAACTTGTTATTTAAATTTATTAATTTGAAATATATATTATTCAAAAATAGTTGTAAATTCTATATTTATGTATTTGATATTTTATTAGCAATGTTTTAAATATTTCATTTTTTATAAAATTTAATATATTTGGATATGATTCTAATAAATGAACTTGTTATATGTTTCTATACTATTTAGTTTCATTTCATTTATATACTAGCAATTGCACCACATGTTACAAAGTAAATGCCCTAAGGTGGTAGCATAGAAAAAAGTACCAAAGAAGAAAGAAGTAAAAAAAATATGCAAATTAGTTTCTTTACTATCATTACTGTGAGAAAAACTTTGAAATTTAAACTTTCCAGAAATGAGCTACAACAATTAGGAAGGATGGTAGTTTGTGGAATCACATCAATATCTGTTTTTTCATAAGTATATTCACTAATAATGTGTTTTTCTTCATAATGTCTCTAGTATGTACCTACCAACTGCAAAAACCAATAAAGGTGTATGTTGTCTTCTGGTCTAGGGGCACATTACTACAATGGTGTCACTAATAGGTAAATGGAAGGAAAAATGAAACAGAATCTTGAAAGGTCCTTGAAAGCATTAGAAACACTATAGTTGGAAACCCAAGCCACACATTTATTTATATATGAAACCAACTGTGATATGGTTCACTACCAATATGTGACATGGTGTCAGGCTTGTGGTATTCCAAGCAAAACTGGAAGTGATATAATGCACTACTAATAAGTAGATTGATAGTTTTTTTCCAATACTATGCCATGCATAGATTGGGATTACCTTATGGGAATTGAACTCTAAAAAAATCGAATTATGTGATAGGAATGAAACTCTACAAAAACCAACTCGTTTATAACTCATAGGTCTATGACCATCTTAGTTAGTCACATCACTTGGATTGTAAATTTATAATTAACCAATACAACAATATATAAAAGTTTATAATTAACCTTGGCAGTTAGTCAAATCAATTGCAGTTTGATTATCAACCAATACACCAATGAAGAAATTTATTAAATCACCCACCTCTTTAGAAAAATATTTCTCTACAGAACGTATCATTTGTTGTGCTCACAAATAAACAAATTATGGAGCAGTAGAAGGTTACTCAGAAATATTTCGAAGACATAGAAATGTAACTTTCCCCCTAATTCCATATGTTCCAAATTGAAAGAAATACACAATTTTACATGTGAAAATCATAATGAAATTATTAAAACTAATAAAGTATTGCCCTAAATGTATTCAAAATTATCAAAAATAAAGTAGAATAAAGAAGGAATACAAATGTGAAGCAAACGTGCCTCTTTAAGTCTTAGGTTTGTAACCTAAATTGAAAAGAATACCAAAGGTTCATCAATTCTCAATACTCTTTGAAGAGTGAAGCTTTGAAATGAATCTTGGTAGTTTCTCTAATGAACAATGTTCTCTTAAAAAGATCACAATTATCTTATATTTTTGGCAATTTTCCTCAAACTCAACCAAAAAATAATCCATATTCAATGCCTCTTAATTACTAAAACTTTAAATTAACTGTCGTAGTTAGTCACATCACTTGCATTGTAAATTTATAACTAACCAATAGAACAATTTATGAAGGTTTAAAATTAACCTTGGTAGTTATTCAACTCAATTGCAGTTTGATTATCAACCAATACACCAATGAATAAATTTATCAAATCACCCAACTCTTGAGAAAAAAAATTTTCTACAGAAAGTATCATCCCTAGTGCTCGCAAATAATGAAATTGTGGAGCAGTAAAGGTTACTCATAGAGATTTCCAAGACATAGAAATGTAACTTTCCCCCTAATTCCATATGTTCCAATTTGAAAGGCATACACAATTTTACATGTTAAAATCAAAATAAAACTATTAAAACTAATAAAGTATTGCCCTAAATGTATTCAAAGTTATCAAAAATAAGGTAGAAGAAAAAAGGACTACAAATGTGAAGCAAGCTTGCCTCTTTAGGTCTTAGGTTTGTAACCTAAATTGAAAAGAATACCAAAGGTTCATATCCAAATCCGTTTACTCGCGACTTTAAGTATCTCAATTCCTTTACCTTGGACAAATAAAAATGATGTCTCAACCCCTTAGATTGGAAAGGAAGAAATCAAATCACACTTTGAAAAGTACAAATCAAATATTTTATTGCATGTTCCTTCCACTTTTATTATGTTTCTAAGTCTACGAATTCTCAATGACTTACAAACACTAATACAATTGATCACCATTTTTCTCAACAAATACGTAGGATATTTTGAATTTTAACTTCATTAATTGAGAGAAAAATGCTTTCGAACTAGTCACATTGTTAGGATTAGGTCGACCTAATCCTAACAATGCGATTAATTCAAAAGCATTTTTATCTACATTATGGATCACAAAAGTCTTAGATCTAACTTCATTAATTGAGTCAAAAATTAAGATATACATTTTATGAAACATATCTATGCTTCCAAAATTTTCAAATTAGTATATTAGGTAACGTTTTTTCAAAAAATTCCCCAACATAACTCGAACTTGTCAATTTGAATCTACTCTCCTTTCTTCTTTTGATAACCGATTTTCATAGATATTTGCAGTGATATTAGAAGCAAACTTGGCTTGCACTCTTAAATTTAAATTTGGCAACCCATTTTCATGTTGATAGTATACAATACCACTCATTCGAAAACCAAAGACCTACAAAAATGGAAAATGACACAAGAATATATGATCCTCTTCTCTATTTAACTCATCTATTATTTCACTTATATCCTACACAAAAGGAAGATGACACAAGAATACATGATATTCTTCTAAGCTAAACATTGAAAGGAAATGAGCAGGAAAAAATAAAAATGGATTAAAATCATTTCTGTAAGTCTTTCAATGTCATTTCCCATTGCATTTGACAGTGAACGCATTTATTTAGAATCATCCATTACTTAATAAAGGTAATAAAAGGAGTCAAGTAAATGTGTTTATTATATTAATTAAAAGCATCAAGAACTATGAGGAGTCAAATTCTTAGTGAGAGATGCATGTAAAAGAAACTAAATTTGATTTTTTGTTAGCACAAATACTTAGTGAATTTATAGATTAAGGAAAGAGATTAAGATAGACACAACAACTATAGCCTCCAATGTTGCAAGCCATGTTACAAACTATCAAATTCCATCCATTTTGATACAAATGATTTTTTGTGTACAACTCATGGATAATTTTTGGGTACAAGTAAAAGAAAAGTATAACTGCACAACATCATCGTTTTGTATGGTGTCATAAATTTTACAACTACAAAAGCTTTTTCATGGTTTCCTAGACAAAAAAAAGGATACATAAGTACCATGTGTGATGTAATTAAAGTTGTAATTAATTATTTGAGAAAAGAAAAGTAAAATCCTCCTTTGAAGTGATTTCCCCTTTGGGGTTTTTCTAGGTAATGTTCGATAAAGTAGTGGCCTCTAGAAGATTGGAGGACCAATGCCTTCAACATGAACATTGCTAAGCACTCTTGATCCAAGTACCAAAAAAATGTTGAGGGAGGGTTTTGATATTTACTATAAATCTGACATAACCATCCCTATATCTCGTAGGAGGGAGAGAACGTTGGAGAGAGGGAGGCTGAGAGGCCATTACAAAATTTAGGAATGGGATCTTTGCAGGACTGCAGAGGGAGGCTGCAATTTGCAGTGTTCCAGGAACTGCAGGATTGCAGAATCTTTAGGAGCTGCAGGAGCTGCAAATGTCAGAGCTATGCAGAGATAAAAAAAAATTATTCCACTCCACTCATGATCGACAACACTTCTGCAATAAATTTGGCCAAGAACCCAAAGTTCCATGATCGAACAAAGCACATCAATACAAAGTACCATCTAATTCGACATCATGTTCAGGCCAAAACCATCCATCTACATCATTGTTCCACAAATGTGCAAACTGCTGACATCTTCACCAAAGCACTTGGAAGAGAAAAGTTTGAAAAGTTCAGATCGATGCTTGGACTCACCAACATCCCTTCGGATTAAAGGGGGGAATGTTGACACCTAATCCTATGGGATGGGTGTGCACATTTGATATTGTATATTATTTAATATTAGGAAATAAGGAAGGCCAAGAGTCATTGGGAGATGAATCCCAATAGCCTCACATCCATGTATAAATACATATTCATTCTTCAGCTAATACATATTCTGATTTGAGGAGTTACCTCCTGGTTTGACAGTATATAAGAAAAAAAAAAGCAAAATGTTCCATCTCAATCTCTTCTATATGAAAAATAGAAAATCTTATTCTCTTGAGGAATATATTATTTAGCCTCCACGAAAGCCTATGTAACACCACTCAAAACTATCCCAGAGATATCTTAGAATGCATGCATCTAGTGTCATAACAAGGCAATCAAAAAAAGAGGACATGTCTCTAATAAATGCATATAAGGTCATATTAGGCTTCTATCATCCTTGTGGGTGAAGAAATGAGACCTATATATATTAATTGTATATGTCATCTATGATGAACGTGTTCATGACATGTTTATTCAACAAAAGATGTCAAAGAACATCCAAAGTATACGTGAAAATATGGAGGAAATCCATCATCCAAATGACCATAGCAAGACATGAGACCTTTGAAAACCAAAAGCCTTTCGTGCTAGAAGAGAAGCACAAATTATGAGAAGGAATAGGCAGAGGTTTCCAACACATATTTCTAGGTTGAAAAGGTGGTCTAGTTGCATGAATTTCAAGACATTTAATCACAGTTTGATAGCCCATTTTTCAAGGAAGAAAAGAAGTTTTGTGAGCATGAATTTCAAGGAGAAATTTGTAGGTCAGTGGCACAAATTTCGAGGAAGGAAATTCTGAGTAGTAGCTTGACTTTCAAGGGAAAATGGTATGTTAGTGGAATGAAATTCATGGTGTTGGTTTCAAGGATAGTGATAATTTTCTGAGCAGATAAATTATGTCAGTGGCACACATTCCAAAGTACTACTTGTTAGAAAATGAACGAGTTTAAAGGACAATGGATCAATTTCATAGAAAAAAATGGGGAGAGATAAGTACCCTATGTGATTTAGTTAATGTTGTAATTAATTCTTTGAGAAAATAAAAAATAAAATCATCCTTGAAACTGGCTTTCCCCGTTCGGGTTTTTGCAAGGTCTTAAATTGACCAAAAACTAGACTCCAAAAATTTGTGTGTATAAGTAAAAGAGTAGTGGTAGCCTAGAAGTGTTCCTTTTTAATTTTATATTCATGTTATATAATCAATTAACTATGGGATGTGGGCATTAGACATGATGTGTAAAACAAACTAAAATAAGGTGGGGCTACAAGACACACAAGAATGTTCTACACTCGCTAGTGGGTATTATGGATCTAATTCTTGGAGCTTTTGTCTACTAAGAACACTGAATAAAAGGATGTGGTTGAACAAGGAAAGTCTGCTAAAGAAGTGGCCTATGGAACATTGGAGGACCAATTCCTTGCTCATGAACAATGATAAGGATTGTTGATCTAGGTACCAAAAAAATATGGAGAGAGGGTTTTGATATTCAGTAAAAAGGTGACATAACCATCCCTACTTCTCTTGAGGAGTATATTGTTCAGCCTCCACCAAATCCTATGTAACCCCACTCAAAACTATCCCAGAGATATCTTAGAGTGAATGCATCTAGTTTCAAAACAAGGGGATAAAAAAAAAAGAGAGGACATGTCTATAAGAAATGCATATAAGGTCACCTTAGGCTTCAATCATCCTAGTGGGTCAAGCTAATAGACTTGGATATATTACTTGTATATGTCGTCTATGATGAACATGTTAATAACATGTTTATTCAACAAAATATGTCCAAGAATATATAATGTATACCTGAAAATAGGGAGGAAATCCATCAACCAAATGGCCATAGCAAGATGTGAGACAGTTGCAAACCAAAAACTCTAATCTTGCCAAATAGGTGTAGTCAAGGAGATATGTTAAACTTGGAAACTAGGAAAAAATTCCACTTTTTATATCTCCTTTGGGGAATATAATTGCACTTTTAGAGAGGACCAAAATTGACCTAAATCTCATCGAATTTGGTTACGAAGAAGTAAAATTTTGAATTTATGTTTCTGTCATGTAAAATTAACAAGGTCAGACTCACCTATATGTTGGATCAATAAGCCCAAAAGTCACTTCTCTTGAATCCCACCAACTCATATATATTGAGGTGTCCTCAACCTCATTTCAATCATATATCTCACGAATCTTCTCTCTGAAATAGTCATAGATGATCCTCAACAAAGGAAGAAGGGTTTGGACATCATATTTTGTGGGCTATATTCCTTTGGCAGAAAGTCGAGGAAGTTTGGGCTATCATATATATGTTTTTGGCCAAGTTTATTCCATTTTGCATACCGAGGCGTCTCAGACATGAAACTACATTAGTTGAGGGAAATTTTGGTTATGTTCTGTACCATTTGATGTAGGGTTCTTCTCCTTGAAGCTAGCTTCATTCTACAAAATCTATTCAAGGTGAACCAGAGGCATTGTCTCCCATAAATCAAGAGGTAGTATGCATGTATGATTTCAATAAGCGCTATTTACTGAATTCTCTTGAATGTTGAAATTTGCGAGGCATATTATAGGTCTAGAAATAGCCCTGGTCAGCAGAAGAATGTGGGATAATTATTTTGAATTGAAATCGTAGTCAAGGAAGGATTATAGGAGCATTGGAACATGTATGTTTAAGTTGGTCATCAAACCCTAACCGGATCAGAAGAATTCTAAGCCTCTATAATAGTAAGCCTCAAGTCTATGAGGGCTCAATTTTCCTATTCAAGAACATCGTTCTTTTTTACCAACTATTTACCTAAAGACAAGGACATTGAATCTTCAAATTTCCAAGTCAATTTGACCTTGATATATTGTACTCTCTCTCTGTTGAACATTTGGTATTAATAATAAGAATATTTAATCAAGGGTTTCCACGCCTCGAGGTTTTTCCCTGGCTTGTGCCATATTCATGTGTCCTCTTGTCTTCTCTTGTCCTTTGTATTATTTATTTATTCTTGCCTCAATGTGATAATAATATTTTTTATTACTTCTAGTAGAACTAGGTTGATGATTGGTCTATATGAAAATTTGAATTAATTTTTTGCAAGAACATCTTAATCAAAATTTAACATGGTATTAGAGGTAGGTAATTTCAAGCCCAAGCAAGAGTAAGATCAATAACTAATTATGTGTGGGTTATTTTATTGCTAAGTTCAATCATATAATTTTGATAAAAGATTTTTCTAAGGTTCGTATGGTTCAGTTCGAAGTCAAATTTTTCCTATGATATATGGTAGCTTCACTTGGTTAGCTCAGATACCATATCTAAATGGCTTGGCATAGGGGCCTATCATCACATAAAAGAGATTATTAATTTCGCATGGCACAGATCATTAAATACGCATGACACAAGATTTTTTATGACATGTCTATTATGAAAATGAACATAAATTATTTGTGATACCTCTCTTAAATATCCTCGGCCTCTGTGGAGATCAAAATACATTACACGAGAGGGTTTTTCGTAATTTTACTTACAATTGTTTCTGATATTTTGGGGTGTCCCATTGGTTTATTAAAGGAAGGAAGTCTCAGCCATATAGGGCATTATTATCTAAAGCAAAAGCCTATTATTTTAGCTAGTGGATATATTTTACTTATTGTTGGACTAGAAGAGACTGAAGGTTAGTAGAGGAGTTTTAATTGCTTCCTTAAAGTTTACTAGGCCCTCATTAGGCATCAATTCTATGCCATTATAGCAAAAACCATATTGCAGATCCATTATGGTATTTAACATATGATCTAGGTTGAAAACAAGAATATTAAAAAAGACTACATCTGTAGTTAGGTCACTTCATATTTCTTGCAGCCCTAGTCTTGAAAATTAATTCTTACATCTGCGACATGAAGGAACATAATGCTTAAAAGGAGCTTTTGTTATGTGATTTTTGATAGAGGGGTCAGTCATATGATTTTTCAAGACTGAAAAATATTATTTCAGCAGTTTGATCTTCCTTTTTAAGCCCTAAGCCTTATCCTCTAAAGTCTTAGGCTCCCTTTCTAGAAGGTGTATACTTGTCTCTGCGGCTTCTTTTCATGAAGAAGAAAATTGGAAGACCGTGCCATTATTTCTAAAGGTTTTTTGTTCAACTTCATGATGCATATGTGAAATCAATTAGAATCTGGATTTCCTGAGCATAACTACAGAGCAGTGATAATTGTAAAAATAAAAGGGTGGATGATCTGCTTAAAATATTCGGCCCACATCCTCAGTAATTCATATACAAAATTATATGCCTGAAGAAAAGACAATTATAAGTCTGAATCATGTTCAAATACATGTTTGATAACTCTATCTGAGTTGACATACAAGGGCTATTTTGAAGTTTCTATAATCTACAACACAATGAATTTTTTGATTCAAACCTATAGAGGTATGGTTCATTCTCTTTAAATTTTTGTAGCCATAAATCATATAGTGTTTTTCTATAATCTAGATCACACTAAATTGAAAGTACTAAGTCTAATCCATTGTTGCACGATCTTTCCCGTCGAAGGATCCAAGGACAGAACCGTGTCCCGTGTGGATCCTTGGGTGATCCTTCAGTGGAATCGTGGATTTGAAAATCCAATCTGTGGCTCTGTTGTTTTGAGTCAAATCATGGAAATATAGAACCACACAAGCCTGATCCATGGTTTTGGATTCCGGATTTGTGAATTTGGAAAAGAATCTGCTACAGATTTGTGGAGTGTTGGGCACAGATCCACGCAGATCACCAGTAGATCTAGAGGGAGATGGGCAGTTCCATGGGGTTATAAATTTTTTTTTTCTTTGACTTAAGTTGTGTTGGGGATTCTCAGAAACTCCCAAGGTGCTCCCTTAATGATACTTAGATTCTTCCTAGATGATCGCTCATGGTAATCTTAAATTCTTGAACTTAAAAGGATGAAAATGAAAGATAAAAGAGACGGTAATTCTATTTTATCTTTCATTTTCACCCTTTTACTTAAAATTTTAATATTACCATGAGCTGACTAAGGATGTTTGAGAGTGATTCTAGACTCGTCCATCCTCATATGGAGAAAATATAATTTCATATCCTATTCAAAATTCAACAGACTTAACAGTTTTCAGGAATTCAGGATCAATGAGATTGTGACTTTTCATTAGATTATATAATGTGTGAGGGTATGTGATTGGAATTTAATCAAGAGGACCAAGCCCTCTATGTGCTCATGTACCCTAGTGTTGGTGGTGTTAATTTTTGAAATCCTTTGTCATGGCCTTACCAAAACATTACCTTTCAATCAAGTCCAAATCATTGATCAAGTAGGTTAATATTTTTCCACCATATTTTAAGGCTTGGATTACGTAGTTTCATCAAATTTGGGTAATGTTGACTAATATACCTATAAAATTGAGGTAGAGGCAAAAAATAAATAAGAGGAGAAGAATATAGATTCTATATGGTTGATGCTCAAATAACTAACCATTGATGTACAATGGATGCCATAAATATCATGATTTTTATACAAATATGCATGTTTTCATATCTTATACAACTAATTTCATATTTTGGATTTTTTTTAATATAGATTCAAAACAAGATAAATTAATATATATTTATATATATAGTAGAGGCTTCTGAGACACTTCACTTCCTATATTTTTGGAAAATAATGCTTCCATGTATGTTCTTCCAAAAAACATCCCTGCTTCATCCTTACATCATGCAAAATTGGTACAAACCTCCAACAAATAATTTTTTATTGTAAGTTGTATTGAAGCAATAGTAAACAGGTTTCCAAAACACATATTTTGGCATTTATAAAATCTTCAAGTATTATTTGATCTTGTTTATTATTATTTTTTTCCTCGAGAAAAAAACGTAATTTTATTACTGCAGGTGAGTACAAAATTACATTGAGAAACACATAGATGTGTTCAAAAGAGACAAACCTAGGAGTTTGTTTACAAAATTCAGATATAGAGTGTCAACATGTCTATGGAGAACCAGAAAACTGTCTTATACAAGCTGTTCATATATAAAACAAAATGAAACTAAGTCCCTTTTGAGAACATGCTGATCAAAAAAGAAAAAACATTGCTCTACTGAAAACAGTCCAGCAAGATCCACTGCCGAGAATAGAATTTCAACTGCTCAACAAAGGTACAGATATAGGTCAATCATTCAAACGGCCCAAATGGGAGCATCCAACAAATAAGACGCATAAAACTGTATAATGCACTGCCCAGGGGAGCCGAAGACTCTGTTTATCAAATAAAAAATGTGTTCAACCCTATGTTGAAGCCCATCAATTGAGAGAACTGAAAAAAATACCAGAGATTTCGCATTCTTCAACAACAAATTTACTTTGGAAAGCGATCACCAGTAGTGAGCAGCCCGAAAGCTATAACAAAACAGGTCTGTTATACAGTTTCAGCCCATTGCAAGCAAGAGTATGCATCCTGTTGGAAATTTGTTGTCATGTCATCAAAAGAACGTAGTAGCCTCTCAATAAAATAAGGATAGATGTAAATAATCAGAGATATCACCATCCAGATGTTCTCTGATCCTCCAGAAACCCACGTCCTACTGGATCCCCCTCTTAGAAGCTCGATCTGCCATGTCATTATTTTCTCGATAAATATGTTGACAGGAGAAAGAATCAAGTGAAGAGAGGATCTCCCTAATAGAGTGAAGCAAATGTTGTAAATGGTGCACTCTACATTGCTGAAAACCTTTTATCTAATTAATCACATTCAAGGAGTCCCCATAAAAGTTTAACTGTCTGCAACCTTTCTCCATAGCAAACATCAGAAGGATCTTAAGGCTCAGCAGTTCATCCTTGTTATTAGTTCCTTCCCCGAGCCCAACAGAGATCTCAAACCAATGTGCTTAAAAAAGATACAACAGAGCCCCACCACCACAAACATTTTGCTGCATCACCCCATCAAAAAAGCCCCATGGTATTCTCCTATCAATGTCCAACAACAGGACCTCCCTTTGATTGGTGGCACGGATATGGATAGGAAAGGCAGAGTGCAGACCTATAGTCATGGCACCAATGACCACAGGAGTACTAACCATCCCCTCAAATAGTAAGTGGTTACGTGCCAACCAACAACCCCAAATCACAAGGAGAGGCAGAGCTTTAAGATTATGCTTAGCATGAGATACCCACCAGGCATCCCAAGCCTGTGACACAGATAAGCCCTCCCATCTACAATGGAGACCCAATAACCTGGAGCATTCCAACCAAACCCATTTAATGAAGGGATAGCTGATGAAAAGGTGGTTTACAGATTCCTCATCAGAATTACACAGACAGCACCAGCCAGGGCCCTGAAAAAATCTATGTTGCAGAGCGTCCCAGGTGGGGACTTTGTTTTCAAGTACACACCACATAAAAATGCGAGTCATTAGGAGGACAATTAAGTTTCCAAATTTTCTTCCACCACCAACGCTCTTCACCCAAGACATCCCCAACACTAAGTTTTTTATAGCTAGCCCGAGGAGAATAGATCCTCATCAGATCAAAATCCCAAACAATCATATCCTCCCTCTCCTAGAGAAAAATATGTGCTTGTTTTAAAGCACTGATATAATCAGCCAGAGCCCTCTCATCAAAAATCTCCAGTCCTAAAGAAGAGGCCAATATCCAAGACTGAATACCCAACCTTCTCCGAACCGGATCAGCAAGTTGAGCTAGAAAAGTAATCCCCCTCAGCCTTAAAGCCTCAACTGTACGTCTGGGAAGTAGATGCTGAAGTTCACTTCCCATCCAAGGGTCCTCACCAACCTGAAGCTTCCTGCCACTACCCACATCCCAAGACAGACTTGTTTCCAGAATGTGAAAAGAATTGACTAGAGCCTTCCATATCACAGAACCACCTGCAGAGGTCTTCCTTGGATTCCTTATCCAATCAACAAGAGAAAAAGGAGCAATATATTTCAGTGTAATCACCTGAGTCCAAAGGCTGTCAACACTAATGAGCCTCCACCCACCCTTTGCTGCAAGAGCCTGTGCAAAGAGAAATATTTTTTTCAGTCCCCATCCACCCAACCCTTTAGGGACTGCAATTTTCTCCCACCGAACCCAAGGGATCACCAAAGATTCCTACTTCCCACTCCAAAGGAATCTAAAAAAAATCCTCCTGGCTGCCTCCAAAATACCCTTTGGGATCCAAGAGAGGGACAACCAATAAACCGGGATAGCCTCCAATACAGACTTAACAAGAGTCAAGCGCCCGACTCTAGACAACCATTTATGACACCACACTCTTAAGTGCTTTTCTAGCTTTTCCAACAACCAGCTCCAGTCATGTTTCCTATAATCATTGGGTTTTAAGTGGAACCCCAAATAAGTCAGCCCATCATCCAACCCAACAGAGTTATAAGGAAAAATCCTTTCAAACTCATGCCTCTCCTCCTCCCTCAGAAAATGAGAGGTGATGGATGACTTCACAACATTCACTTCCATACCAGTGGCCTTGCTAAATAGGTCCAAAATCTCACCAAGAGTAACAACATCCCGCACCAAACCAGAGCAAAAGATTAAAACATCATCAACAAAGAGAAGATGAGTGATGAAAAAATTTGGAGCGACCTGAATGCCCTTCAAAGAGCCCTGTCTCTTGGCCTCCTTAAGAGCTCTGCTCAAGCCCTCAGCAACCAGTAAAAAAAAGGGGAGAAAGGGGGTAGCCCTGGTGAAGGCCCCGTTCAGCATGAAAAAAAGGAGATGCAGCCCCATTCAGCAAAACAAAGAAAGAGACAGTTGTAATACAACTCATTATCCATCTAATAAAACCTATGCCAAAACCAAGGTGAGTCAAGAGCAAACGGATATATAACCAGCTTACCCGGTCATAAGCTTTGGAGAGGTCTATTTTCAGCACAGTCCCTTTGAGGTTCTTGGTCTTCATGTCGTGGAGAACCTCTTGAGAAGTACCAATTGCTTCATGTATTTGACGTCCATCCAGAAACCCAAATTGTTCCCCAGAGATATGGGTAGAAAAAATGCTTTTAAGTCTTCTCGCAACCACCTTGGCTACCACTTTATAAATACATTTGCAGAGAGATATTGGATGAAAATCAGCCAGAGAAAGAGGGTTATCCATTTTTGGGATTAAAGCTTTGAAAGTGGAATTAAAAAAAGCCGAAATCCTCCCTAAAATTCTGATATCCTCCACTACTTTCAACAGATCAGCCCCTAAAACATCCTAAAGAGCCAAGAAAAATTCAATCGACCATCCGTCTGGCCCAGGACTTTTGTTTTTTTGAAATCTATGAATAACCTCCTTTAATTCCTTCTCAGAAACCTCTGCCATCAATGATCTATTGTTAGCCTCCTCCACAAATCTCGGGAAGAGCTGAGCCACTCTAATAACCTCTGCAAGAGAAGCATGTGTTGGAGCCTTAAAAAGAGCCTTAAAATGATCCACTCCCAGCTTTGCTTTAGCCTCAAAGGTAGAATGTTCAATTCCTTGGCCATCTCTTAAGCTCCAAATACTATTAGCTGCCTTCCGACCATGAGAAAAAGCATGAAAAAATTTTGTATTATCATCCCCACATGCCAACCATGTGGCCCTACTTTTCAATCTCCAAGATTCTTCCTTATCCATAAGAAGGGAGTTCCTTCTTTTTTCAAGAGAAAGAAGGGTATCTTTATCTGCTTGTGATTGAAACCCACCTCCAATCCCCTCATAGATTAAACGAAGCTCCTCTTCAACCTGTTTCAAATCCAAATCCTCCCTCAATCTCTTAGCAGCCGACCATGTCTTCACAGCTTCCTTGATACTCTTGAAATTCTCAGAAAAATGAAAGGCCGCAGAAAGAGCACTATCATCCTTATAGGGGATCCACCTAGCAAGAACAAGGGCTTTAAAAGAATCATCCCTGAGCCAAGTATTGTTAAACTTTAATGGGCTAGGAGGCTGCCTAGGCCCGATCTTTAGATCAAGAAAGATAAGGAAATGATCAGAAGCACCCCCACATCCAATCCACTGTCTAATCTGAAAAGGCCTGTCCACAATCTTCTCTGCCACCAAGAACCGATCAATTCTCTTCTCTATTCTTTCTTCAGCACATCTATTGTTCCTCCAAGTAGGCTTCATCTTTAAGGGCTCAATATCGAGCAAATGATTCTCCACTAGTTTTTGTGTGAAGTACCCAGCCAATGCATCAGTATGAGCATGAGGACCCCAGCCCTCAGACTGACCCAAAGAAAAGTTCAGATCCCCTCCCAAAATCACCGAGTCCCCCTTGAGTAGAGTGTTACCCAGGAGTGAGTCCCAGAAAGGGATTCGATCTTGATAAGGACCATAGATATTAAAAATGTTAAAAGCCTCACCTAGCTCCAACACTTGAAAATTTAACCCCAGGACCGACTCCATACCCCAGAAGTTCAGTGGTTTGATTGTTCTTTCATTCCATCCCATAGCCAAACCACCCGACCTCCCTCTAACATCCAACGTCTCAAAAATCCATCCAGGAAACCAACCTTCCAATCTAGCTTTGACCACAGACCCTGCACCTAAAGTCTCTTGAAGCAGTATTAAATCCGGACAGTCCAGCAAGATAATCCTCCGGAAAGAAGATTTATTTTGGGGCCCTGCCAATCCCCTGCAATTGTAGGACATGATCTTTATTAAACACCAGACTTCAGGGATTGTCGTGCTCTAAGCGCCCTCTCAATAGAAATCTGCCTCCCATCATGTACATCCATCATAGCTCGATCCTGAGCTCTCGCCAAGAAGGAGATCCTACCCCTACCACGAGTTGCTGGGGATTTCCCCCTTCCAAACCCCCCTGCACCTTTTCTAGCACTAGATCTCAGGTTATATACCCCATGATCAAAGGAGAAGAGGTTTCCAAAGGAGCCAACAAACCATCACCTGGATCGAAGACAGTATCCTTCTCTTAAAGAGCTGGCAGGGAAAAAATAGGAGCAAAGAATAGTAACAGTCCCATGTTTCATCCTTACTCACTTTTAATACTGAATGAGCATTGCCAGAGGTAGAAATTGGCTGCTAGGGAATGGAAAGATCCCAAATTAGAAGAGTGCTGCTGAGATAAAACGTCACCAGCCTGAATATCCTTCAAGTTGGAGATCTGGCTTCTACAAAGACTGCAGGACCCTACAAAGAACACCTCATCAAATGGAATCAGAGGAGCGCCTTCACCTGTAGCACAGGGACAGACTCCACAATCAAACTTCCAGAACGCTCCCAACAACTGGCTTATTGGACCATTGGTAGGCAAGGAAACCAGGGCATGAAAAAGAATGAAACGTGGACAAGAGTCTGTATTAATAGTGGCCACAACCAAGCTCATCCTGAGCCTGGTCCAATCGCCCAGCACATCCATCACTCAAGAATTCCCATATCATAGTTTAATCTTTTCATGATTGGTCTTTATTGAATATGGAATATAAACAACCTCTTACTTGAGCAAAGGTGTTCCATATTCTGAGTCCAAAAATCAAAATTTTAAAAATAAAGAGGGCATAATCTAAACAAGAAAGATTTGTGCAGTAAAAAGAACAAATACGCAAAGAGAAAGAAATAGATCCCTGAAAAAGACCAAAGAAAAACAAATCCAAACACATTTCTTTCAATCTTAGAGAAGCAATTGTGCAGCTGTTATGCACCATGAATGTCAAATCATTAAACTTTGGAGTCTAGTCATACTTAATTATGTTTATAATGATAATAAAGATCCCAATGTTGCTTTATCTTTACAGATAGATAGGTAGAGGGAACAAAGAAACACGACCTGAGTTCTGATGTATTAGAAGGTGAGAAATAGATAGAATAATGTATGTGTGTAAGAAAAGATTATGGTCATGCTTCAAATGTGTCCTATTATAAATGAAAATTAAAGTTAAGGATAGGTAGGTAGATGAAAGCAAAGGCATCTGATAACTGATGATGCTACATGTTGATCCTTGGCTTCATCATAAGCACTGTTATTGTGAATACATCAAATGCACCACAAAGAATAAGTTCATCCACACCTTCCTCATCATTCTCCCCAAGAGTTTACTAATTTCCCCAAGGCATTATAATTAGACAAAGTAAGTCACATTTTGACTTCTCCTGATATCCGGACCTCTGCCTATCGGATCAAAAAGACTGGCACTGAAATATTCATCATTGTTGTCGATCTTTAACTTTGTCAAGTAAAATCCCATTTTCTAGAAACTATACGATTCAAACGTATCCCAAATAATCTAGCATTTCATTTTAAGGCTGAAGATAAAATGCTTGTGTTCACTACAAGTTATCATCTTCTTGACATTAACAAAGACAAGATTTTATCCTTTTGCTATATTAAAGCATTTGACTCACGAGGATAACTCCATGTCAAATACATCCTTCAGCATATAACTCCCTTTATATATCTAAAACTCTTTTTTGTTGATAAGTGGGAGTCTTATCAAAGTATTATGACCTCTACACAAAGAAAGTGTCCCCGCCTTATAAGTCCTTAAGAAGACTCTTAAAAAGATTATCCCATTTTATGATAAACACTATTAATGACCATCAATGGTCAAGATATAAAAAATCTTAGATGCTAAGATGTAATAATAATAAAAACATCATAAAAACTCAAAGATTTTGGTCTGTATCTGTCCACGCGTCACTGCCGCAGCAAACCCTGCCAACCCTGTTTCATATAATAGTTCTTAATTATGTTTATCTGATCAATGAGAACGATCGCCAGTTAAAAAGCTCCCGGAGCGATTAAAAACATTTAAAAGTGTTTTAAAGTACACGACGTGGACCCACGCGAAACCTCCGCCCATCTTCCCATCGCAAGCAATGCTTGATCAGCCTCTCTCCAGATCAACGGCCACGTTGATCCCCACGGGGCCCATCCCTTGTCAAGAATTCCCAACTCAATGGGGATGGGTGGTTTCTGAATAGTCAACCATCCACGTGATGACTATCCTATGGAATCGCTCCCCTCACATCAATACCGCCTCTCGACCAAAAGCGTATGACTTCGCTAACACTATCACCACTCTGCACATGCCATCCTCCTTTCTGAGCACTGACACGTTGATCTAAAAAAACAAAAAACCTTTTTTGACCTATGGGTCATTTTCTGCTTTTTACTGTTTCTATTATTCAGAAGAATCACACTCCTACATGGACAAATGGTTTAATGATCTGACGCCTCAAAATTTTTTGCTTTCATACCTGAAGAAGAACGTCTCTGATTAAATGCTATTATCAAGAACTGCTCTTATTTCAGTGTTGTATTTATCATTATGCCATCAGCACAAAACTTAGTTTCTTATTTTTCGCTAAGTAAAGCAAAATCATCATTAGTCCTCCTGATTTTAACCAGAATTACTCCTAAACCTAAATTTTTCCAATCTCTTCTTTGGACTATCCCGTCCTGTCCAGAAAGAGGGAACTAAAACTCCCATTTGAACTGTTACAACCAAAATGTTGTCCTGACAAATTTCAAATATCACTCCATTGAATGCTCCTCATCGGAATTGGACTATCTACCTCTCGATGATGAAGACTTCCAAATAAAAGACCCGTATTTTGATGAAAGTCCCGTTGAGCTTCGTCGTCGCAGAGACGAACACTCAAGGGGCAAGATCTATAGGGGTTGTGGGAATCCAATCTCCAAGGTAGTATCTTATTCCTTCACCACATTTTCCCAAATCATTCATTATCACAGCTACAATCCAGATTCCGCACTGAGGGTCAGAATAGCTCCTAACCAAAAATTATCTATCACTCCCTCGTGCCATAAATGCTATGTTAACCTCGAGTCGATCAAGAATTAGCACCATTATCCATGAAGGATTGATTGGAGAAACCGTATTACTTAACCTGCAGAAATTAAAATCCATGTGTCAAGATTTCATGTTACACCAGCATCGCCTAAAAGGCCTCCATGGCTTTTACTATTTCAACACATTGGGAAGGCTTGTTGTAAACATAATATCCTTTGTCTTAGGATTCAAAACCTGAATATGTAGATGAGAGAATTTGGCTTCTTGTCAGTTCATCTTTACTCCTGGCAAAATTTCGTGAGATTAAATATGATTATGCTCTTCATTGCCAACAAGATCCATGATCAATTTTTAAGGCTAGATATCGAAAAGTTTTTGGCACTTCGGCTTATCTATCATCTCATGATATATTATCACTGACAGTTCTTTCCTGGTTTCGTAAACTTGATGCTAAGGGTAATCCTGTGTCCGTCATTTTTTTGGTCCCCCATCATCTGGTTTCCGATTCTCCTACTCCTATTCAGACCATTGATCGGGCTTATATCCCGCTACAACTCTCATAAACAGAATTTTCCCGTACTCGATCAAATTAGAATGACCTTGCAATTGTCAAAGAGTTGCAAAGTTGGGGACTGGCACTTGTACCAAAACCACAAATATCGTGATTTGGTGGATGTGAACTACATCCATTCAAGTTACCCGATATGTACCAATGAGAATTTTTGCTTTGGGAATACTTTAGATTGCATGAATACCCGCATGTGATCCATTTCTTCAATGTAAAGAAAAAAAGCACAGCTTAAGGATCAAAAATGGCTTAGGTCCTTTTCATTTGCAATTTTAGAGAAGTCGAGAGAGTAGCTGTAGAATCTATTAGATAAGAAGTTCTAGACATCCTTCCGTTGGGTCCCTTATGACCCCTTTGGTTTCATTTAGAAAGATTAAAGAATAAGTCATCTCCTATGTACATCACAAGATTCTCACAGAACATTACAAATCAAGATGAATGGGTTGGAAGAACTCTTGTTGAGGAAGAAAGTGGAGCTGACAAATTGAATAAAATTATGAAAGATGTTGAGAAGAATTAACTGAAACGAGGATCAAATGTGTGTTCTACATTGGCACATCTTCGCAGTCACTCTACAAAGAAGTATTACAGAAGACAAATAATCAAGAGTGTTGTAACCCAAGGGTAAAGGAAAAGAACCTCAAGAGGTTGTGTTATTGAAACTCTGGTCATGGCAGAAAAACCACAGAAGTTCCAAAGCACTGTGAACCATCTCAAAGCTCCACACCAGCACACACATTCAAGTTCCAGAATGCAAAATCTAATCACTGAAATAGGGAAAAAGAGGCTAGCCTCGTATACTACTCCTTCAAAAGGAGCCTCAATGTGTTTATCAAACTAAGAAACACAAATCCGATCCACCTCCGCATGTAGAAATTATAGATGAAGATTATTATTGGTAGAAGATAGTCAGCAACAAACGCATGTTAAGAAACAAAACATGTTTAAAGGGATACAAAAGCAATTGTTAATCAAGTATCTTCTTTCGCACTGCCTAAAGACAGAGCATCGAGGATATTAAAAGAACCTTCATTAATATCAAAACAAAAGAATGATCCATTGAAAATGAAGGTATATGATCAGTATATGAAGATGGCTCCTCATAACAAGAAAGACTGATGGTCATGATTTGATCTTTCAGCGCGGTAAAATGCCTGAGGAGCTACTTCAAAGCAAAGGTACCAAAGCCAATCAAATAGCGACGAGACCAGATCAAATTTTGAAGTTTTAGTAAAAGATATCCATCCCCCCTGGATCGAGAACTTCATAGACAAATATGGGAAATGGTTTATTCTACTTCACCAAAGAAAGCCATGGCAGCCTTAACGATGCAAGATTCCTTGAATAACACTACTCGCACATCATTGAAGATTGAAAGGGCCTCCTCACATGCCACAAGGATAATAGAATAAAAATCTCTAGAAGAGATAATCATTGGTTTGGGCACAATCCCAAAGACATTAAAGGTATTGGAGGCATTGGTAAAGAAGAAAGAGGACGATATAGCCGCACTGTAAAATGTACTTAAAAACTACCACTCTCGAGGCACTGCATTAATGTGAAGTGATAAAAGGAAATTCACAAAGAAATGATGGAGTTGCTCTTGAATATGACAGCGACTAAATGAAACAAGAGAAGGAGTTGGAAAGCATTGGCAGAACAAAGGAAATAATCGCGCACTCTCAACAAATTGTGTACTACAACCACAGGTAGCAGAACAACCACCGTGAAGAAATTCTAATTTGAACTCGAGGACTTAATAAAACGTATGGAGAGTTTGCGTACTTCAAGGTCACAGACTTCAAGAAACAAAATTGCAATTGACAAAATTGGAGGAAAAATATGACACCCTAAAAAGACAAACTTACCGACAACCTCGGGAAATAAAGATTAAAAAAATTGGTTGAGGCTTTGCAAAAAGATCTTTCACTGGATAAGCCTCGAACGAAATAAATGATATTCTTTGGGGCAACATCATTGAATTAATAAAGGATATTTGGCTCCTCACTCAAGCTATTTTTGAGCAAAAATGAGTTAGTCAAGATAGCACAAGAAGAAATAAATAGAACCAGACATGAATTATGAGGTGCCCGGAAAGGTGCCCAAGAATTATTCAATTTTGACTCTTAACAAAACAACAAATATGCGTTGTTAGGAATTGATGACAGACAGCACTGGGCTTACAAAGAGAGTTTTCACCAAGAGGACTTTCATGCAAAATTTAGAAAGAAATGTACAAACATTTTGGTCGATGCATCAACAATTTCTCAGAGAAAAATTCTCAAGCTTTGTCAGATAAACGGTTAGCCAAGTCCCATGCCTGGCTTAAGATCAAATAGTAGACTGGAAACTTATGAGAAGAGAATAAAGGCTCATGCTAAAATGCAGCCTGTAGGTTCAATTAGCTCATCAAAGACTCCTCGCATTAATAAATCGGGAAAAGTATTTATGATAAAGTGAGGAATTTATTTCATCCGGAGCATGAAATAAAGTATCTATTTCCAAATGATCCCACTTTATAAACTTACGGAAGCAGATGAAACTTTGAGAAAACTCGAAGAACTAAGTGATACTGCATGATCAATGGTGGCATGAAATGTTGGAGATTCCAGAAAAGTTGCTTTCAGATGAGAATTTATTTTTACTATCAAGTAAATGGTAAAATGTGAAAACGATGAAAGAGTATCGGAGGAAAGGTTAAAGAGTATCCTCAGAGAAGAAAGAGTGTCTAACAAGTCAAAGAAATACGCAAGAGACAAAGACAAGAGTCTCTATTTTAAGCACTACCTCCAAAGACGTCCATTTTAAGAAAGGAACAAAGACATCGGCAAAGTTATACACATTTTATCCACGAGACCATTTGTCTCTTGTTTGTTTGTAAATATGTTTCTTTTAAGTCACTCTAGATTATTGGCTGGGTTAGTGTAAGATTGTTTCAGGATTATTTTGTGTATAAATAAACCCTCAAAGAGAGTGTTGAGGGTGGATTCTATTACTCTACTGTAACATTGAGAGTTTCGGAATAAAAGCTTTTGGAGAAATTTACTTGTGGCTTGTTGGATGACGATTTGAAATCACTGGACTTGTTGCAGGATTCATGTGTTGGACTACAGTTCAATAAGTGTTTCTACCTTTTGTCTGAAATTTTATATTAGTTTTTAATACCATCATATCCATTTCTGAATAATTTACATAAAAGATTGAAACAGAATTTGCTTAATTGTACTCTGTTTTCAAATGTGAGTGTTCTTAATGTTTTCTTCTAAATTAGCTATAAGCATGAATTCTTAAATGCTCCTGCTTTGCTAATTTAAACATTGTTGATTACTATAATAAAGAATTCTTCATTGCTCTTGTTGTAATTAAATATTATTTGCTACCTATGTGAACATGGTGAAAGATTGTTTGCTAAATATCCAGGATCATCACATCTCTTTAAATTTTAAAGTTATTTCTCTGTCTAGCTATCTTGCCCTGTAATACATCTTGTGTTTGGAATACTTAATCATTGCTTCCTCAGCAGCTTATAGCCCAATGATTTTGAAAGCTCTCAACCTTCCTTAGTTTGTGGATTCTGTTTTAAAACAAACTTTGAATCTATAACTAGCCTAAAACCTTCTAAGAACAAAGATAAATTATAAAGAGAGAGCCCTCTCTGGATGCAGATTGGCTAGATTATGCATCTAAAAGGTTGGTTTGTGGTTACCTCGGGTATACTTTCCTCTTACACAACTTCTAGGAAAACCTGAGTGATAACACCCACCGTCTTTTTTCACGTCGATAGGAAAAACCACATTCAGAGGCAGGATGTCTGTATGCATGGCATCGACGACATCTAAAAGGAACATTTTCATAGTCTAGAATCTGCTTAATGACATATTGCCCCCACCGAAGATTCAGTGATTCAGCCAAGTCGTCTCTGATATTGACCATCACTAATATTCGTGCAACACGCCTGTGATTAGTCGGTAAGAAGGAGAGATCCACCTCAAGAAAAGCCCCAAGCGTATTACCTATACCTCGGAGGTGATCCTCTATCCAATAATGAAGAGGCAATCCAGGTAAACGAACCCACAAAGGTAAAGAGTCCACCCTCTCCCTACTTGCATCGAAAAGAGGGTGCCAAAGTTTGAGGAGCATAGGAGTGTGATCCAGTTCCCAGCACCGATGCAACACCCACTGGATATGTTCAGGGAGCAGAAATTTGAATGCAAACCACCCCTTGGTGAGGTACACCACTTCCGGGACATATCCAAGGTCATCTTTCCAGTTTGCTTCAGCCTAGGCAATAACATTTTTCGGAATAAAATACCTCCCCATGGCTCTACCTACCAGAGTTCTGCTAGCCATATGAGAGACCTGCTCCCAACTTATATCTTCACCCAAAACATAGTTTATCTCTACTCTTTTGACTTTGATCCATTTATTTTTTCTGCCCCCCTTCTTCGACTCTCCAGCCTCCCTAACTTTGCTTGAGTTTGTCTCTTTTGAGCCTTCAGAAATAGGTTTCTCACACTGTTCTTCCAGAATTAAGTGGTTTGTGACACCTCTCCCGCTCTCCCTAACACTGATTCCATTCTCCCCTCTATTCGAAAGCACAGAAGGGTCCTTTTCCAATACATACTCAGAGCAGTAATATCTCTGAAAATCACCCACTTCACGATCCCTTTCGGCTGCATTCGAACAGAGAGACAAACCCTTCCCCTGTAGAACGAGCTCCTTCTCTTCATCATTCATGCAAAGGGCCTGTCCCTTTTCCAAAAGAACCGCGCCCCCTCTGCCTGACAAACTACCATCTGCCTTCCCGTCAAGTCCATATTCAAATACAGTAAACGACAGCCCTTCAACAGTAGAAGGTGAGATCCCTGCATCTCCTTGTGAGCGAAGCCCCATCTGACTCCATCTGGCCTGTTCTAAATTTGCAGGGGTGCACAGGCCCTGTGCAGTCGCCCGCCCTTCGCCATTCAAACCCCATCTTCTCCCACCCAGCGCCATTGAGATCTCGTTTATTATAGAAATAGAAGAACTTCAATATTTTGTTTTTTCGATTTTGAAAAGTTGATTTAAGAATATCTCTTTATAGAATTTCTCCTTGTAATTTCAAATATTTCCAGAGATAGAGGCACAAATTAGTAGCATATATTTTTAGGTCATCAATTTATCTACAAAGATACTGTATCAAGTCATATTGGGGCATCTGCACATCAAGGAAGTCATCTACAGGCAACGGTAGTAGCATATTTTTGTTGTAGTATATAAGATATTCAATCAAATAAAGATTTGATTAGGTACAATTATTATTAAATTTTGCAATCATAAAGTAGCTTGACTTACTTAGGTGCAAGTGATTCTATACTGCTTTTGAAATCTGTTAGAGAATGTGAGAGAGTTCGCCTATGTATTGATGGGATTTGGTTTGATATCATATCATCTCAAACATGAGGAGAAAATTGATGAAAGCTTGGATTTAGAAATGAAGAAAGAATTCATAACGATCTATATGGATGACTTTGGCACCTTTATTAAAGGAAAAATGATAGGAAAAGTAGCAGTTTGTAGATAGCTCAATTATTACGATTTTGGAAGGTCACTTTCCCTATCTTTCTAGGGAGTTATGGGCTAGCCAT
>JAXQQM020074812.1:0-12114 GCA_034641835.2 Pinus albicaulis | reverse complement strand
TTTTCCTTGTAATGGCAATTTTGACCTGGTGATAACCACTACGCAAATCCAATTTGGTGAAATAGATAACATTCTTTAATTGATCTAACAAATCATCAATGCGAGGGAGAGAGTATCGATTTTTCATCGTGATATTTTTTAGCACTCGATAATCCATGCACATCCTCCATGTGCCATCTTTCTTGGGTACTAACACGATCAGCGAGCCACATGGAGAAGTACATGGCTGGATGAACCCTCGGTTCAACAATTCTTGTACCTGCTTTTTGATCTCCTCCATCTCAATAGATGGCATCCTGTACATACCAATGTTTGGCAATGGAGCATCATGCTGCAAATGGATCTCATGTTGGATTTCTCGTTTCAGAGGCAATCCTCTAGGTTCCTGAAACAACTCATCATAGTTAGAAATAGATTCACATAATTCCTATTTATGAGTCGGATCACATCCTTGGAAAGCGTCAGATTTTTCTACGTCTTTTTATCTCACAACCATGAGAAAACACCCCTTGTTGGAATTCACCAATCTCTTCATCTATCCTGCACTTGCAAGACTGGCATTGATCTTGGTTTGATGAGCTCTTACAGTATACTCTACCCTTTTTTTTTGTAATGGTATTTCTTTTCATGTCAAAATAAAACTACTTTCCTATCGTAAAGATAGGGACTCCCTAACACAATACCACAGACATCCAATGGTATGATTTCCAGTTCTACTTCATCCACTAGTTTAGAAGCAATTATGAAATTAACCTTACACTACTTGGTTACATTTAATTTTACTTTGTCATGTATCCATCCAAGCGGATAAGGTTTCGGATGAGGCTTAACTTATAAGCCCAACTTTTTAACCAAGGATTCTGAGATTGAATTTTGTTGAGAGCCTGAATCAAATAGAGTTTCTACTTTTGTATGATTTATGACAACTCTAATATGAAACAACTCAATTCTCTTTCGTTCATTGGGAAGAGGCTCATTTGTTGAACTAGTGCTTCCATGTGATTCAGAATTAACATGAAGAGAAAGAGTATCTTTTGTGCCTGTTGCTGTGTTCAATGCCTCATCGCCAGATTCAGATCCAAGGTCTTGTTGTGCGGTTTCTACTGTCTTTTGCTTACCCTTTCCACCATATCTCTTTGGCTTCTTTTCCGTGTACAACTTCCAATAATGATCATCATCATGACCTTCATTTTTGCAGTGAGTGAAATAAAGCTTTTCTCCTTCATCTTTCTTCATTGATGTCACCTTCTTTTCCTTTCCCTTTCCCTTCCCTTTGAATTTTCCATTTGAAGGTTTGAAAGGTGGTTTCTTTGAATGATCATATTTATCATTTCTGCCCTTGTTTCAAGATGAATGGCATTTACATTGGCCAAGTCAATAGTAGTAGGTTCAAACATTAACAATGAATGTCTAATGTAACTATGTAATGACCCAATATACTTAGTTACCACTTCAGATGAATCTAATGAAATGCCCAAACTTAGTGCTTGTTCTAAATTCCTTGGTAAAGCTTTGCACATTTTTTTCTTTACCTTGCCTTAGGTACTGCCACTCCATTAAGGATTTTTTCTTATAACCAAGGGATAGAATTGATCTTTAAGTGCAAAAATAATTTTGACCATGAGGAAAGAAGGTTACCCAAATTACTACTGCCTTGAAGTTTTCTCTCCAACCAGATGAGAGCGGTGACATTCAGTTGAAGAGAAGCCAACTAGATTTTTGCCTCATCCTTCACAATCTACTAAATCCTGTAGTAGAGTTCAAGTTGCCTAATCCAGTTTTTAAGTTTCTCTGCATTACTTTCACCATTATACATGGGTAGAGCAAATTTGACATCTAACTTAAAGAAAGGTTTATTAGATGCATGTCCTGAATTCCTATGATGATGGTGAGAAGAGGAGGAAGAACTTTCACTTGCTAGAGGAGAAGGAGGTGGATCTAAATCTCCTCTGTTATCTCCATGCCCTGAACCTTGTCCTTTTGAAGCATTCTCCCCTGCTTTATCTAGTTTCTAAAGTCTATAGAACAACTTCTCAGCCCGATCTTCCATGGTGTAGAAGGTCTTGCAGAAGTTTAGCTCTTCCTCATTTTGAACATTGTCATCCATGTTTCTTCTTCGATGCGAACATCCCACTTCGAGTTCAAAAGAATTTAGTATCCCTTCGCCTCTTTGTAACCTGTTTCTAGTTAGCATGCAAACATGAAATTCACATCTACAAACACCTGCTCTGATACCACTTGATCCAAAATCTTTTGCTTTGAGATGTGTTAAAGAATTACATGTAAAATTTGCATCTTAACCATGAAAATTTAAAGGCATAAATAGAAGAAGAGAGAAGCACATAAAATCATACAAGAAGACACAAAATTGATATCAGATTTTGTCCAAGAGGGACTATGTCTCTGGGCTCTGCTCAATCAGTGAGGAGGCCCTCTTTCATTAAGTGGCAATAAAAATGAAAGTACAAGCATAAATGAAAAATTACACCCTTATACCTCAATAGCTGAAAGTGCTCAAAAATTGGAGACCTCTGATGAATAAATGGAAAACATCGTTGGATTCGTGGCACCGAGAGGTGCAGAATCCATATAAAATTTTCCTGATTCTGACAAAGTGAAAATCTGGCCCCTCTAGAAATGGCTCAGATCATGGTTCTGTCCCCTACTTGTAAAGCGCTCATGGTTCCACCCTATCTTGTACTCCGTGCCGCTCCTGGCCTGCCTGGGCGCACTTATGAAATGTAGGTTTATATATTAAAAGTCGGGCGGATTCCTTCCCCAAGGAGTCCGCTGGCTGAGTTGGTTGAGATCCTGCATTGGAGGGAGGGGGTCGGGTGGTCAAACCCTGCCCCCTCCGTATTAAGTCAAAATTTTGTTTTAAAAACCGTGGCATGCCTTTTTTTTAAACCTCGATGCATAGAGTTAAATGCAAGTGGGTATGTTGGGGGGGTCAGGCCCACATTCGGTGGCCCACCCCATATCTCCGTCAGCTCTGTTTTAAACACGTGGAGTGTGGTTGGGGTTGACAACCCCTGCCGACCCACCCATATTTAATATGTTGTCGCCATAGGTTATGAGGGCGATGGGGTCATGGCCGCCGACCCCCCTTATTTTAATACATTTTTTATATCTATTGGATGGGGAGGGTGGGGGTCATGGCCTGCCCTCCATATATATATATATATATATATATATATATATATATATATATATATTAAACCAACTGATATTTTTAAAAATTCCAGAAATTGACCGAAGGAGTCAATTTAACCGTCCCACAATTCCGCTTGGAATCCGGCCAAAGTTGTCCCGAATCCAGTGGCCGGATTTCTGCAAAATTGTCACCTCCTTAAGCTGCCACATCACCAAGTCAACCCTCAAACTTTTACTCCTCCTAACTCCTTCATACAGACTCGGAATTGAGTGTCGTCTGCGCCGTTGGAATCAGAAAGACGAGATCTTCAAATTGACACTAAGTTTGCCACATTTATGACACTTTGATTTTTGAGCCTTTGTAATTAAGCCACTTGTACTTGGACTTTTTCTATCCACCTGGATCACACATTGTGGAGGAAGGTAGCGAGAGTTGATTAATTATTGAATCTAAAATTCTAGACATAATTGCAACCTACAAACATCACATGGAGTAATAAAGCTTAGAATGACAAATATACAACTATATGGAAACATTGGCAAATTTCTCAATATCTCTTTGTGCTCAAGATGATGTCATAGTAAAGTTCATATGTGAAATGAGTGACAAGATAATGGTCCTAATATGATTTATATTTACGAAAATGGCATGCTCCAACTCAATAATGGTGGAATGATAAGATACAATGGAAATCGTAAATTCAGAGTAGGAATCCCTAAGCATAACATGATTGCATGATGAGAATGATGTGTTCCTCAATGCATATATCACCAGAGATGACCTCCATTCATTGATCCCATTCCCATTTTTTAGTGAGTGGCAATCACTAAGTGGTTGATTTCATATTTTTCTCACACTACAATATGTTTTCTTTGGCATATACTTTTCACCTTTCCCAATGCAACATTAGCATGCCATATAAACAAGTGTTGAATCACTTACACTATACAAGAAGGAAGGTGGGATCAAATATTAAGATATATACAATTTTGGAGAAATGTAACAATCATTAAGTTGCAAATTTCATATTTTTTTCACAATACAAAATGCAGATAAAATGTCTTTCGGATTAATCACATCATTAGGATTAGATAGACATTTCGAACCAACTAATGTGGTTCATCCTCAAGACAAGGTCTCTCTGGCATATACTTGTCACATTTCCCACTACAACATTAACATGTCATATAAATGTTTCGAATCACTTACATTATATGAGGAGTGTGGGAGAGAACATTAAGATATATAATTTTTTCGAGAAGTGCAGAAAATGCATTCAATTTATTAATAACCTCGAGAAACAAATTCCATAAAGATAAAAAAGATTTGATATTTGTGGAGGGGTTTTCAGGTAATACACCTAGTTGTAAACATATATGTACATATATTTTATCTAGGCTAAACAACTAATATGGTTTTGGGTTGGAGAGCTTGTAAAGACTAAGGTTGAAGAACTTAGTAATGTAAAATGTACATACACTCACATATATTAATAAAATAACATCATAGTTGCAAAATACTAGACCAAAAGAGTATAGAAAGCTCAGATTCCATAAGAGAGAAAGGTGAAGAAACTACAGTGAGAAATGGTTCCCAAGCCAAAGTCATATAACCTTAGCCTAAGGCCACTTTATGGGGATATATTCCCAAAGTCATAAATTCATCCATATTACCTAAGTCTTAAAGGCATGATATACGCCTAAAGTCATGAATTGTTATTTATGTTATATTTCTAAAATGAATGGAAAATTTTCTAAGTAAATTCCCAAGTTTTGGGAATTTAGTTATTTGATTGAAATTTGAAAAAACCTAACATGCGTACATAATCCTTATTTTCCAATGAAATATTCTTGGTTGATTCTTAATACTAGAGCCATGTGTGAGCCTAGTAGCCACTAAGACCCTATATCGTAGTAAACCTGGTATATCCTTGGTGGTATTTTGTTGCTAATTCTCGTTCGGTTTCCTTGGGGAAGGTTGGAGCCCTGTAGGGGAATTGGGTGGGCATGATTGCCTAATGTGTCACAACATTATTGACCATTGCCATCTATCATTTCTGTACGCGTAAATCTGGTTGACCATTGCCATCTATCATTTCTGTACGCGTAAATCTAGCATTATTCCTTGCAGAAATCTGGTTTACCAAAGATATGAATCCTTCAGTTGGGACCCAATTATTTATGCAAACCAGCTTGCATCCACCACCATATGACATGATTCTTTGTGATAGGCCTCAGAGAAAAACAGGTGGCATCCACCGACATAAAAAGCAGGTGGGAGTGGACATGCATGCATGGCGATTTCGTGGTGTACCCATTCCGCATTTTACGCGTCTCCCCGTCAACCAAATGCAATTCATTTCTTTTGACAGCGACGGGATCTTTAAGTCTTCGATTCATTATGCACAACAGTTGGCCAGTTTCTCTTTCCACTTTACCGGACGATTGGTTTCCGATGATCACAACAGACATTATGTTGTCCCATTTTCTTCACGGTAACCCATTGGCATCGCCGGACGTAAATTTTACGACAACTTGATATTGTTAAATGCCACATTCATCAATAGCTTCATATCCTTAAATGCCATATTCATCAATTTGTTGAAAATTATAATAGGAAGTGGACACAGTAGCCATGGATTTCAACTAAATGTTATGACAACTTCACATCCTTCAATTCCTTAATCAATCATTAAATTGTTATTTTTTTAACTTAATGGGTTTACCATCATAATGGTGGGATAAATTCCATTTTCTAATTTTATAATTTTTAAAAATCTATTATTATATATACATCGTGTTGAATTTGCATTAATATGTTCAATAACATTATATATATATATATATATATATATATATATATATTATTTAAGTTTAGATATATATAGATTTATATAATTATAGTTTAGATATATTTTAGTGGTTGATATTTATATATTTAGCACAATTATATGAATGAATGTAGTTTATATACAACAAGCATATAGTATACACAACAATATTATTAAATTTGGTTGATATACCATATTAATAAATATTAGGTGTATGGTAATGATTTAATATTAATATAATAATAATAATTATATAAGTACTCATTAGATTTTATAATATTAAAATATTGGGTATTAATATTAGAGTTTTAGTAATGTGTTTCGTATTGAGATTTTACCATAGAGTTTTAATATAGATAAGCATAAGTTAAGTGTTCAGTTTTCAATTAACATTGAAACCTAATATTATAAATTCAATAATATATAAGTATATTATAAATTTGATTTGTGTTTATATAATTAGAGCTTAGACATATATCATTAGAGTTTGGATATATAAATTTTTCACAAATATTTGGCACAATTTTATGAGTAAGTATTAGTGTTTATACAATTATAATTTGGGTACATATTTCATCATTGGGATTTATACAGTTAGAGTTTCAATATAAATTTGATTTGTGTCCATGATTTTTAGATCCCTAATTTTTTTACAAAGAATTTAGTCATTCTTATGGTGAAGGCATTTTAAGGATATGACAATTCTTTGTTTGTGGTTCTTCTAACTTGTCATTCGTACCATTGTTAAAGTGATTTTACATTACAACATATTAATCATGACATGCATGCTTCAATCTTTGATTTCTTAATTTTTCTTATCTGATCATTTTTTTTACATATTTCTTATCATATTATCTTTAATATTACAACTCTTAGACCTAAGCAGATCCAATTCCTCTATAACCTTCAAATTTACAATACCTTCAAGCTTAAGTATACATAGTGTATTATAATAAATGAAAGGCATATCTCAGTAAGTAGCTTGGCCTTTTCTCAATTGATTAATCTAAGACCATTTATTTGCTTCAAGATACCATGGACTGCACAAGTTACACTTCAAATAAGAAACTACTATGATAGTTTTGAATGAGATGTTTCTGCAAGATGTATTTATATGCCCATGTCTTAAGAGGATGATAAGGGGTTTCATCTTAGTCTTCCTTTTTTTTGTATCATCACCAACCTTCTGTTAAGTGCTTACCTCTATATTCCATTAACCACCTTGTGTTTTCATCCACCAACTTGTCATCTCCTTAAATGCCATCAACATCGTGCTACTATTATGCTAATTTATATATAGTTTTTGTGATTCAACCAAGCACCAAATTTTTGCTAAGGTCCCAAATAACTTGTTATTCTCCTATTTAATCCTACAATGGCTATCAATTGGGATTCCACTACCACAAAAAACAAACTCATGAATTGTGTATCCTACCATAGTGCAAGTCTTTATTTATTTTTAGAGAAGCAATAGTAGAATTGAAAATTGTAATCTCAATGTTTCCTTCATTTTCCATTATAGGTACTCAAAACTTGGAAAATCACATGAATTTAGGCCATGTTTGGTAATAACCCATAAAGCTCTTTCTCCCCTCTCTTTTATCACAATAGAATTATCAATGTATCTAGTGTTTCTCTATCCAAATTAATAATCAAAATATCAATACTACTTATCAAGATGTTTAGAAGATGGGAATTTATGTTCTCTATGCTACTTAATTTTATGTTTATGGCATTGGCCCTCTAAGAGGTGTCAAGAATAATGTTTATAGAATCATCCTCATTCTCTCCACTCATTTTCCTTCCTCCTGTCAATTTGTTTATTGATAATCTCTTCCCGTAATGCATTAAATTCTTTGTGCACTATCTTATGCCCTCTAATGTCCTAAAATTCCAACCACCGTACACAAGGAATGAAATGTTTGATATTAAAAGTGTTGGATGCAACACATAAACCCTACATAAGTCTCCCCAATCCTTTAATTCCCACCAACTTAGCCAATGAGGAACATGGAAGAGAATAAAACAGTGTAGGATGAGGAGTTGACATCGATGGTCACATCGCCAGTGACTTATCTTCATCCATGTAATAACTTATCATCCCTATATCTCTGTTTCCATTTATGGTCTAGAGAAAACCAAATTAATATATATCTCTTGAATAGTAATTGAGCTTGTGTTGTTATAGGTGAGTTTTTTATCACTTGAGACTTGAACCTAAAAGCTACTTTGGTAACATTATCCATTTCAAAAACATATCATATGTGTGATGGTTTTTATAATTGAATGCAAAATAGTCCTTCATATGTTTTAGTAGGATTAACAATAATTTAAAATTAACAATAAGAATACTTGTAAATTAACCTAACTAAACCAAACTTTATGTGTCATCTTGAGACACCAATGCCCTGCTTGGAATTTGGTCACATTGATCCAAAATCTTTTGCTTTGAGTTGTGTTAAAGAATTACATGTAAAATTTTCTTCTTAACCATGAAACTTTAAAGGCATAAACATAAGAAGAGAGAAGCATATAAAATCATGCAAGAAGACACAGAATTGATATCGGAGTTCACCTAGGAGGGACTATGTCTCTGGGCCCTGCTAAATCAGTGGGGAGGCCCTCATTCATTAAGTGGCAATAAAAATGAAAGTGCAAGCATAAATGAAAAATTACACCCTTATACCTCCATTGCTGAAACTGCCTGAAAATTGGAGACCTCTGATGAATAAATGGACAGCACCGTTGGATTCATGGCACTAAGAGGTGCAGAATCCATATAAAATTTTCCTGATTCTGACAAAGAGAAAATCTAGACCCTCTGGAAATGGCTCAAATCATGGTTCCGCATCTTTCCTGCAAAGCGCTCATGGTTCCACCCTGTCTCGTACTCCATGCCGCTCTTGGCCTACCTTGGTGCACGTATGAAATGTAGGTTTATATATTAAAAGTCGAGCGGACTCCCAAAGGAGTCCGCTGGCTGAGTTGGTTGATATCTTGCATTAGAGGGAGGGGGTCGGGTGGTCAAACCCCGCCCCCTTCGTATTAAGTCGAAATTTTGTTCTAAAAACCATGGCATGCCTTTTTTTAAAACCTCAATGCATAGAGTTATATGCAAGTGGGTACGTTGGGGGGGGTCGGGCCTGCATTGGGTGGCCCACCCCATATCTCTAACAGCTCGGTTTTAAACACGTGGAGTTTAGTTGGGTTGGGTGGTGGGGTTGACAACCCCCGCCCACCCATATTTAATATGGTGTTGTTGTAGGTTGTGGGGGCAGTGGGATCATGGCCGCTGACCCCCCTTATTTTAATACATTTTTTATATCCATTGGATGGGGAGGGCGGGGGTCATGGCCCACCCTCCAAATATATATATTTTTTGATATTTTTAAAAATTTCAGAAATTGACTAAAGGAGTCAATTTAATCGTACCACAATTTCTCCCAAAATCCTAGTGGAGTTAGCTAGATTTCTGCAAAATTGTCACCTCATTAAGTTGCCACATCACCAAGTCAACCCTCAAACTTTGACTACTAACTCCTTCATATGGACTCAGAATTGAGTGTCGTCTGCGCCGTTGGAATCAGAAAGATGAGATCTTCAACTTGACACTAAGTTTGCCACATTTCTGACACTTAGATTTTTGAGCCTTTGTACTTAAGCCACTTGTACTTAGACCTGTTCTATCCACCTAGGTCATTCCTCCCCACTGAAAAGATTTTGGACCCCCAAAAGCCTTATCAATCAACAGGAAAGTGAGGGAATTGCTCCCTCACCTTATCCTTTTCAAGCCATTTAGCTTTACTTGGGTGCATCCCTTTGAAACCAACATGGAGATATTCCACATCTCCTCATCATGAAGTCATGGTTCGTCGATCGAGAATGATGTCTTCTGGCAATTAATCGAGATACTTTGGTGCAAACTAATCCATTGTAGGCACTGATCCTACCACCTCGGTGTCCATAATCAATGGTGGTTCATAAAGCTTCAGATTCTTGACATTCACGACTGAGTACATCTGCATGCATATAGGCAAATCGAGTTGGAAAGCATTGTTCCCAATCTTCTCCAATATGGTAAATGGACCATACCAAATTGGTCGCAATTTCTTGCCTTCCCCCTTCATTCGATCCTTGCTGATATGGAACCATACCTTGTCACCAACTTGAAATTGATGGTCGACTCAGTGCTTATCATGTCGGGCCTTATAGCGAGCCTGACTCTTTTCCAATTTCTCTTGCACTGCTTGGTGAATTGTTTGTATTTGTTGGATGAACCACTGTGCTTTGTCCCTATCATCACATCCATTGGAATCTTCATCCCTTCCATAGATCATGCCAAACAGGTCCTTTGGTAAGTAACCAAAACATGTCTCAAATGGTGAGCATTGCATAGAGGAATGCACTGCTCGATTGTAGGCGTGCTACACATATGGAAGATGCTCATCCCACAACTTGGTATGTTTGTTGCAATAGCCCCATAACAAGTGTACCACAGTACGGTTGATGACCTCTATCTGTCCATTGATTTGTGGATGGAATGTCATACTTCTCTTCAACTTGGTGTCCATCATTCGCCACAATCTGGTCCAAAACTCTCCAAGCAAGAGTATCAAAAGGTGGCCACCTATAAATTTTGGGCAACCCAAAGTGGACCTTGTTGGCCACCTATAAATTTTGGTCTATCAAAAGGTCGCCAAAACATGTTTTCAGCCTTCAAGAAACACTTTCCTGGCCAAAATGTTATCTCTTGAAGCCTGTACATGATCTCATGCCCATGTCTCAAGGTTTTCACTGTTATTTCTCAGAAACTCAAAATTCTGCTAAAAATTCCATGAGAAGACTGCTGCAATATCCTCCTTCTTTTCCCCTTTTTCCTCTCAGAGACTAACCTTCATATTTTTCATCATTTTCCTTTGTTGTCCATTTTCCTCACCTTTCTTTCATGAAAATTTCCTTGCAGAGTTCCAAACTTCTTTCGAACTCTGTCGAAGCCCTCAGAAACCTTTGAAAATCATTGAAAATATGTGTAAAAAACCCATTTCTCTCTTAAGGGTTTAAGCCCCTTGGCCTGAGTTTCCAAACCACTTCCCCAATACGCCCTCATCATAAAAACCAAGCGCCAAACCCATGAAGCGCTAATCGCATCGAAAAGATTCAAAGTGTGCATGTTTGTGAGCCATTTTAAATGCCGATTGCGATCAGCCCCTTTGTCATAAGCCGAAGATCGTATTATCATTTCATCTACCCCATAAGCCCGCAATCGGGCGCTAAGCTTCTTTGAAAATCGTATCCGATGGGCGTTTTTCTTTGTAAAACTTGAAAACCCATTTTTTCCAAAGTTTGTTTTAAAATGCCAAAATCACGTGTTTAAATAAAATGGGTTGATCAAAAAGACCGATCGCGCAATCGCGATCGGAGAATTCACAATGGGTAGATCAAAAAGACCGATGCGCAATCGCATCGGAGAAGTTACAAATGGGTTGATTGAAAGACCGGGCCCGACTGTTCCGATTGCGATTGGCCCTAGTTATATAAAGCCCCGGGCCCATGGTACTCCATACACCCAGTGGCCTCGCAATCGGGCGCCAGCCTATCATATATATTCCGCCCGATCCACTCAAAACCTTGGTGTTTTTTCGAAATTTGTGGGTTTCTCACAAAGTATAAGGGTCTCGCCGGTGCAAAAAATCAAAGGATCGGGACCGTTGATCTAGACCCGATCTAACGACCCGCGCAAAATCGCAAGTTTCAAATCGCATCCCCTCTTCTGCGCCCCCCGATTGTGATTGCTCCGATTTAATCCCGTCCGTTCATTTCCCGCTGATCTGACGGTTATCGCCCAATCGCAAAGTTTCAATCGCAAGTTTCAATCGCATCCCCTCTTCCGCGCACCCCGATTGAAATTGCTCCGATCAAATTCTAGCCGTCCATCTCCCTGTTGATCGGACGAACAACGCTCAATCGCATCGCAATGTTTCAATTGCATGCTTTTGTGTGACCTACCGATTGCGATCCTCCGATTAAATCTGGGCCGTACATCTCCCTGTTGATCGGACAGACAGCGCTCAATCGCATCGCAATGTTTCAATCGCATGCTTTGTTGTGACCTGCCGATTGCGATCCTTCG
>JAXQQM020062433.1:0-52391 GCA_034641835.2 Pinus albicaulis | reverse complement strand
TCGGTCTCACCAGTACCCCAAGCCTCCCGCTCAGTCTGCCCCCGAGTCCTCTTCTTCCGGTTCTACAGAGCCTCTTTCGACATCCAATGGTCCCTTACATATCCCTCAACCCAAAGTTGAGGTCCATACCAAGATTCCTAAAGGACCGTTACGTCGAAATGCTGCTTCTGGTCGAGCTGCTCATTCGTATAACATAGTAGATGATTTGGCACAATCTCCTGCTGCCATTTCCACACTGGAACTCCTCCAGTCGTGCCCTTCCCAAAAGAAGGCTCTACTATCTGCCGTGGGCGCTGTAGATCCTGCTGATGACCAAATGATTGTTTTCGACACCACTCAATCGGACCATCCTCCTCTCCCTCCTTCCGTCGCCTTCCAAATCCCAGTCAAAATCCGGAACGCCAACGTTTCCCGGTGCATAATTGATGAGGGGGCATCCACCTGCGTGATGTCCACTTCGGTTTGGAAGCAACTTGGATCCCCTGAGTTGGCCCCATCCACGATCACCCTTCGAACGTGGGACGGCCATGCCTCCCAGCCCATTGGCCTGTTTCGTGGTGTCTATCACCCTCGGCAGGTAGGCCATTTGCATTGACAGAAGTGTCGGCACCCACAGCACTGAACCCTACAACATTCTATTGGGGTGAAGCTACACTTATGCCATGTCTGCTGTCCCATCCGCAGTTTTCCGCAAGATGTCTTTCCCGCACAATGGAAAGATAGTCACAATTGACTAGCTATCTTATCATGAGCCGCCGTCTCCAACCTCCCCTGAGACGACCATCTCTTCTATAGCCAATAAGCAAACCATCGATTCCTTGACCAGTTTCTCCCCCGGCGTCTACAAAGATTCCTCCCTGCTTGGAACTTTTCCTGGTCTCCCCCCTCCTCCTATCACCGATCCCAACTTATCGAATGTTTGCATGATGCAATCATCTCAGGCTACCCTTAAGCGGCCTGCTTCAGCTAGTCAGCAACCTCAACCTCGCCCTCCGCAACCCGCTCCTAGCCATTCATCTCAGCCAGCCAGACCCCCTCCTTCTGGCCCTTCTCCTACAGCCGGTATCCCTGAACCCCTTTTTCCTCCTGGATCAGTTCCCTTAGACCTTAACCATCTCGGAGCCATCCCTCCTGGTCATTACCCTGCTGGTCAGATACCTTTCCTGGCTCCCCCTCCTGGAGTCTATTCTGTCCCCATCATGGCCACCCTCTCTCTCCCTAACCTGACCTTGGGCATACCCGTCTGGTACCTCGACCCTCCGGCCGCTACCCCTCTTGGTCATCCCAAACCCTACATGGCTTTGACCCCGGGGTCCCCCTTGCTTCCCCTCTCGGCCTGCAAGGACACAGCCACCTCCACGGACCCTTCCTACTTGTCGTGACGGCTCCGAAGAAAGGTAAAACTCGCTTGGGGCACCCAAAAACGTGAACCACCACCCCCTAAATCCCCACCACCGCGGCCCGACCCGGCCCCTCCTCACCTCCTCCACTGTGAAGCCACCGGGATTCGAATGTCGTCGGTCACGCCACCCATGCTTGTCCTGAATTGCCCCGTATTCAACCCATGGTTAAAGTCGCGTTCCCAGAGTCTACGGCCCCTGAAGCCTCCATTCCTTCTTCATCCGTAACCAAGAACCCCAAGACTCTCTGCACCAACAAACCCTGTGCTTTGTGCGGTGTCCATGGCCATTACTCTCACCATTTTCCTCACCTGATGCATTACCGTGCCTCTTTAGAGGTAGTCCGAGAGTACGAGGTTGAACAGAATCAATCCACCTCTCCCATACTCGCGCAGTATGCTTCGGTCCAGCCTGAGGATCCCCCCGCTCCCATCGACATTCCCCCCCCCCGAATGTTCAGATGACGGAATCTACTACGACCATTCTTTACCTATCCTCCTGCGCGACCCCTTGAGGCCCGGTTCCCATCCTCCCACATTGTTTCGCCCTAACCCCCTCTTTTCTACCCATACACGAGATCACACTCCACCATATCTCTGTTGACCTCACGCCGGCAGGAGTCCTCACTTTGCTCCCCGACCAACCTGCTGCCCACCACCCTCTAGTTTGTATATGAGTCATATTCATCTGCTCCTTGCACTACGTACAGCCACCTATAAAATTTTGTTATATAAAGATGGCTAAATGCATTTTGAACGTGAAGACAATTTTGTTACTAAAATTTGTTGTGCGAAGACTCCTTGTAGGCCTCATGCCTCTGTCCAAAATCTTCATTACTTTTCCTATTAATTATGCTGATTTCCTGTAAGAAACTGCTGAAGAAACCATCATTTTTCCCCTTTCTCCCACTCATAACTAACCTTCATTTACTCCCCCTTTTCTCCATATTATTTCCCTACTTTTCATAAGTTTCTCCCTCCATTCGTGAAAATCCTCCTGACATGGTTTAAAACTTCTAGTTGAGCTGTGCCGAACCCCCAAAATCCCCTTTAAAATCTTTCCCCTAACCTTTGTTGGCCATTTTCCTCCCTTACCCCTCTATCGTTCCTTTCCTCGGCCTTCAAATTCCATTTAAAAGGGCCAAAACCCACCTTCCGACCTTAATATAGGCATAAGCCCCCTCCCGCTAGCCCCTTTCAAACCACTTCCCCGCACATGCCCCGGCGCTGGGACCAAGCGCTTAAGTCCCAAGCACTAATCGCAATCGGAAGTCGGGCGGGTGCACAAATCCTTTGTAAATAGTCAAAACTCCGATACGATTTATTTATAACAATAAGTCTGGTGATGCGTTCCGCACCGTTGATCTTCTGCGGAGATCTGATGGTGGAGCGCTAATCGCAGCCCCCCGCCCGATCGCAATCGCAATGCTTCAAATATGCCCTCCGATCAATCGCAGTCCATACCTCCGATCTTCCGATCCTGCTCTCCCTCCGATTTATTCTTGACCGTTGATCTAATCCTTGATCCAACGGTCCGCGCAAAATCGCATCGCAATGTTTCACCCCCTTGCGATTACCTCCGATTCATTCCCCGCCGTCGATCTGGTCCTCAGATCAACGGCCAGCGCTCAATCGCAAAGGGCTCAATCGCAAAGTTCAATCGCATCCCCTTTTGTGCCACCCCCGATTGAGACCCTCCGATTAGATCTGGACCGTCCACGTGTCCAGATCGGACGGTCCAAAACTGCTCCTCCTTATTCTTCTCCCGCTATCCTTTTTGCCTTTCTATGCAGATCTCCACCGTTGGTTGCCTTCATCCGACGGCTGCGCTCCTCCCCCGCCATCTGAAGCAGTTTAAACCCATTTCGCAGGATTTCTTAATTGGTTTTGTTTTATGCAGGTGTTTTCGATGGTTTTCCATTGTATAACGAAGAAATGCCAAGGGCTGGGAATGACGATTCTCATGCCCTCGTTTCATTACAGAGAAGCCATTCACGGGGCTCTATTCCATGTTTCGTCAGTACTCTATGAGTATTGATGCCGTAAAGCCCAGTGCGGGTCTGCACATCGACAAGACACGGTTTTAATTCAAACACAGTTAAAGAGTATCAGTTTGAAGACAGAGCACATCATATGAAGATTTAAGATGGTTTTTATGGGGATTACAGCTAAGACCGTTATCAAAAGCCTAATCCCAAATCTAAAACACAGTTTAAAGGAAAAACCTAAAGTGTTTCATCAGACAGAAGGCTTCCACCGTTTCAACTAAAGGCGAATTGATTCCTCAGCTACCACCGAGCCACCTGGTGCCTCAAACCATTAGAGCACAGAGCCAAAGGAACACACAGTGACTGTTGAAGAAAATGGAATCTTAGCCTCCATTGACCGGAGATTGCTCCATAGAAATCAATGCAAAAATATCTGCAGAGTTACTCCAAAACGCGACATATAGACTCGAAGTCCAAATAAAACTCACTTCGAGTTTTAAATCATAAATATAAAAGTTAATGCAGCACTTCCACCTGTAATTTCTCCAATCGATGCCTCTCAAAGGGCCGAGAAGTCTTCACTCTGCATTAACTGTCCTTGAGATATTTTGTTAAAATCTCACCTCCTCATCTTCCTATAAATACTTCTACAGAAGAGGAGAAATTGTTGGTTGCAGAACTTTGAAATACACTTGAGCTTGAGACTTCTTTTTGTACATAGTATTCACTGGCCCTTGAAGCTCTGTTTGTGCTAGAGTAGTTAGGTTGAATAATGAAGATGATTGTTGAACTGAAACATTGGACTTGAAGTTTGTAGCTGGTTTGACATCAATATAAAAGCTGTTTCATGGGATCCTGATCTATATTGACGGTGATGTTATTCTCATTTGTAACTTGTTGTTTTATTTCTGTTTTCATGTTGTTTCATTCTCCACTGTAAAGAATAGTTTAAATAGGGTTAGGACCTGCTGTATATTAGTAACCTTCTCTGGCTGAGAAATATTTATTTGAATGTTTTCTTCCAATCTGTGTTATTCAGGAATGACTTAATTCGGTTTAGGCATGAGAATGCTGGCGTTCCCTCATTTTATCGTCCTAGCTGAATATTATTTAAGATATTACTTTCCCAATTATGTGTTATGATGATGGGCGGGAAGAATGGTTAGCCCTGGTCTGAGACTTGTCTGCATAGCCTAACAAGATTTGTTTCCTTGGAATGTGTTAAAAGCTGGCTAGTTTAGAAAGCACTAACAAATCTTCAGTATTTAAAAGTATTCTTTGTGTTTCCCCTTGTTTTGTATGTTTCCTATTGAAGTGTGTGTCGAAAATTTGGTTGGTTTAAAAACACTTACCCGGATCCTGATGCCTTTGTTGTCCTCCTTAAGTGTTTGCCAAAATTTGGTAGTTTAAAAGTACTTATCAAATCTAATTCAATCTTCGCTGCATCTTCATTTAGTCGCTCTTCTTAATGTATCACTTAAATCCCATAAATCAAACTTTAAAAGAAATCCTTAGACATAGATGACTTGCCCCTTGGATCACACTTGATGTTGTTGTTCAATTAAAGCCCGGATATGACTCCATAGCCCAATGGACTAAGAGCTTGATTATATCTGTCATGCGCAGAATAACTCTGTATGCAACACCTTCTCAATTTTGAAACTTTTTTTGCATTTGAAAAGATTTACTCCCTCAAGTAACATTTCATGCTCAACCATCCAAAACAAAACAAAACCCGTGGCCTTCATAACTAGCCTAATATCATTACCCTAAACTTCAAAGACAATATCCATCTTTGTACATATTGGAGAGATCCCTCTCCGGATTCAGGAGGGCTAGATCCTAGAATCCCAAAGTTGGTTGAAATGATGTTAACTCTGTGATTGGACTCTCCCAATCTTGCTAATAAATTACAGAGACCTAACATTTACGGCGACTCCACTGGGGAACCCTTACCCAGAATCTTCATAACATCTTGTGAGTCAAAAGCAGCCTTTTCAAGCACTATCAAGAAATGGTAATTAAGATGAAGCTCAATTGAATCAGTGACAAACTAGGTCAACCCTAGGATTCTTTTAAGTTTTTTATCTAACCTTGGAAAATCAGCTATCTTAGCCATAAAGATACACTGTCTTTGTTTCATAACCGTAGCTAAGTTTTGGGGCAAAGTTAGGATGTTCTTAAACAACCACAAAACTGAAAAATGACTCAGAAAAACCTAAAAATATTTCAGATTGGAATTAAATAAACATGGTGGTGGACCATAAGACCTTTTACCTCTGAAAGGAGCTAAAAATTTCCACTTGGCGACTCCACAATCCTGGCAGACCTTAAGACTCCACTGGGAAGAACCCTTATCATTATAAAATCATTCAAACTCAGTTAGAGGACTGTGGGATTTAAAATTGTAAAAACAGATTGGTTAACCTCTCCAAGATTGTCATATCCGGTTGAACTTTTCTTGTTTTAGGTCTAAACAACATAGCATAGTGGCTTCTAAAAAGATTCACACTAGAGCCCACCCAGACCCTAACCCACCTGAGATAGTTGATAATCCAGAAAGTATCCTTTGGAAGCCTCCTAAGGTTAAATTATTAACTATTTTCAGATCACCCTTGAGAGCTAAATCAGTCCCTGAAAATCTTTCAGCTCTGCAACAATCACAAACTGATTTAGTGAACCCATTTAGGACTAGGTCATTTGATGATATAATCCAGTTAGACTCTGAATCTTCACTTTCATCTCCTAAAACAAGTGAACATCCTAGTAACAGGGAAACGACACCTCCTGATTTACATTTCCTTCACAATTTAGGTGTTTCCCATCCAAGATCATCTCAACAGTCTACTCCTGGTCCATCCACTTCTACTCACCCTACATCCACTGTTCAAACCACTTCACCTCAGCCCACTTTCCCTTCTGTAAATCCACCTCCACCTCCTACCATGGCAACATGGTATGCTCCCTTAGCCCTTAATATACCACTAGTCAATCTTCCACTGGACTATCAGTCCAAAATTCCATTATATGATGCTAATAATGCTACAACTGCATCACAACATGTGGATAAGATGAATGACTATTTTGATCGAAATGAAATTGATGATGATTCTATCAAGCTCAGACTGTTTGCTCAGAGCTTAGGGGGAGAAGTAAGAAAATGGTTTAAAGTTTTAGCCCCCCGTAGTATAAATGACCTCCAAGGCTTCCATCAGACATTCTTAAATAAGTGGGAAGTGAGAAAGAATCCTCTCCAAGTCCTTTCCGACTATAACAATCTCCATAGGAACCCTGGGGAAAGTGTACAATCTTATTGTACCAGATTTAACAACGTCTATAATGCACTTTCCCCCAAACTAAAACCTCCTCAGGGCTCAGCTTTAAACAAATTTCCTGAGTTTGATCCAGACATGACATATTCACTTAGAGAAAGAGTTTTTGCAACCCTTGAAGACATGCAAAGGGGTGCTCTTTCTGTGGAAGTAAACTTGATGGAGAAAAGAGCAAGAATGAAGAGCGAGAAGAGAGTCTCTTTTAGAGAGGAATCGACCCCTTCCACTTCAAGCTCAAAGATAGAGAGAATGATGGAAGAAATGATGAAAGAGATGAGCATAATTAAGAGAGCACAAGAAAATCAAAATCAAACTGCTCCTCAAAATAGGAACCAAAATCAGAATGTTAGAAGGAACCAACCTCCAAACAGACCCAGGGATGATGATCAACAGATCACTCCTCCCTTTCATCAAAACTATGTAAGTGAGGTTGAAGAAACAGAACACATAACAGGGGGAGACGATATCAACATGTTTGGGGAAGAGGATGATGACTTTGAGGTTCATTATGATAAAAAACAGGGTCTTTATACACCTTACGACGACAAAAGAGATGATAATGGAAATTATTATCAGGACATGGAAAATATCGTCATAGAACCTCAAAGAGAATATGACCTTAGAAGTAAGACCAGTCAACAAACCCCCAACACCAAAACCTCTGACAAATCCTCTCAAAGCAGCACCGCAGCTAAACCCAAAATAGCCAAACAAAAAGACAAAACAGTGGCTGTTAATTCTGATAAGGATAAAGAGAAAAACACTCAAAATTCTGAAAAACAGAGTGAAGACATCAGCAGTACTAACGCTTCAGATAGTACTCCTTCTACAACAGTTGTGTCAAGTAAAACAAATCAGCAAGCTGTAATTGTTGATAGAGTGACAGCTAATAAGGTTGAAACAAGTGCTTCGAAGAATCAAACCCCTTTCAGCCTTGAACAGGAAATCTTAAAGATCAAAATCTCTGTTCCATTAACTGAGTTAGCTGCCCAACATGTATATAGGAACCAAATTTTGAAGGCTTTAAATATAGAGGAAAATGGAGATACGGTTAATCTTAGTGACGACCTACCAGAGTTGATTTCTGGCCCTAAGATTGAAGGGAAGTTTCAAGAAGGACCAGTTCCTCCCTTTTATGTGAGTTTGAACATTCATGACAAAATTCTACACAACGCTATGCATGATTCCGGGGCTTCTCATAATTTAATGCCTAAAGCTGTGATGGAGAGCCTTGGTTTATAAATTACCAGACCCTACAAAGACCTATACTCCTTTGACTCAAATAGAGTAAAATGTCTAGGATTGATCAAAGACCTCTGTGTTAACCTAGCCCAGATTCCAGCCAAATGTTTACTCATGGACATTGTTGTGGCTGATGTCCCCCAAAAGTATGGAATGCTATTATCAAGATCCTGGGGAGCTAAGTTACAGGGGACTATGCGGATGGACATGACATATGCGACCATCCCGGTTTTCAATCAGACCAGAAGACTTTACAGGGAGTCTCATATGCAATACACGGTTACAAGTCAAGACAGACCACAAAACTCTCCTATATATTCTGTCAATACAGGCCTTGATTCTTTTATCATGTTTAACAATGAAACTCCTAGTGAACAAGTCACTTTAACAGAATTAAAGGCTGACAGGGAAGAAGAGTATGATAACGCGGAAGTGTCCAAACAGTTTGCCACATGTGAAAACATTAGTAAACAAAGCATAGGTCTTGATTTACCGGTTATGAGTCCATTGTTTTTAGGACTTAGCAACCCAGAAAATACCCCTAACGTTTATGGCATCATCCCTCAATCTATTGAAGAATTCGAGGAGTCAAAACAAATTCAATTGGGTGCTGCTAACCATGAACAGTCAGAAGGCACCATAGTTAAAAAGGACAATCGCCAAACAGACGAAACCAAAGACAGTCCTTTATGGAGTATGTATTTTGATGGGTCATGCACTAGAAATAATGCTGGTGCAGGGGTTTGGATCATTAACACTGGAAACAACCACACAGAATGCATCTCATGCAAATTAAACTTTCAGTGTTCCAACAACATAGCAGAATATGAATCCCTTCTCTTAGGCTTGCATCTCTTGAAGAAATTAGGAGCCAGAAGAATTAATGTGTGCGGGGATTCTGAGTTAATCATTAGGCAAGTCAATGGGGAGTATAATGCGAATCATCCCAGACTTAGAGCCTATCGGAATGATGTCATGGATCTGTTGACAACATTTGAGGAGTCAAACCTGAGTTTCATCCCAAGGAAAAACAACATTATGGCCCACAATTTCGCTTTTGCGGCCAGAACATGTCTAACGCCATATGAGACTGGAGACAACACAACTCCGATAAAATTTAGACCGGCAGTGCCTGATAACGAAAAATATTGGCAAGTGTTTGACAATGACAAACAAATAGAAGACTTCATGCAATTCAGAAATGAGTTCGAACTACACAGTTCAGATTCAGATTATGATACAGACTGCAGTGAAGAAAACTTTCTTGGTGAAGAAGAATCGTCTCCTCAACCTGCCAATATTAACCTATTGTCTAGCAAACTTAGGAGCAAAACAGAATTAAGTGCAGAGTTAGAAACGGAAGAATTACAAACTCTGCATTCTAAAGATGAAAATCTGCCAAGTGGTCTAACACCTTTAGAGGAGTTGTTCGATTTTAACGATGTGGCCAATAAACCAAAACTGGAACCTGTAGAAACTGAAGTAGAGGAGTGCAATATAGGCAGTGAGGAAAAACCGAGAATGATCAAGCTGTCCAAAACTTTGCCAGCTCACATTAAACTCAAATACTTAGAGCTGTTCAAAGAATTTTCTGATGTTTTTTCTTGGAGTTACGAAGATCTCAAATCCTATGACACTGAAATAATACAGCACAAAATCCCTCTTAAAGAAAACCAAAAACCATTTAAACAGAAACTGCGCAGAATAAACCCTGTCCAGTTGCCATTGGTTCAGAAGGAGATCATGAAAATGTATGATGCTGGCATTATTGTCCCTATTAGATATTCTGAGTGGGTATCTAATCTGGTGTCCGTTAGGAAGAAGACTGCTTTGTATAGACTTTAGAGACTTAAACAAAGCTTCGTTAAAAGACAACTACCCTTTACCAAAAATGGATCACATTTTACGAAGGGTGGTGGGGTATAAAAGGATTTCGTTGCTTGATGGCTATTCAGGGTATAATCAGATTTTAGTTCACCCTGCTGATCAATTAAAGACAACTTTCACTACTCCATGGGGCACTTTCATGTATGTGAAGATGCCTTTTGGTCTAATGAACGCTGGAGCAACCTTTCAAAGAGCCATGGACATAGCATTCTCGGAAGAATTGGGTTTCTTCATCATTATCTATCTGGATGATGTCACTGTGTTTTCAAAAACAGATGAAGAACATTTAGAACATTTGAGAAAAAATTTCGAGAAGTGCAAAAGGTTTGGAATATCTTTAAACCCTAAGAAGACACTATTTGGTCTCCAAGAAGGTAAGCTTCTTGGACACATTATTTTAGAAGAAGGTATAAAGATAGATCCAAAGAGGATTGAGGCTATATTGCAAATCTCTCATCCTCGAAATATCAAAGAGTTGCAGTCTTTCATTGGAAAGATTAACTTTTTAAGAAGGTTCATCCCTAATTTGGCGGAGCTCCTTAGAAATATCACAAACATGTTGAAGAAGGAACAAGGGATAAAATGGACCTTGGAAGCAAAGACATCCTTTGAGCTGGTGAAACAAGCATTAATCAAAACACCGGTTCTCATAAGCCCTGATTTTTCAAAAGATTTTTATATCTTCTCATTTGCATCGGAACATACCATTGCTGCTGTCCTTTTACAGAAAAATCCACAAGGACAAGAGTAGCCTATTGCATTCTTTAGCAAGGCATTGAGGGATGCCCCTTTGAAGTATAATATTATGGAAAAGCAAGCTTTTGCTTTGGTTAAAACATTGAAAGACTTCAGAGTATACATCCTTCACTCACACATCATTGCCTTTGTCCCAAATTCAGTTGTAAAAGACATTCTAACACAAGATCCAGATGGTAAGAGAGGTAAGTGGATTGTTGTTATTCTTGAATATGATTTAGAGATAAAACCCACTAAACTCATCAAAGGCCAAGGTATAGCTAGATTAATGGCTGAATCCAATTTTGAAGTTCTTGATATTAATGTGATTAATGCTTTGGACAGCCAAGAAGAATTCTCAACTCCCACTATTGAAAACCATTTTCTGAATTCTCCTTGGTATGCTGATATCGTTTATGTTTTGCTTAATTTAAACACGCCTCCTGGTTTATCGAAAACGAAGACAAGGTTCTTAAAGCTGAAAGCAGTAAACTATTGCATTGTAGATAGGTGTCTTTATTGGAAAAATGCTAGTGGTATATTGCTTAAATGTTTGCCTGAGTTTGATGCAGAGAAGATTAAGCAGGAATTTCATGAAGGAGAGTGTGGAGGCCATTTGTATTGGAAGTCAACAACCAACAAAATTTTGAGGGCTGGTTTCTTTTGGCCCACCCTTTTTCCTGATGTTCACAAAATGACAACTACTTGCCATAAATGCCAATTGTTTGAGGGCAAGAGAAAATTATTACCCCTTCCTCTGCATCCAATCACTGTTGAAGCTCCTTTTCAATAGTGGGGACTTGACTTCATAGGTGAAATCCATCCCTCATCTTCTACCCAGCATAGATGGATCCTTACTGCCACAGACTATTTCACTAAGTGGATAGAAGCCATTCCTTGTAGGCAAGCCAATGATTCAGTTATTATAAAGTTCATAGAAACCAATATCCTTTCCAGATTTGGCTGCCCTACTAAGATCATCACGGATAATGCAGCAGCATTTAGAAGCAAGAAAATGGTGGAATTCTGTCACAAGTACCGGATAACATTGGGACACTCCACAGCCTATTATCCTCAGGGTAATGGACTCGCAGAGTCTTCCAACAAAAGCTTAGTGAACATAATAAAGAAACTATTGGAAGACAACAAGAAGTCTTGGCACACAAAGCTGATCCATGCACTTTGGGCTGATAGATTAACTTTGAAGAAATCCATTGGTATGTCACCTTTCCAGCTTGTATATGGTACAGATGCAATTTTTCCTAACAGCCTGGGTGTACCAGTTATGAAGTTAATTCAAGAGTTGCGGACTGAGGATAATGACATGATCAGAAGAATAAATCAGACCATTCATCTTCAGCAAATCCGAGAGGAGGTGTACACCAAAACATTGCAGAAACAGGACAACATTAAGAAGCTTTTTGACAGAAGAACAAAAGCCAGCAATTTCGAGATAGGGGACAAAGTTTTAAAGTGGGATTCAAAGAGAGAAGATAAGGGAAAGCATGGTAAATTTGACAATCTATGGCTTGGCCCTTACTCTATTCATTCAGTTGCTGGAAGCAATGCATTCTTCTTACAAGAGCTGGATGGAACAGATTTGTTTGGGGGTCCTGTCAATGGCAGGATGCTCAAGCATTACTTCTCTTGATTCATGATATGTTTTTAAGCCTTCTTTTTTTCTTTTTCCATTGTAAACATTTCATCCATCATTGCATTCAAAGTTATGAAAAATCAAAAAATACAAAAACAAAGAAAAATAAAAAGAGGGCAGAAATGAAAACAAGAAAGGCAAAGCCCCATGCCAAAAAGAGAAATAAATATGAAAGTGTGCAAGCTTAAATGCCACTCCTACAAAACACACATCTAGTTAGTCAAACAACCTAATCTTGACTAATTAGCTTTCAATTTTCTGCTGATAGGGTAGTGAATTTGATTTGCCAAACTGTTTAATCTTGGCTCATCAGTAGATAGATTAGGATAGAAATTAAGGTTCAAACATGTTCAAAAGCTGAACCATAGTTTCCCAAAGAGAGATGACCCAAAACTGTTTTATTTTTGAGTCAAAGAAAGTGTAAATCTGGTTCTAAAACACTCAAAATCTGAACCAGAAGAAAAGAAAAGACAGCTCAAACCAGAGCTATGAAGAAAGGGAAGGCAGTACCTAAACTTTCAGATCTTAAGCCTTCTATTTTGATTTTAATTTTCTGCAAATAATAATCTATGTGCAGCTTGTTTTTATGCCATAGATCACAGCAAGTCAAACTACTTAATCTTGACTTATCTGTTTTTAAAAAAAAATTTGCTTTAGAATTTAGAGAATGAAAGTTTGTTGGACTGTTTAACCCCAACAGACAGTAGATTAGGTAGAGAAATATCTGAGCTCAACTGTTTAATCTGAGTTCAGGGAGAAATAAGGAGTAGAATTAGATTAGTTTTTATGCTTTCAAAAGAATAAAATGTTGTAAGGGAGTTTGCCAATCCAAGTGCACTCTAAGAAGAAAAAATGTTAGATCAGTAGGATTGGGTAGGTAGAAAGCTTGTAGATGAAAATCCATTATTTTCATGGCTGCTGAATATGTTTTCAGAACCAGATCATCCAGCAAAGGAAGGACAGCCCAATGGATCAGGCACAAGTCAGCGTCCCAAAGAAATCAAGTCTGAATTCTTGATGCCTTCAAGAAGGCACCATCCCCAAGTGGAGCCACTGTTAGCCACCTATAATATTTTGTTATACCAAAAGGTGGCTAAATCTGTTTTGAGCCTTCAAGGAACAATTTTTCATTACTAAAAATTTGTTGGCTCTTGAAGACTCCTTGTAGGCCTCATGCCTCTGTCCAAAATCTTCATTACTTTTCCTATTAATTCTGCTGATTTCCTGTAAGAAAATGCTGAAGAAACCATCATTTTTCCCCTTTTTCCCACTCATAACTAACCTTCATTTACTCCCCCTTTTCTCCATATTATTTCCCTACTTTTCATAAGTTTCTCCCTCCATTCGTGAAAATCCTCCTGACATGGTTTAAAACTTCTGGTTGAGCTGTGCCGAACCCCCAAAATCCCCTTTAAAATATTTCCCCTAACCTTTGTTGGCCATTTTCCTCCCTTACCCCTCTATCGTTCCTTTCCTCGGCCTTCAAATTCCATTTAAAAAGGCCAAAACCCACCTTCCGACCTTAATATAGGCATAATCCCCCTCCCGCTAGCCCCTTTCAAACCACTTCCCCGCACATGCCCCGGCGCTGGGACCAAGCGCTTAAGTCCCAAGCGCTAATCGCAATCGGAAGTCGGGCGGGTGCACAAATCCTTTGTAAATAGTCAAAACTCCGATGCGATTTATTTATAACAATAAGTCTGGCGATGCGTTCCGCACCATTGATCTTCCGCGGAGATCTGACGGTGGAGCGTTAATCGAGGCCCCCCGCCCGATCGCAATCGCAATGCTTCAAGTGTGCCCTCCGATCAATTGCAGTCCATACCTCCGATCTTCCGATCCTGCTCTCCCTCCGATTTATTCTTGACCGTTGATCTAATCCTTGATCCAACGGTCCGCGCAAAATCGCATCTCAATGTTTCCCCCCCTTGCGATTACCCCCGATTCATTCCCCGTCATCGATCTGGTCCTCATATCAACGGCCAGCACTCAATCGCAAAGGGCTCAATCGCAAAATTTCAATCGCATCCCCTTATCTGCCACCCCCGATCGAGACCCTCCGATTAAATCTGGACCGTCCACGTGTCCAGATCGGACGGTCCAAAACTGCTCCTCCTTATTCTTCTCCCGCTATCCTTTTTGCCTTTCTATGCAGATCTCCACCGTTGGTTGCCTTCATCCGACGGCTACGCTCCTCCCCCGCCATCTGAAGCAATTTAAACCCATTTCGCAGGATTTCTTAATTGTTTTTGTTTTATGCAGGTGTTTTCGATGGTTTTCCATTGTATAACGAAGAAATGCCAAGGGCTGGGAATGACGATTCTCACGCCCTCGTTTCATTACAGAGAAGCCATTCACGGGGCTCTATTCCATGTTTCGTCAGTACTCTATGAGTATTGATGCCGTAAAGCCCAGTGCGGGTCTGCACATCGACAAGACACGGTTTTAATTCAAACACAGTTAAAGAGTATCAGTTTGAAGACAAAGCACAACATATGAAGATTTAAGACGGTTTTTATGGGGATTACGGCTAAGACCGTTATCAAAAGCCTAATCCCCAATCTAAAACACAGTTTAAAGGAAAAACCTAAAGTGTTTCATCAGACAGAAGGCTTCCACCGTTTCAACTAAAGGCGAATTGATTCCTCAGCTACCACCGAGCCACCTGGTGCCTCAAACCATTCAAACCAAAGGCTGAGTTATTGAAGAAAATCAGATATCCGCCTCCAGCACAGCCAGGGAGTTACTTCTGCAAGGAAACCAATGAATAAATATTTGCAGAGTTACTCCAAAACGCAGCATATGAGCCTCAAAGTCAAATAAAACTCACTTCGAGTTTTAAATCATAAATGTAAAAGTTAATGCAGCACTTCCACCTGTAATTTCTCCAATCGATGCCTCTCAAAGGGCCGAGAAGTCTTCACTCTACATTAATTGTCCTTGAGATATTTTGTTAAAATCTCACCTCCTCATCTTCCTATAAATACTTCTACAGAAGAGGAGAAATTGTTGGTTGCAGAACTTTGAAATACACTTGAGCTTGAGACTTCTATTTGTACATAGTATTCACTGGCCCTTGAAGCTTTGTTTGTGCTAGAGTAGTTAGGTTGAATAGTGAAGATGATTGCTGAACTGAAACATTGGATTTGAAGTTTGTAGCTGGTTTGACATCAATATAAAAGTTGTTTCATGGGATCCTGATCTATATTGACGGTGATGTTATTCTCATTTGTAACTTGTTGTTTTATTTCTGTTTTCATGTTGTTTCATTTTCCACTGTAAAGAACAGTTTAAATAGGGTTAGGACCTACTGTATATCAGTAACCTTTCTCTGGCTGAGAAATCTTTATTTGAATGTTTTCTTCCAATCTGTGTTATTTAGGAATGACTTAATTCAGTTTTAGGCATGAGAATGCTGGTGTTCCCTCATTTTATCGTCCTAGCTGAATATTATTTCTGAATGTTACTTTCAGTATGTGTTATGTGATGATGAATTGAAGGAAGATATGGTTAGCCCTGGTCCTAGACTTGTCTGCATAACTAACAGATTGTTTCCCTTGGAATGTGTTAAAAGCTGGCTAGTTTAGAAGCACTTGCTAGATCTTAGACCATTCTGTGTTATCTTTGTGTTTCCCCTTGTTTTGTATGTTTTCTATTAGAAGTGTGTCAAAGGCTGGTTGGTTTAAAAGCACTTACCAGATCCTAGTCTGCTTTCGTGTCCTCCTTAAGTGTTTGCCAAAGGCTGACTGGTTTAAAAGTACTTATCAGATCCTAGGCTGCTCTTCGTTCTGCATCTGTTTAATTCCCCTTCTTAATGTATCACTTCATCCCATAAATCAAACTTTAAAAGAGATCCTTAGACATAGATGACTTGCCCCTTGGATCACATTTGATGTTGTTGTTCAATTAAAGCCCAGATATGACTCCATAGCCCAATGGACTAAAAACCAGCGTTATATCTATCTGTCTGCCAAATCTGTTCTATTTGCTTGCAACTTCTCACTTTGGAAACTTTTGCACTTAGGACTTCCCCCTCAAGTAACATTTCATGCTCAACCATCCAAAACAAAACAAAACCCTTGGCCTTCATAACTAGCCTAATATCATTACCTTAAGCTTTTCAAAGACAATATCCATCTTTGTATATATTGGAGAGATCCCTCTCCGGATTCAGGAGGGCTAGATCTAGAATCCCAAAGTTGGTTGAAACGATGTTAACTCTGTGATTGGACTCTCCCAATATTGCTAATAAGTCGGGGCTAATGCCCACTCCTCCCACGATTGCCGCTGATATCTTTTTTGTCCTCTCACTGTTGCCCGTCATTGTATCTCCTCCCCCCATTTGTTGTCTTGTGACACCATTCTGCAAGACCTCCCGTCCCCACCCTTTATCGGTTACGCCGATGGTGCAAGTCGTTACTCTCGGAATCTAGCCTCGGCAGGTTGGGCCATTTTCACCCCCTTGCATGCCCTTGTCCTCTCTAACGGGGTCTGCATTGGTACTGCCACCAACAATCAGGCTGAATATGATGCAGTGCGTGGTCTCTTAGCCGATGCCCTCTTTCATCGCATCCTCCATCTGCATGTTCGTTTGGATTCCCTACTTCTTGTCATGCAACTAAATGGTGTTTATCGTGTGCATAACCCTGTGCTGTTTAGACAATATTTATGAGTGAAACTCTTGATACGTGAATTTGAAACCATAACTTTCAACCATGTACCTCGAGAACAAAATCACTATGTAGATAGTATTGCAAACCATGTTCTAGATTGGCATTTATCACATGCATTTCATACAAGACAATAACATTCATAATCATTAAAAATGATGCATATCCATAATATGTGTCGCAAAAACATGTGTTTAGAGTCCATCTACTCTGATACATATGACATGCCCATAGCATGTTACAAAAAACTCAAAACTGGGGGCACCACCGGCCCCTACATACACACTAGGGGGCACCACATGCCCCACACCTACTCACTATCTGGCGGATCCCGAGCCAATGGCTCCGCCCCTACAGCCCGTAGATCACGTATGCCTTGACCGGCCATTGCCATGCGCCGCATGACACCTTGCCATTCCGAGGGAAGACCAATGCATGCCTCCACATACTGGTCGTCTAAGTCTTACCACCTGCACTCTGAAACTTCGGTTAGCAACGTCTCACATCTACGGCGGATGTCCTCCAGAAGGGCGGCCGCATCCTCATTGCGTGCTACTCTCGACCCACTCAGCCCTGCAGCTCCAGAGGCTACCGGGCGTCCCATATATCCGGCCGGTTTTACCGGAGCTATATCTGCATACCAAAAGTACATGAATCAGTACCATATCTACTATTCAATAAATTTAACATGCCCATACAAGAATAGTTACTTATCACTTACCATCGGGCCCCCATACTCGACCAGGTGGAAGTGGTAGGTCCGGATCCCCACAATAACTCATCCCACTATAGGGATAGTCGTCTATGTATAACGACATCTGATCCCAATGGGTAAAGAACTCAGGTCGAAACACTCGCCCGACCGCCCCTCCTCCTCCTCTGCACAGTAGCCGCCCCCACCGGCGCATCCTGGGCTCTCTCGGGCCCCCATCTGGAAGCTGTATACGAGGCCGCAAGGTCGGGATCTTCTCAAAGAAGAAGGCGCACAATAAAGTCCCATACGAGCAATCGTGGTTCACTTGCCGCTTGCAGAGCGACAACTGTCGCTTTAGCGACGCCAGCATCATTTGGGCCCACCCATAGTAGGTCCCACTCAACACACTCTCCACAATCATCATCTGCCCCCCAGTGATGTGATGGAGCGCCTGGCTGCCCAGGATACGCAGCACTGCTGCGGCCACTGCACGGGTCTCTAATCTCTCTAGGTCCCCGATCGGTATCCAAGTCCCCTTGACTTGGAGACCCGGTCGACAATGTCGCTCCACAAACTCCATGATATGCTGCCCCCGCGGTAATACTGGCTGCGTGTTTCCCACCATCCCAGTGGCGGGAGACTCATTAGGAAATACACATCCTGGACTATCAGTTCGATCTTGTGCCCCTGCACTACAAAGACCTCATGATCTAGATCCCAGTAACTGATAATCCGGGCCAACAAAGGCTCTCCCGCTCTCATCAAAGGGTTCTCCAAAAACTTTAGAACCCCAAACCTGGCCAACACATGACGGACACCCTGATCTGCCTGGATCTCTGCCCGTAATGTACCCAGGTCTCTCTCTCTCCAGTTAACCCATATATCTGCCATATCTGCACAAAAACATCATCTTTGTCAGCATACAGATAGGGAATACCATAACCAAACACAAAAACCCAACTCTCAGCCATAAAACAGCACTAAAACCCCCTCATCTTCCAGGTCGCACTTTTCTGCCCAATTCTGGGACAGGTCGCAGTTTTTGCCCTGAAACCTGCTTCCCAGGTCGCACTTTTTGGCCCAAAAAGTGCGACCCGACCATAGAGATGAAGGAGGGTCTGTTACTGAGCTTTTGGGCCCTAAACTGAACTTTCAATCCATCAAAATGAAAGAGTAAGGTTAGGCCTCTTACCTGCCACTGACGGATCTCGATTCCAATGGTCGGTTTGTCTGCTACGCTCACCGCAAGATTTAGGGCCTTCTCTCCTCTCTACATTCACCACAGCAACACTAGCAAATGAGTGAATTTGGAGGGAAAACTGCCTTATTAAAAGAGAACCCTTGTTCCTTCTTTCGCCTGCTGCGACCATACCGTACCCCCATTTGACAAACCTTCTGCACCATTGGAAAGCTCTCACCGAGCCCTCAAATGGGTATCTATTAGTTTTTTGTGATTTGATACTTCACCACGACACATTTTGTCCAAGAAGGGTCACCTCACCTCCCCTTAAAATCGCATTTCTTCACTTACGACACTTGTACTTGGGGCACCATTTTGCCTCCTTACTTGTCTTTGTTCGTGTCGATTTTCGTCATGAGTTACCATCCTGTACTCATGTTTTCATGGTCCCCCATTGGGCACTACTATGTGGCAGCACCATCAAGTCGCCCTTGTTTAGAGCATCCAAGTTGAGTCATCATCGCGTTCATGGAGTCTATCCCGAGTCCCTTTGTACCCCACTATAGCTCTCCATCCTACATTGCTTAGTCTCTCTCTTGTGTCACACATTATGACCTTCAATCCCACTGTCCCCTATCCCTTCCGATATTGTGTCAGTCGCTGCCATGTCATTCATGCCCTTTATGCTCTAACAGTCGTCATTAGCTACTTAGTCCCTTGAACTGCCATCATCATCATTGGTATTAGTCTGTCCGTCGCTCTACTGTTTTCTCTCGTGCCTTAGTTGAGGATCTCTCATTTCCTCACCTATGGCAGACCTCCTTCTGTCGACACCAGTTCCTCCATTCCAGAAGACAGGTCTAGAGGGCGGTGTACCTTGGTTCCAGCTTCCACTCTTGTTCGGTGCCTCGGATCAGGCAAAGGGATCTCTCATTACCCTTTGACTTGATTGTTTCTCCACTCCAGCTCCTTTCAGCATGATCGAGATCCGTATGCTTGATGGTTCAGTGATGCAGCAACAGCTATTGGTGACTCCTGGGTGTGTGTGAGATGTCTCATCCCTCATGAGGGGGTGACCCTGCAGGTAGCCCCCCACATGCCCAGATGACCTCTTCATTGCAGCCTTCGATGCAGCTCCATATATTTGATAATGTCAGCCTTAGCCGCTTGCAGCGCCTCTTTGATTTGCATGTATCAGTCAGATTTTGTGAGCCCTTCCCCGCTTATAGGGGGAATTTGGGTTGTATTTGTATCTCATGTACTCAGATATTATTGTATAAGTCCTGGCTATTATCCCAGGCACAGCATGTATGTGGGATAACTCATTGTATTTTTATCTGGCTCATGTTTATGCTGGATGTACTCTATGGTTCGGTCCCTTGTTTACTGGACACACTATTCTTTTGTACTTTGTCTCGGCGGGCATAGGTATGCCTCCCCCACCGCCTTTAGCATAGGTACCCTCTCATAAAAAGAGACTTGTTGCACCTGCAAGTCTCATCTCCTCAGGGTCTAGTTCTTCAGCACATTAGTCTCCCTTACATTTCTCTCTCTGACTTCCCTTTTGATGTCTGGTGATTGAGTTCTTACAACATACTTCGGTCATACGATTTGCTCCTAACACTCGCACGTTGGGGGGCAATCTGTTACACCATTTTTTGGTCATCTAACCTATTATCATTAGATGGACCCAAGTACACCATGTAAGACCAATTTTACCCTAAGTAAAATTTCCTTCACTATGTTAAATAACTTAATAAACCATATTTATTAGGTTGTTTATGGTCTAAACAGGAAACCCCAAAAGAAAATATTAAACAAACCTATATTTGTTTGATTTTCCTCATGGAATAATTAATTAAACCATAATTTAATTATTATTCCTAGTCATGTTTAACCCAAAACAAAGAAATTAATTAGATAAACCTTTATTTATCTTATTATTTTTCTAGGAATAATTATTTAAATCTTATTTAGATAATATTCCTTGTTAAATATGACCAAATCACCCACAAATAATTAAATAAATCATTATTTATTTGATTATCTTTTAACCACTTCCTTAAAAAGATAAATAAATCATTTATTTATTTATTTTTGACAAATAAAGGGATTTGACCCAAGTCAAATACTTTTTCCCTCCAACAAATATAAAAAAATATTCCATAAAAGGTGGATCTAGATTTGGTTAACATTATTTTAATCATGCACCAAGATCTAGAATGACCCAATATTTTGTTATAAATAGGAGGATTTTTCCTACCATTCTTCACCTTTTGTTGCCTATTAGATCACTCTGGATCTATACACTTGGTCACATTTTTCCATTATTTGTTGTGTGAGCTCCCTTTGAGCTCTATTCTTTGCATGGGTTTTCTACACCAACAAGAGAGAGAGATTCTAGATCTGAAGTGCTGAGGACTTCCAAGAACCCATCCCATTGAGGAGAATTGGATACGCCTTCTTGTTTTCCTCCCAGATGCCCTTAATACAAAAATTCTTTCAAAAATTGTTCTTGTCTTGTCTATTGGTATATGGAGCAAACCCTTCTTTTTACTGCTTAATGTCTTTCTATGCATAGATCTGGTTTTTTGCAGCCCTTTTCTTGATCAACTAACTGCAGATCTGAAGATATTGGCAGCCACTTTTGTTGTTAGGGCTATTAGTTATGCGTAGCTAAAGTGGTCCTTTTTCGTACACTTCAACAAAGGATTCATATTAACACCTTGGTTGGTAAATTCTTTGAACAATGCCATTAATTTCAACTTAGGTGAATTTTATTAACAATTTAAAAAATATTAACAATTCAAATTCACATAATCCACACCTAACAATTAAAATTCACAATTCACACCCCAGAGTCTCCTAAGTAAAAACAAACAAATGAACACACGCTATCAAATCTAGGAGTCAAACCACACACAAACAATATGTTTCCACAATAAAAACGCTAGTTGGTGATGAAATCCAACGTCACTGAAATTAATGTGGAAAACTGGCGGTTGGAACAGTTACCCTGACAACCTACTTAATGAAACAGACCAGTGCAAGTACCTCCACTATGCCATCTCGAAGTGAAGTTCACCCTCCAAAAATTCCAAGTGAGTCTAGTCAACGTCTGCTCCAGGTACAGTGGGACCTTCCCTCCACCATCACCTTGGGAAAAATCCTAAATATTATGGCCACTAAGGTCACCAACGGAGATAATTGCACCTGGGGGAACAGTCTACAATCTAATATACACGCAAGGGAAAAGTAAAAAGCTCAATCCCCTTAAAGGCTCCTTGACATAATCCAAGGTTTACCAACAAGTGACCCCAGGCTCCTCGACAATGGTCTATCCGAGGTTTACCGTTTTTAGTATGTGCACACCTTCTATCTTTGCCAATGAGATAGGTATGACTACCTCACTGGGTCTGACATGATCTCGTGCTTGATTCTTTTAAGAAGAGCTTCCCAGAGTACAAATGCAACAATTGGAATTTTTCCTTACCGCAAGATGCTACTTGTTTGTTTAGTTTCTTTGGAAAGTTAACTACAACCTATTCCAAAGCACTAGCCTAAGCTAGATTGGTGAAAAGAGCCCTAGAAAATGTAAAAATTTATAGATGAATTTTAATTAAGCATTGTGTTATTTGGTTGTTATTACTCAAAGGGTAAATGGATATGAAACCAATAGCCTTATGACCTGACCCAAAACTGAATGCAATCGAATATGATAATGTAATCTTCTAAAATCGATGAATCCTAATTAAAGTAAGGAAAGAGGTTCCATTCACTTCTAGCAATGCAAAGATTTATAAATAATAGAAAATATAACAAATTCTCTAATGCACTAATTTTATGAGGAAAAACTAATGATTTTTCAAGAATGTAAACTATGCAAATGTAATCTATGCACAATTCACGTGAAAACTTTGGAAGCGTAATCTATGCACATTTATCATTCATATTCTGAAAATGAGAATTCTAATTATGCAAATGTGATCTATGCAAGAGAATTATCAGACAAAAGATGATTCTAATGTAATCTAAGAAACAATCAAGTGTAATTAAATAAAATTGGGTGAGAATTCCAAAAGTCAAAAAATAAAAAAATTCAAAGCCGATTAACACTCAGACACAATTTAGCCCCCCACTCGGCAAATGAGGGAGAAATTTTTTTTGCAAAAACAAAACAAAAAAGATGCAAAATTGTTAAGGGACTGATACAAACCTTAAACTAATGACCAAAGGAAATGAAATTAAGAGTTTCTAAAAAAAGAGACTCTAAAAACCCAATCTGCTAAATAGAGACTAACACAAAAGTTGTTGAAAGAAACTCACACACACGACTTTGATTGTCAAGACAAATTGGGGAAAACACATAAAATATGGTAATCTAGCTCCTAAAAAGAGAATTTTTAATTTTTCAAAAATTTTCCACAAATCCACAGGTTTCAATGGAGAACAGTGTGGTACCGCATTGTTTTGAACTAAAAACTGTGGAGGCTACTGCACTGTCCCTAAATAAAAACTGCGAAGGCCAGGAAAAATACAAAAAAAATAAAAATTCAGATTTTCTTTTCAGGGATTCTAATAAGTTATCTACCCAACCCAGTTTTAAGACTAATCAAAATCAGAAGAATCTTAAAATTCAAACTGAAAAACAAAAATGAAAACTAAGTTATATTCCCTAGCAGAGTCGCCAATTTGTTATGCGGATAAATCCTTCTTGCGTACAAGAGCGATATCCCTAGTATCCTAAGGATATCTAGAAACAAACATCCAAATTCAAACCATTTCCTCTAGATAATTTTTTATTCAAAATTATTAAATAACAAAGTATGAGGATATGCCCCAACCCGAAGTCCAACACTTGTCGAAATCTGCTATCCATTTGCTCCAAAAGAGGTCACTTCAGCATGTGAAACCTGCAATCAAAGACAGATAAAGGGATTAAAAGCACCTGCAAGATATAATAATTGAGAAAACACTAATCTATCTTAGTGATCAAGAAATCCAAGAATTGAAATACTCAAATAGATACATGAACAATTCAATGAGAAAATAGAATCCATTTTTATTATCTTGTATGATAAGAAGTAACCTTACAACCTTTCGCCTTGATGTTATATAGGTTCTTTCAGGGTCCTGAACAAACATTCCTCCTTCAGATTGACAAGCCTTCCTCTCTCTAAACTAGAATTAAGTTATGGACATGAGTGTGTTATCATTCTCATATCAATAATGACTAGTATAGAGAGTATGCTCTCTTGGGAATTTCTTCAGCAATTACCTTCTGCAAGCTACAATCTACCCTTGAGACTGAAACATGAGCTCAATTTATAGGGAAATGGAGGTAGTTTCAGTTCGATGAAGAGGGGGATGGATTCCTCTCATGCAGGGATTTGAGCTCCATAGACCAAGGGATAATCTACATTAATGAAGGGATAGAAGTCCATGAATGAAGGGATGAAGCTCGACTGGATTACACTTCTAGAAGCCTCTAGCTGCGAGAATATTCGACCAGCTATGCTTCTAGAACTTAATTTTTCTTTTATTTTACCTTTTACGGGGGTCCGCATTTTTAGTAAGTAAAACGTGCAGGATGTGTCACAGGTTATAGAGCAAGAAACTGCGGTACCGCAGGTAAGAACTAGGAAAAGTGTGGAGTTAGGCTTTTTAGGGTTTTAATGAGCTTTTCTCCAATTCCAAGACTTGGTTTAGGAACATTAGGGTTTTTGACTTCTAAGGGATCATGATATAGGTGGTGATAGACCCATATGAACAACTAAATCTCATGGTGACAAATTTTAGTGTAACACGTGCGCTCATGGGTCCAGCTACAAAATGGTACATTAAGTTACCTAGAGCTTCTTTTGATAATTTCATTGCCTTAGCCACTATCTTTTTGACGCACTTCTAGTTACCCATACGATATGAAACTGGAACAGAACTCTTGACTAGTTTTAAACAGACTAATACTACTCACATTTCTAATCATATTCATGAGTGGTGTCATCGTCGTAGAATGGTTGATACATTTGTTCTTGATCAACTCCTTGCTGAGTGGTTCATTAAGTCCCTGTTGCCATCTATAACTGAGGATGTGGCTAAAGGTGGCATCATCACTAAAGAAAATTTCATTTCTCGTGGTCAATATTTAGACTTTATTTATACTCAGTATAGCACGCTCTATGAAAAAATTTCAAACACATCGCAATCTAATTTTACTGTTCCTCCTCAATTAAAGGACTCTGATGTCGGAGATGGTATAATTGGTACTGCAAGCACACATCATACTACTGCATTTGATCCTGCACCTTCTTCAGAAATCAATGTCGTGTCATTTGACAAAGGCAAAAGTGGCAAGCAACCCAGAAGTAAGAAAAAGGGGAAATCAAAGAAAAAGAAAACTTCTAACCCGCAGGAAAGGTCATCTGATCAATCGTCTGGAAATAGGAAACCTTGTTATCCATGTATAATATGTAATGAGGAACATTTTTTTCGGGATTGTCCTCACCGCGCTGAAGTTTCAAAAATGGTTAAGACTTCACATGCGTCAGCTGTGTTGACAGATCCATTTTCGAATCCAGACACCAATTTGGTTGCTACGGATCCAGCTTCCAGTTCCCAAGTGCTTATGTTATCTGTCACAAAACCTTCAACAGATATTTTGGTGTCAACGCATAATAAATATTACGGTAGTCAGGCTACTGATCAACCTAGTACCACGACGACAAATCCTTCTACGGAATTAGTACTGCCTACTGCTATTCCTGAATTAACAATCAAGCCACCGAATGGAGTCATTCATAAATCGACATATAATCCTCGAACAAGAGCTACTCAAAATTATAATCTAGTTGAATATTTGGCTCAATCCCCTTCAACTGTGTTAGCTCTTGAGGTATTACAAATTTTTCCCTCTCGGAAACAGGCTTTATTGTCAGCTATTAGTGGAATTGATCCGACTGATTCTAATCTCGTAGTCTTTAATCATATGGGCTATGTGCCACAACTACCAGCAGAATTGGCACTATCCATACAAGTATATGTTATCAATCACCTTGTTCATCATATTATTATTGATGAGGGAGAATCTACGTGCATTAAGTCTCTAAATTGTTGTAAGTCACTTGGCTCGCCATGCCTATCTCAATCATCAACGACGTTGAAGGCTTTTGACAGACGTACATATAAGCCTTGCAGTATTATTAATAACTTGCATGTTGAGCTAGGGGGGAAAACAATGAATGTTGATGTTGAGGTTGTTGACGGACCCCTTGACTATAATATTCTACTTGGAAGGCCTTTGGTATATGCTATGACTGCAATTGTTTCTACATATTTTAGAATGATCGCCTTTCCACATAAAGATGCTATCACAGTCATAAATCAACTATCCTTCTTTGCCTCCTCCTCACAGGTAACTAGAAGTGTTCCGTTTTTTCACGCACCCCAAATTTCACTTCAGAACATTGGTGTAGGACTCTTAAATGATTCCACTCTCATGGGAACCTTTGCATTATCGATGCTTGCGACACTAGCATAAATTGCAAGTATAGAGACCTACTACATGATCTCTTCCACTCCATCTGACTTAAGGAAGAGTGTGAGTGACTCTGAAATTGTTACATTGAATGAGTTTATGCCACCCAGCCATATTGAGCTAGCATAGAAATCAATCTATTTGGCTTGGGCGACGAATCCGAAATCATCGTCGCCGGTTTTTTGGATTGACCGTTTCTTAGATTTTGGTACTCCATCTCATCCTTTTTCCTCAACTTTATTGACAAATGAGAATATTTTGGAAACCATGATGTCAGAAGGAGAACCATGGGAATATTATCATCATCATTCCCATCTTCCTGATTATGAATATAATATTAGTGAACTATATTACCCATCAATCAAAAATTTATTTTTGAATTATTTACTTATTAATGCAATCTATTTTGAGCGAAATTTGTCAAATATTGAAGAAACTATTTCTATCGATATTTCGACCAAACCTGGCATGGTAGAAATATTCATGTCAACAAGTCCTCTTCTCCATCAGAACTTGAAACATATCTCTCTCTCTTTCATGAATTTCGAGATATGTTTTCCTCGTCTTATGAGGAGATGCTAGGTATTGACACTAGTATCATTAAACACACTATTAATATATACCCTGATGTCAAGCCAGTACGTCAACGCCTTCATCCTGTTCATCTGAAGAAGGCTGCTGCCATTAAAGTAGAAGTTGAAAAAATTTTGCGTGATGGTTTCATATGCCCTGTTCCGCTAACTGAGTGGGTTTCCAACATCATTCCTGTCGTGAAAAAACAAGGAACCATAAGAGTGTGCGTCAATTATCAGGATGTTAATCTTGCTTGTCCAAAAGACAACTATCCTACTCCCTTTATCGACCAGATTATTGAAGATTGTGTTGATGTTAAATATTTTCATTCAACGATGGATTTTCCGGCTACAATCAAATCAATATCCACCCATAGGATCATCATAAGACATCATTCATCTGTCCCTGTGGCACATTCTCTTATAGGGAAGTACTGTTTGGTTTAAAGAACGTTGGGGCTACTTTTCAGAGAGCAATGGGTTATGCTTTCAATGACATTAAACACATTGTTCAACCCTATCTAGATGATCTAGCCACACATTCACGAAATCATACTAATCACCCGATGCATTTAAGAGCCATCTTTTTATGACACTGACACTAGAAAATATGCCTCAATCCACATAAATGTGTGTTTTGTGTTGGGTCTGGTCGTTTTCTTGGATTCATAGTCTCAAAAGAAAGAATTCGAATTGACCCATTGAAGGTCCAGGCCATTCTTGATTTTCCTACGCCATCAAATTTACTTCAGATAAAAAAACTTCAAGGAAAGGCTAACTTCCTAAGAAGGTCCATACCTAACTACACCGAAATGGCTAAAGGATTTACTCGACTCTTGAAAAAGGGGGTTCTCTTCCATTGGGACAAAGTTGTGTAAGCTTCTTTTCATGTTGCCAAGGATACTGTTGTCTGGGCATCATTAATGTATCCCCCTAATTATCAGAATGATTATTTCTTATATATCGCTGTGGCTGATATGACCATTGCTATGGTATTGGTCCAAGTAGAAAATGGGATAGAACATATGATCTATTATTTGAGTCATAATCTCAATGATAGGAAGTAAATTATTTGTACATAAAAAATCTTGCCTTGGGAGCTTTTCAAGCTGTCCAAAGATTTCGCCACTATATCCTGTTTCAGAAGACCATTGTCATTTTGGATTGAAACCCCATGACTTACATCTTATCACGTCAATTGCTGGGGGGAAAGTATTCAAAATGGATTGTCATTTTGCAGGAATTTGATTTTGAATTCATCAAATCCAAGTCAAAGAAGTCTTTATTTTTAGCAGAGCTTCTCTGTGACCTTCGCTCTGATAGTACTGCTACTACGTCGGAACCATCAATTCCTGACAATTCTCTATTTCTGATCAGATCATTTGATCCTTGGTATGGAGATTTTATCATTTATCTCCAAACCCAAACTTTTTGGCCTGATACCTCTCGCTCTGAACAGTGACGTATTCAATACAAAGACAAAGATTATCTGATCATCAGTGATACACTTTATCGTCATGGTGTCGATACAATTTTAAGAAGGTGCCTCACACAGGAGGAGGCCGAAAAGGTTTTAAATGATTTTCATGATGGGGCTTGTGGTGGAAATTTATCTGGATACGCCACCATGTAGAATTTACTCTGCGCCAGTTACTTTTGGCCTACCATATTTTGCGACTGCGTCCTCGCGGTTAGAATTTGTTATGCATGCCAGATTTTTTATCGTAAAATGCATAGCCCAGGCGAAACGCTGATGCATCTGTTTGTCTCACAGCCAGGACCATTTTCAAAATGGGGTATTGAATTGATGACCTGTAACCCTTATTCATCCGGGGGGCATGGTTATATTATTGTCGCAGTCGACTACTTTACCAAATGTGCCGAAGAGATGCCTACATTAAACAACACAGGACATACAGTTGTAGTGTTTTTATTTAATCATGTTATTGCACGGTTTGGGGTCCCGCATACTATAGTTACAGATCATGGGAAGCATTTTCACAACCACATGATGACTACATTAACTGCCAAGTTAGGCATTAGGGGAATTTTGAGGTCTAAAATGGGCCTCCTAAGGAAATTGTAAAATAATAGTGGAAAAAATCAAATAAGATTTGATGACATCATCAAATTTTAGAGGGAAAAATGAAAAAACTACTTTTTCAACTCATATTTTCAACTTATCTCCCAAAGTTTTTACTCAAATTTCGAGCGGGAGTACTCGTTGGATACGAAATTTAATTCCTCATCCAAGGAGTACCCATGTTGCATACTTTCGATGGGTCCTACTACACGAAAAATGAGAAATACATAAAAAACGTGATTGTAATCACGTTTTTTTATGTATTTCCCATTTTTCATGTAGCAAGGTTCATTGAAAGTATGCAACATGGGTACTCCTTGGATGAGGAATTAAATTTTGCATCCAACGAGTACTCCCACTCGAAATTTGAGTAAAAACTTTGGGAGATAAGTTGAAAATACGAGTTGAAAAGTAGTTTTATTATTTTATTATTTTTTAATATTTTTACCCTTTTATTTAAAAAATGGTAAATCATCCCCCATGGTTGACATCATCATCTTGAATCCTATTGGTTGTTATAAAGTTTATTTTTTGTTGTACATTTTTCTTAGGAGGCCCATTTTAGACCTCAAAATTCCCCTAATGATTGTCACATGATAATTATACTCCTTATTACCCACAATCAAATGGACAAGTCGAAGTTATCAATAAGATTCTTAAACATATGCTTCAACGCATGATATGATTTCATTAAAGAAACTGGAATTTGATCCTATACTCAGCCTTGTGGGCATACCGAACCTCGGTGAGAAACAAAACCGGATTTACTCCTTTTCAATTGGTGTATGGTCTGGAAGCTATCTTGTGAATCCAATGTGAAATATTGTCGTTGAAACTCACAATCGACTTGTTACCTGACACCTCAGAAGAAGAAGCGCATCTTTTTAAACTCATCCATCTTGATGAAATGCGTCGTGAAGCCCAATTGACCAACGAAGCACATAAGAGACGTATAAAGGCTCGATACCACAAAAATTTCTAGCCTCGCATTTTCTTAGAGGGTGACTTGGTCCTTATTTATGATAAATAAGTTGATGTAATAGGTACAGGGAAATTTGAGCCATTATGGGATGGCCCCTATATTGTCAAAAAATTTCTTACTAAAGGTGCCTACGAGTTGGTGGATTACGATGGAATTCTATTGGCACAACCCCGAAATGGGTTGTATTTGAAACGTTACTATGCTTAATCATGAGAGTAGTAATTTTTTGTATTATATTGTATATATATGTTGTTGATTTTCATTCACTGTCTTAGTTTGTTTTTAGAGTTTTCTTGAAATTAGTAATCCACTTTACATTTCATCGTAGACGTCTAAATCTTTGGAACCATTTGTTGGATACGCTGATGGTGCTAGTCGTAGTACGCAGAATCTATCCTCTGCAACGTGGGCCATTTTCACTCTGAGCGGAAAGTTAGTGAGTTTTCAAGGGATTTGTATCGGTAGATTGAAAAACAATATTGTGCCCAAGACACATTGGTTATCTGACCTCAAAATGTATGCAACATGTCAAAAGTAAAACTAGTGATGATCATGGTAACATGATATAGATCTAGCTATCCTATGCAATAACCGCATCCAATGGTTAGGAACGCCTATAGTATGGTGCTGCAGTCGCATGGGTAACTCTTTCATCTAGCAATCCGGAATCCCAAACGTCAACTGTTCTATGTGTTGCCTAAGCTCAGTCAGAGTCTCAACCATGTCTAAATCCTGAAGGACTGCTCTCCCGACAACCCTCTCTATTGGCTCATATACTCCATGCCCTACTTCCTCCACCGGTTTAACTCAACCAACATCTGCATTACATTAAAACTTTATTTTAGTCTTGGGAAAACATAAAAAAATAAAAAAACATTGTATAAACCTTAGAAAAAACAAAAAAATGGTCAAAACATTCTTACCTATTGCACCCCACCGAGCACCTCCTAGTAAGGCTAAGTCTGGATCTCCTCGGAAATCGACGCCTACGTATGCATACTCATCAATGGCAAAAACCTATCGCTTGAACCAGGTGAAGAACGCAGTTGAGAAAACAATGGTCGATTGGCTTGCATGCCTACCCATTAGTTCTACCCATCTCTACATCCTCGGATCTCTAGGGTTAGACACACCCAGTGTCACATGTTGAGGTTGCATCAGTGGAATCCACTCTAAGTAAAATGGAATGAGGATTGAACCATAACTGAAGTTCTTCTTCCTTCCTCCCTTTGCCTTGTTCAGTTATTCCTTTATTTGGGAAAGTAAAACTTCATACCAGTTGAACACTATTGGCTCCATGCACTCTAATGCATACTGCATATATGATATATTTGCTACATGTAGTGTAACGGTGACAAAAAGTTTTTCGATCGTGAAAAGGATGGTTCTCAAAGGAAAATCTTGAACATCATGGATGTTTATTTTCCCATCTTTTCTTAGCTCTGCCCCTGAATAGCAATACTGCAAAACATAGTCTCTCATTGTCTCTCCTCGAAGAGCAGACCCTGAGAGGGAAACGCGCAAGCCCCTCCTCGACAAACCTATGAGAAAGTATACATCCTCCTCTATAATAGGAACCACTTTGTTCCTAATGTGAAATGCCTTGATAGCCAAATCCCATGCTCGAACTAGGAACTCCAAGAGTTCTATTTGTTGCCTCATCCCTGACAAGCGGAAGTACTTTAACAACCCACAATCTCTTAGGGATCTTAATGTACCCGAATCGTTTAGGGAAACCATATTATTTTCTTCATGCTCTCTTTCTCTCCAAGTAATTGTCATTCTAGTCTGATGAAATCCTGAAACATAACCATAAGACTCATTAGACTCCTTTTAATGCAAAAAATTAGACAAATTTTGGGCACAGTGCAAGAATCAAAGATGGGAATTGCACCCAACACAGTCTTGAATAAGGGACAGTGCATTACATATGCACCTAGACTTTAGTTTAGGTGCTCCACAACTCACTTTTCGATGCTCAAGGGTGTGTTGCCATCTTTGGAAGCAGAATTTACCCTAGAGGGCCCAAATCCCTAAAAGTTGCAATGAAAGGAAATGAATTAACTACTGAAAGAAAGAGAGGGTTCATGGCACGAACCTGGATAAAATGACAATGAAAACCGTCCACAGAATCGATCGCAATAAATAGCTAAATTTTGGGGGCAAAAATAGGTTCAGAGCTCCAAAATGCAAATGGTAACTTTTGAATGGTAAAAATGAATAGTAAAACTCTTTTTATTAGTCATTTGATGATTTGAAAATCATATATATTACTGAAAATATGGTTTTATTATATTTTTATCATGAAACAGGTATTTTTAATCCATTTGATGTTGTTCTGAATAGGTTTTACAACTGATGAACATATTAGTCGTGCAGAATTATTTCAAAAATGATTTGACCACAAAGCATACTTTTATCCTTATTTTTCAAGCTTTGTTAAAAATGAAAAAAGGACTTGAAGCACACTTTTATCTCTTTTTCGAGCTTCTATAATAGCGAAAAAGGAGCCCTTGGAGCCTTCTTTTAGCTCTTTTTAGACTTTGATAATATGAAAAGATTATCAAGCACTTGTCTTTTCAAGCTCGTAAAAGTAAATGAATTGATATCTACTCTGTATAAGTTTAACCCTTTTCCGGACTAAGATAGATTATTTATGAAAAATGAATACCTTAGTCAAACATGACTAAAGAGGTTCTCTCAGATATTATTTTACACTTTTTCAGATCTGAGCAACAACTTTACGAAAAAGTACTTATAGAGTTTTCTTTCGTCCTCTTTTTCAAACTCTCTAAATATTAAAAAGGATCGAGTTGTCACTGTCGTTAGGCTCGTTAAAACATAAAATAGCGACGGGCTTGTCGATCATGGAAAGAATCGAGTTTCATTGATCGCTAGTCTCATTAAATTTTTAAATAGCGGTACATTGTTCGCCCGAAGGGTTGAATTATAGATCAAGCATATTTTATCCTCCTCAAGCTTGTTAAAAAATAAAGAGGTACTGTTTGAAAAATGACTGGAGAAAATTTGGGAAAGTGAACAGAAATTTTTATTGTAGTAGGTCACTCTTGAACATGATAGTTCACTCCATCACCGTGAATGTTTGGGTTAGGTAATCTTCTTGATGGTTCATTCATACCTATGGTTCATCATACCTTCACTTCGGTTTTGGGTTAATGATGCCAACTCATCTCAGTGTCGCCGATATGTTCAAGAGAATTCATCCAGTGAATACTCATCCTTCTGCAATACTCATAAACCTTCATTCTCGTGAAATTCATCCCTGAACATTGCTATATCAAGTCATACTTTGTCTCCGAAATCAGTAACTCCTGTTTCGCAATAAAGTGGCTTCCTTTCGACAGCAAATCATCATCCAATAAGTTCACTTAGAAACATCATATTCCATTACCATGAGGCTTGTTACAACATCGACAAGATCCTCACTTCCAGAATTTTGACCGAAAGATTTTGTTTGGTGTTCAACATCAAATCATCTATTCATGCCTTACGAAATGTATTGCAGTACCTTGAGGGACATTAACATCAATGGTGGTTCCCTCGTGTTTGTTAACAACTCACATCATTGGCTAGTAATCAAACGATGTATTACCATGTTCGACTACAAATTATATATTCGCATGGCTAGACTTGTACCAGAATGATCGAGTAAACGAGATAAGAAGACCCCGGATTTAGTTTCAACCATCCAGGCTGCGATTTCAGGATTTTTGTACACATCATCTGTATGGTGACCTTACATATAGATCGTCATCCGAACATGGGCCTATATCTGTAGGCATGTCTGTATTGGGCAACATTCCAATGTAGACGACTTTCTACACTATGTACATGTTATTAGATAGTTTATGTGTTGAGCATGGGAATGCCTTCCCTCGGCAATTCCTGATCAAGAGGATATATCATGATGTAATGTATTGTAAGATTGATGCAGGTCGTCACTCTGCTTTAGTTCCAGCCCATCACAGTGTAAAGCATCTCATTCAAAAAATATTAGTATTACTATTATGACTTCATACTTTAGGGGGCAATCTATTATAAGTAAATTTGGGCACCATTCCCAATGACCTGGTTAAACTGGGCATCATCCCCAGAACCAATGAATAGGGTCTATCATCCCCTATCATTTCAATTGCTACATGCCCTAAGACAAAGAACAAGAACAAATCATCCATGACTTCCATTGCAAGGTTTCCAAGATTTTAAGTACATGTTATATCACATATGAGCTCACCAACGTAGCCTCTCAAGGGGATAATTGCTTTTCATATGCAGGCACCTCCACTCAAGGGTGCTCTACAAAGCACTTCCCAACACTCAAGGGTGCGTTGGTCAAATTGGGAGCGAAATTCTCATTGTTCTGGAATCTCCACTTGGAAAGTGCCTTCTATAAGAGTGCATATGTGTCAAACTTCGAATCCATGTGTCCATTTGACACCTCTAAGCTTTATTATTAGAAATTCATTGATTTTGAAACTACCTTCAGGTCATCTATAAATTGAGCACAGATCCTAATGCTTGAGAAGGAAGAAATTTGGTAGAGAAATTTTGTTGGATTCTCATTGAGTGTTTGACTTGAGTGATATGTTGTTGGAGAGATGTTCATTGTGATGAGCCTGGGATGGTGCTAGAGTTGGTGACATCAAATAAATCACTAGCTGTAACATCCCCCTTCTATCCATTAATCAAGATTGCTACTTACTTTCCCACATATGTATATGTATACGCGTATGTCTTTCATATTATGGATTCTTATCTTATGTATGTGTTTCATGTTTCATTGATTTAACTGAATAACGTGAATAGCCATCTGTATATTGCAATCTCTTTGTTGTTTAGTGTTCATACTTGCAGGAAATATTTTGGCAATCAAGCTTGGATTGGAGCTACAGCAAGAGCGACAGAAGGAGAATAGGAAGCGCTTGGACTCCAAGTAGGTTTCTTGATCTATTTTCTGTGTCTATTTACTTTTAGGAAAATTATAGATCTGCAAACTCTTTAACCTGTTGTTCTAAATGAACACCACATTTAGGGAATGTGTTTTATCCGTAATTCATAATTCTTCATAACAATCTATAACCTCTTTAATAAAAAAATAAAGTATTTTGAAAGAGTAGGAAGATTTACAACTCATATACATTCAAACATAACCCAACCCAATATTTTATCTGTGAACCAGAAGACAAATAGCAACGAAAATATTTTCTACAGGTGATGCTCAAGCAGAGAGAGGGCAGACTGACGGAGCCAAGGAATACCTGGAAATTTATGAGATGGAAAACCCTTGCTGTAGAAACCAATAACCCAACTTTCAATCTTCAGGGAAAAGGTATTACATGTACCATGAAACACCACAACAAGGAATTAAGAAATTGTATAAAGAGTCAAAGAAAATAATTGTGAAAGGTTAAGATTACATTTTTAATTACCTAAAGGAACAAGATATCCTGGCGAACCTCCAAGCCTGCGGTCATGTATCCAAGGGATAGTGATTCAACAATTTGGAATAATTAACTGAGCAAGGAGTATTTAAAGTACCAAGAGGATGGCTAATTACCAGTGCACCGTTGCTTCTGAGTCTTGAGCAGTTAATTCCATAAGCTCTGCAAAGGAATTCCTCTGGCAGATGAAACATAATAAAACCCTTAACCGATTGCTTGAACCCTCAGAGGTATCTGGGTTAAGTATGGAGTCGAACTCAAGCCATGAACGAAAAAGGAAGAAGAGAACTATCACAGCAGAGACTGGAGCAAATAACAGGAATTTCAAGGGTTTGGGTGGGGGTAATACCCTAAACACCCTCAAGGCAATCCAAGCCGTCTGATGAACCACCTAAAATTAAACTCCATGAAAATAGGTAGCAATCGGGTAAATAATATATTTATTATCCCACCATAATTTAAGTAGGTATCTAAATAAGAAATGGATAAGAACAAGATGTAAATAAATATACTTAGGAGTTACTTCCCACCATTATTTATGTGTTCTTGCTCTTTAATAAGTAGGAATAAAAATGTATATGTACATGCTTGTGGTTACTACCCACCAAAATTTAAGCAAATGCTTTTTTTTTAATATGTAATTAATTAATTGTTCCACTTCATATGTCAATTTATAATTTTTATAGAAACATAATTTCGAATTGGCAAGAAACTAATACTTGTTTATTGAATTTTCAATATAAAAATTATATATATATATATTGGCGAGTTAGGTTTTGATATAATACCATGGATTAATATATCAATACTACATGTCCGGAAACCATTACTCATTTCAAAATCAAAATATTTTATAAATCTTTTACTTTAATTTAATTTAAAATATTTTTTAAATTAAAATTTAATACTCACAATATAGGTGATTCTTAACCATGGATATTTAGTATCATTTTATGATGGATATTATTATCTTGTAAAAAGCTTTATTACAATACCATGACCTATCAATATAACTTGTCCAACAAATATAACTTAAATTAACTTTCAATATTATATTAATTTAAAATTATATTAACGTATGATATATATAATTTAAAATTGTCAATTTTTATTAATATAAGAAGTAGCTACTAAACAAGAAACAAATGTTACATATTATTTAATTAATATCTAACCCAAAAATATATATAAAGTTTTCCATGCAACCTTTAAAAAAATTCAAAGCTTATGCATCAAAATGGGCAGTCACCCATCTAACATAAAAATGGGCACTCAAAATGTGATTTCTTGATTACGAAGCATGAGAACAATATTTTGCTAGACAAATGCATAGAAAATGGGTGTTGACCCACCTAACATGAAAATGGGCACTCAAAATGTAATTTCATGACTTCCAAGCATGAGAACATTTCATTGAACGAAGCAAGAAAGCAAAGAGTGAGTTGAGAGATGCCTTACCATGCCTATTGGTGGTATACTTCAGGAGCCCATAAGAAATCATGGCGCTGAGCATTTGGGAAATATAGTAGAAGACACCCTTCAGAGGTATTAATGTTCCCTCCAACTATTTCCATTGACATCACCGCTTGGTCCGCATTCCCTCCCAAGATATTGGATGCAACCCTACAACTATGAAGGGTGCTACGATGTTCCCTAGTGCCTCCTTTCGATGCCATCCAAGTGTTTTATGTTAGCTTGACTACACATTCAAAAAATTCAGAATTAGTAATTACTCCTATATGCATGAAATACATGAAGAGTTTAGTTAATTTAAGAAAAGTTAGTCGACTCTAATATTAGAAGTTAAGTCTAGTTTGAGTTTGAATAAAACAGTAGTTAGCAAAATAAAATAAAAGATAAGTGATCTAGTTAGAGTTTTCATAATTCTATATTTAATAAGTTTGGTGTTTATATACTTTTGATTGTAATTGGGTCATTGTGATGAAGTGATGGTAGGCGCCATTACACCTGTTTGCTAAGAAAACCAACAAAGACTTGACTGTGTGTCCAAGTGTGGTTACGTGTCAACAGTGATAGCGTTTGTTATTATCAATGACAAATGTCATTCCGTGGCATTTCATATAAAACATACGGTACTGTGGATATAAAAAATAATGAATAGATTATCTCGAACTTTGATCTTCGTATACCTTGGTTGCTCCGCCAGTAGCTCGCATTTACTCTATCAGTAAATGCTACAGCTCAGTTGTTTACACCTTCGGGTTTTTTGCCTATGGATCCGATAGTCGTTTCATTTGTGATTTCGTTGTTGGGGTAAGCCTCCGTTGGAGTCTGGTTTTGCTGTGCTGAAGTCTCGTTTTATCTCTGCGTTCGTTGGCGATGGTGGTCGGTCTCTTCTGTAGCAACTTTGCTCGCTATTCCCTTGTTTGGACAGGGCTTGAACTTGCCCACTGTAACTTTCTTGGTCTTCTGTCTCTGAAACCCTGTTTCAGATTGTTCTTGGTTTTTAATTCCTCCGTGTTATATAAGTCCCTTGATTAACCTTGGCACTGGTTTGTTACACAGGTATTCTTCTTCTGGAAGCTCCGTCTACAAGTTCTCCTCGACTCCGCTGATATCAACTGGTAAGCTCTCGTTCTCTGCTTCACTTACTGTTCCATTTCATTCACGCCTTAACAACTCGGCTCCTTGTGAGCAGTTTGATTGGCCGTGGTACAATGGCGTTTGTTCGTCTGCGGACTTTTGGACTCTGTCACCGTGTCCAGGTTTGCTCTCAAACCCTTCCCCAATTCTGATTCCAGGTAAATTCACGTTCTGGAGTATATATGAGTTGAAATCGTTTGTAATTGCTCTGTGCAGGTGTGCGAGGGTCCTCAACAGCCCGTCGCCCCAGTTGGCTTCCTCGTCGCCCTCTTTACGGGTAGCATCATTCCATACTTCTTTTACTGTCTCTGTTATGTCTGGTTGAAGTTAAGCTGCTTCGCTTTACTCTGTTGAATCTTTGGGTTTGTTCCTCTGTTTATCAGTTATGTTTGCTATCCGGCTTGAGGAGTTTTGCTTGGTAGTTCTGAATGAAACCGTGAGGGTTTCGACCCCTTGGCTCCGGAAGGGTTTCAACGTTTTCAAACCCTGGCTGTGATGTTTGTATGGCCCGAGGGTTTTAAAATATTTTGTAAATTATTTCAAACAATCTCTGAGAGATTATGGACTGTAAACAAATGCCTTTTATCTATTCAGGAAAATATTACTTATTTATGGTTTCGACTTTTACAGAGAAAGAAAGTAATGGCATTCCGAAGTAAATTGTTTACCTGTGGTTTTTGTTTACACTCTTATCTGCATGTCCTGTTCGTTCTCCAGTCAACGTTTCCTTCCCATGAAACGCTGGACTTTTTGTGAAATGATTTCTCGAACACCTGTTTTCCAAAAGAAATCTTACAGCACTTTGATACTCTGTAATTTTGTTACAGTTACTCAATAAATCGATTTCCTGTTATTACTTGTTTGAATCAAAGTAAAACAACAAATTGTAGGTTACACATAAAATGAAATTCTTTAATCTCAGAAGATTCTTCGATAATACAGATAGTCAATTTCAAAACTAGAACTCTGGTCTATTACTCCACTGTATTGACAGTTTGCAGAACTCTTCTCAAGTTGCTACCCTGTCCTTTTTGTATTCTAGTCCCAACTAGTTCGTTGTCAGTTGGTAATCGTTCATTTTTCGTTACACAGGGGCGTTATTCACCTTCAACTATTTCTTTTTATTTTATGCATAATGAACTTAAAAGACAATCTAATGACCTATCACAGTTTCTTGATGACAATAATTAAAAAATAATAATAATAATTAACTGAAACAGCTCCTACTGACAGTTACCCTCCTAATCAAAAACAAATTAACCCTAGGCAGGTACAAAGACCTGTAAAATAACACATTACTGAAAACATGAAAACCTGCTGACTGTTTGCCTCCCTAGTCGGATGCTCCTGCATCAGGTTCCCGGGGTAGCAAAAAGTCATGGCTCCGCTCCATGAGGTCATCCACTGAATAGCCAATTTTCTGGATCTGTGCTGCGTCAAGCCAGGAACTGTCCTCTATAGGATGGTTCTTCCACTTGACCAGGTACTGTTAATAATCCTTCCTGCGCGTTCTTTTGGCTACTTGTGTATCGAGGATACCCTCGATATCAAGGGGTTGTGCTGCAGGCATCTGTTTTAACCAAACGTCCTCATCATCTGGGGTATGTCGTTCTGACCTTGTTGCCTCTTCATCTCCGGAACTAGTAGTGTAAGGGAACAGGTCTGCTACGTTAAAAATGGGCGAAATGCCTATTCCGGGTGGCAGCTGTATCTCATAGGCATTGGCTGAAAACTTGCGGAGAATTCTGCAGGGGCCAATTTTTTTAAACTTCAGCTTGTTATACTGCCCTCTTGGAAACCGTTCCTTGCACAGATGGGCAAGGACTTCGTCTCCAATATTGAACTGAACCTCCCGCCTTTTCAAATCTGCCTGTTGTTTGTACCTTTGACCGCTGTCTATCAACTTCAGTTTCACCTGTTCATGCAGATCACTCATTGCTTGAGCGAAATCTTCTCCATCTGCGCTCCTCTTCTCAAGTTTGCCCAAATCCCGCAGTTCATGCACTCCGCGAGGATGCATGCCGTACAGAACCTGAAAAGGACTGTATCCTGTACTGCGATTTGGAGAATCATTATACGCAAATTCCGCTTGGGCAAGGACGCGATCCCACATCCGCGAATTTTCTCCGATTAAGCTTCGTAGCAGGTTTCCCAAACTCCTATTTACCACCTCTGTTTGCCCATCGGTCTGTGGGTGATAAGCGGAGCTGAAATTCAGTTGAGTGCTCAGCTTCTTCCACAAGGTACGCCAGAAGTGCCCTGTGAAACGTACGTCCCGGTCCGAAACAATGGATCTTGGCAAGCCATGCAGTCGAAAAATTTCTGTGAAGAACAAGTGGGCTACGTGAGTAGCATCACTGGTTTTCCGACAGGGTATAAAATGTGCCATCTTCGAGAATCTATCCACCACTACCATCACGGAGTCAAATCCTCGCTGTGTTCTAGGTAAACCCATGACAAAATCCAAACTGACTGAGTCCCATGGCCTACTTGGTATGGGCAATGGCGTATAGAGTCCTGCATTCTGGTTGTGGCCCTTTGCCAACTGACACATTTTGCACCTTCTCACATATCTCTGCACATCTCGTCGCAACTTTGGCCAAAAATAGAAATGCTGTACCTGAGATAATGTCTTGTCTATACTGAAATGTTCGGCTAGACCTCCGCTATGTTTTTCTCATATGATGTTTTCCCGCATTGAACATTCGAAAATACACAACTGTCCTCCCTTAAACAGCAACCCCTCTTGTAGATTGTAGTCCAACCATGGACTGTGATTCCGCAGTAAAGGGTTCTGACATGCTTCATGCGCTTCTTTAAAATATGGATCTGTGTGATATAGATCCCTGAAATGGTCAAAACCCAGTACCTGCACTGTAATTTCTTGCAAAAGCAGAGCTCTTCTGCTTAATGCGTCTGCCACCTTGTTGGATTGCCCGCTAATATGCTTTAACACAAAAGTAAATCTTTGCAGATATTCCACCCACTCTGCATGCTTATGATTTAACTTGTGTTGCTGCATAACATACTGTAAAGCAGAATTGTCAGAAAATAAGACAAACTCATTACCTAACAAATAGTGCCTCCAGTGCTTCAAGGCTTGAACGACCGCATAAAATTTTTTGTCATATGACGAATACTTCTGTCTGCTTTCGTTCAACTTCTCACTGAAATAAGCAACCGGTCTGTCTTCCTGGCTAAGTACTGCCCCAATGGCTGTACCGCTGGCATCACAACGAACTTGAAAAAGTTTGTTGAAATCCGGTAATCTCAAGATTGGCCTTTCAGTGATCTTTTTCTTCAGAGTCTGAAAACTGTTTTCTGCTGCTTCAGTCCAACAGAAAGGCTGATTGGCCTTCTTAATTGTATCCAACATGGGCGCATAGATTCCGCTGAAATTCTTGATAAACTTCCTGTAAAAGCTTGCTAAACCATGGAAGCTTTGAACTTCAAATAGGTTCTTTGGAGATGGCCAGTTTACGATTGCTGCAATCTTTTCCGGATCCATCTTCAGCTCATTCTCTACAATCACAAAACCCAGATAAACCAGTTCTTTCTGGAAAAAGGTACACTTTTTCAGATTTATCAACAGCTTGTTCTACTGCAGACTTTGTAATACACTTCGAACATGTCGAAAGTGCTCCTCCTTTGTTCTACTGAAAATTAGTATATCATCCAGATACACTATCACAAATTTTCCGATAAACTCCTTTAATACTTCATTCATCAGTCGCATAAAAGTACTGGGAGCATTGCTCAATCCAAATGGCATCACCAGCCATTCATACAGCCCTTCATTTGTCTTGAATGTTGTTTTCCATTCATCCCCTTCTCTGATTCGAATCTGGTGGTAGCCACTTTTCAAGTCAATCTTCGAAAAATAGGCTGCCCCACTCAAACAGCCCATCATGTCATCCATTCTGGGTAGTGGAAATCTGTACCGAATTGTAATCTTGTTGATAGCTCGCAAATCTGTACACATTCGCCATTCGCCACCCTTCTTGGGAGCTAATACTGTTGGAACTGCACAGGGACTCATACTTTCTCTGATCATTCCTTTATCAAGTAGTTCTTGCACCTGTTTTTGAATTTCTTCATGATCTTTTGGACTCATACGATAAGCTGCCTTGTTTGGCAAGCTAGCTCCCGGTATAAAATCAATGCAGTGGCTAATACTTCTCTTTGGGGCTAGCTCATCTGGAAGATCATCCACTATGATATCTCCAAAATCTTGTAACATGTCTTGAATTTCCTCAGGTAAATCTGAAATCGTGGTGTGCAGTACCACTGTCCTTGGCCTCTTCACGACAGCGAAATTCACCTCACTGTCTTCAATCTGTTTCAAAAATTCTTTTCCCCCCAACAGCAGTGCCTTCACTCCACTTGCTTCTGCTGTTCCTTCCTCTTTGATGGGTACAAGTGTGTGCTTGACCCCATCTTTAACAAACTTGTAACAGTTCGTTCTTCCATCATGCAACACTTTTCTGTCAAACTGCCAGGGTCTCCCTAACAGGATGTGACAGACATCCATTGTCATAACATCGCAGACAATCTTGTCTTTATATCTGCCGATCTGAAACTCCACTTCGCACTGTTCATCAACTAACAATTGATGTCCCTTTTGCAGCCATGACACCTTGTATGGAGTGGGATGTTTCAGCTTTTTCAATCCCAGCTTCTCCACCATTTCCGTGGCCACTAAATTGTCAGTGCTCCCACTGTCAATGATCAGTTTGCAGCACTTTCCCTGTGATTTGGAAATTGTCCTGAACAAAGTCTTCCTTTGATCTGGGTCCATAGCCTCCTTGGCTGGTTTTAACAGCACCTTGTTCAATACCAGGGCTTCCCCTGTCTCTGGTGCATCTTCCACTTCCTGTGGAGGTGCTTCCGCTTCCTCCGGCTGAGCGACATAAGCTCCTCTTCCACCTGCTGGTTCGCCTTCAGGACATTCATACGATTTGTGCCCCCACTTTTGGCACCTGTAGCACTGGACAGTTCCTCTGCCCCGACCAGTTCCTCTTCGTCGCTGGGATGGTCGTCCTCCTCTAGTGATGTTGTCCTTCTTTGCTGTCCCTGCAGTTTTGGAACTGCTACTTTCCTCATTGGAACCTGTTCCTCTGCCTTTACCAAAGGCCTTTCCCTTCCCTCTGCCAGATCCACCTCCTCTTCTGGCATTCTGCTTCCTATTTATTTTCTCTTCAGCCTTTAGTGCAAACTGATATGCTTCTTCCAAGGTTCTGGGTGAAAGGATACCAATTTCATCTAATATCTCCCCCCTCAGCCCATTTACGAACCTTGCTGTCTTTTCCGGGGTGTCTTCCACATAACCTGCCCTCAAGTTCAGTTTATAAAATTCTTCAGTATACTCCTTAATTGTCATCCCCCTTTGTCTCAAGTTTTGTACCTGTCGATACAGCATAATTTGATAATCTTTGGGAAAAAATTTCTCCTTCAGTTTCGCCTCCATTCTGGCCCACTTCCTTATAGGCTGTTTTTGTAGCCTTTTTCTTTCCGCCTGTACGCTGTCCCACCACAAGGACGCATGTCCTTTCAGCTTGGTGGCAGCAAACTTCACCTGTTTGTCCTCGCTGGTTTCCTCAAATTCGAAGTATTTATTTACTTCACTCAACCAGCCCAACAACACATCTCTCCTGACACAACCACAATATAAGTGGAAAAAGTCATGTTTCGCTTTATGACCACAAATTAACCGACTTCAATAATCTCGGGTCAGCACGCCTCAAATTCATCTTCCCGCTCGTAATATCCTCATCACCGCTATCCGCCGGGCTTCCTCCCCGCCCCCGCCTTCATCAACGCTAATCTTGATTCGTAACCGACTTCATCTCAGCCCCTCTTCTCGCCACTCTTTCGCATTGCTCTACCCTCTCCCCTTCCTCTTCGACCAACTCTCCATCTTCTCAGAATCTCAAACTTCTCTTCCTTCAAACTTAAGCTCCGATACCACTTCACGAGTAGGCGCCACCACACCGTTTGCTAAGAAAACCAACAAAGACTTGACCGTGTGTCCAAGTGTGCTTATGTGAGTGATAGGGTTTGTTATTATAAATGACAAATGTCATTCCGTGGCATTTCATTAAAGCACACGGTACTGTGGATAAATAAACAATGAATATGTCATCTCGAACTTTCATCTCCGTATACTTTGGTTGCTCCGCCAGTAGCTCGCATTCACTCTATCAGTAAATGCTACAGCTCAGTTATTTACACCTTCGGGTTTTCCGCCTATGGATCCGATAGTCGGTTCATTTGTGATTTCGCTGTTGGGTTAAGCCTCTGTTGGAGGTCTGGTTCTTCTGTGCCGAAGTCTCGATTTATCTCTGCATTCGTTGGCGATGGTGGTCGGTCTCTTCTGTAGCAACTTTGCTCGCTATTCCCTTGTTTTGACAGGGCTTAAACTTCCGCGACCTGTGAACTTTCGGTCTTCCGTCTCAAACCCCCGTTTCGATTGTTCTTGGTTTTTAATTCTCCGCTACATATAAGTCCCTTTACTAACTCACCGGTTTGTTACATGTGAGTTCTTCTTCCGGAAGCTCCGCCTACAAGTCTTCCTCGACTCCGCCGATATCAACCGGTAAGCCTCGTTCTTCGTTTCACTTACTGCTCCATTTCATTCACGCCTTAACAACCTGGGCCCTTGTGACAGTTGGATTGGCCGTGGTACAATGGCGTTTGTTCGTCTGGCGCACTTTTGGACTCGTCACCGTGTCCAGTGTTTGCTCTCAAACCTTCCCCAATTCGCATTCCGTAAATTCACTTTCCGGGAGTATGATTTGAAACGTTGAAATTACCATGTGTGTACAGGGTCCCCAATGTTCCGTCGCCCGCCATTTCCTGCCGCCTCTTTACGGGTAGCATCATTCCATACTTCTTTTACTGTCTCTGTTATGTCTGGTTGAAGTTAAGCCGCTTCGCTTTACTCTGTTGAATCTTGGGGTTTGTTCCTCCGTTTATTAGTTATGTTTGCTATCCGGCTTGAGGAGTTTTCCTTGGTAGTTCTGAATGAAACCGTGAGGGTTTCGACCCCTTGCCTCCGGAAGGGTTTCAACGTTTTCAAACCCTGGCTGTGATGTTTGTATGGCCCGAGGGTTTTAAAATCTTTTGTAAATTATTTCAAACAATCTCTGAGAGATTTTGGACTGTAAACAAATGCCTTTTATCTATTCAGGAAAATTTTACTTATTTATGGTTTCGACTTTTACAGAGAAAGAAAGTAATGGAATTCCGAAGTAAATTGTTTACCTGTGGTTTTTGTTTACACTCTTATCTGCATGTCCTGTTCGTTCTCCAATCAACGTTTCCTTCCCATGAAACGCTGGACTTTTTGTGAAATGATTTCTCGAACACCTGTTTGCCAAAAGAAATCTTACAGCACTTTGATACTCTGTAATTTTGTTACAGTTACTCAATAAATCGATTTCCTGTTATTACTTGTTTGAATCAAAGTAAAACAACAAATTGTAGGTTACACATAAAATGAAATTCTTTAATCTCAGAAGATTCTTCGATAATATAGATAGTCAATTTCAAAACTAGAACTCTGGTCTATTACTCCACTGTATTGACAGTTTGCAGAACTCTTCTCAAGTTGCTACCCTGTCCTTTTTGTATTCCAGTCCAAACTAGTTCGTTGTCAGTTGGTAATCGTTCATTGTTCGTTACACAGGGGCGTTATTCACCTTCGACTATTTCTTTTTATTTTATGCATAATGAACTTAAAAGACAATCTAATGACCTATCACAGTTTCTTGATGACAATAATTAAAAAAAAATAATAATAATTAACTGAAACAGCTCCTACTGACAGTTACCCTCCTAATCAAAAACAAATTAACCCTAGACAGGTACAAAGACCTGTAAAATAACACATTACTGAAAACATGAAAACCTGCTGACTGTTTGCCTCCCTAGTCGGATGCTCCTGCATCAGGCTCCCGGGGTAGCAAAAAGTCATGGCTCCGCTCCATGAGGTCATCCACTGAATAGCCAATTTTCTGAATCTGTGCTGCGTCAAGCCAGGAACTGTCCTCTATAGGATGGTTCTTCCACTTGACCAAGTACTGTAAATAGTCCTTCCTACGCGTTCTTTTGGCTACTTGTGTATCGAGGATACCCTCGATCTCAAGGGGTTGCGCTGCAGGCATCTGTTTTAACCAAACGTCCTCGTCATCTGGGGTATGTCGTTCTGACCTTGTTGCCTCTTCATCTCCGGAACTAGTAGTGTAAGGGAACAGGTCTGCTAGGTTAAAAATGGGCGAAATGCCTATTCCGGGTGGCAGCTGTATCTCATAAGCATTGGCTGAAAACTTGCGGAGAATTCTGCAGGGGCCAATTTTTTTAAACTTCAACTTGTTATACTGCCCTCTTGGAAACCGTTCCTTGCGTAGGTGGGCAAGGACTTCGTCTCCAACATTGAACTGAATCTCCCGCCTTTTCAAATCTGCCTGCTATTTGTACCTTTGACCGCTGTCTATCAACTTCAATTTCACCTGTTCATGCAGATCACTCATTGCTTGAGCGAAATCTTCTCCATCTGCGCTTCTCTTTTCAAGCTTGCCCAAATCCCGCAGTTCATGCACTCCGCGAGGATGCATGCCGTACAGAACCTGAAAAGGACTGTATCCCGTACTGCGATTTGGAGAATCATTATACGCAAATTCCGCTTGGGCAAGTAAGCGATCCCACATCCGCGAATTTTCTCCGATTAAGCTTCGTAGCAGGTTTCCCAAACTCCTATTTACCACCTCTGTTTGCCCATCGGTCTGTGGGTGATAAGCGGAGTTGAAATTCAGTTGAGTGCCAAGCTTCTTCCACAAGGTACGCCAGAAGTGTCCTGTGAAATGTACGTCCCGGTCTGAAACAATGGATCTTGGCAAGCCAAGTAGTCGAACAATTTTTGTGAAGAACAGGTGGGCTACGTGAGTAGCATCACTGGTTTTCCGACAAGGTATAAAATGTGCCATCTTTGAGAATCTATCCACCACTACCATCACGGAGTCAAATCCTCGCTGTGTTCTAGGTAAACCCAGGACAAAATCCAAACTGACTGAGTCCCATGGCCTACTTGGTGTGGGCAATGGCGTATAGAGTCCTGCATTCTGGCTGTGGCCTTTTGCCAACTGACACATTTTGCACATGCTCACATATCTCTGCACATCTCGTCGCAACTTTGGCCAAAAATAGAAATGCTGGACCTGAGATAATGTCTTGTCTATACCAAAATGTCCGGCTAGACCTCCGCTATGTTTTTCTCGTATGATGTTTTCCCGCATTGAACATTCGGGAATACACAACTGTCCTCCCTTAAACAGCAACCCCTCTTGTAGATTGTAGTCCAACCATGGACTGTGATTCCACAGTAAAGGGTTCTGACATGCTTCATGCGCTTCTTTAAAATCTGGATCTGTGTGATATAGATCCCTCAAATGGTCAAAACCCAGTACCTGCACTGTACTTTCTTGCAAAAGCAGAGCTCTTCTGCTTAATGCGTCTGCCACCTTGTTGGATTGCCCGCTAATATGCTTCAACACAAAAGTAAAGCTTTGCGGATATTCCACCCACTCTGCATGCTTGTGATTTAACTTGTGTTGCTGCATAACATATTGTAAAGCAGAATTGTCAGAAAATAATACAAACTCATTACCTAACAAATAGTGCCTCCAGTGCTTCAAGGCTTGAACGATCGCATAAAATTCTTTGTCGTATGACGAATACTTCTGTCTGCTTTCGTTCAACTTCTCACTGAAATAGACAACCGGTCTGTCTTCCTGGCTAAGTACTGCCCCAATGGCTGTACCGCTGGCATCACAACGAACTTGAAAAAGTTTGTTGAAATCCGGTAATCTCAAGATTGGCCTTTCAGTGATCTTTTTCTTCAGAGTCTGAAAACTGTTTTCTGCTGCTTCAGTCCAACAGAAAGGCTGATTGGCCTTCTTAATTGTATCCAACATGGGCGCATAGATTCCGCTGAAATTCTTGATAAACTTCCTGTAAAAGCTTGCTAAACCATGGAAGCTTCGAACTTCAAATAGGTTCTTTGGAGATGGCCAGTTTACGATTGCTGCAATCTTTTCCGGATCCATCTTCAGCTCATTCTCTGCAATCACAAAACCCAGATAAACCAGTTCTTTCTGGAAAAAGGTACACTTTTTCAGATTTATCAGCAGCTTGTTCTGCTGCAGACTTTGCAATACACTTCGAACATGTCGAAAGTGCTCCTCCTTTTTTCTACTGAAAATTAGTATATCATCCAGATACACTATCACAAATTTTCCGATAAACTCCTTTAATACTTCATTCATCAGTCGCATAAAAGTACTGGGAGCATTTCTCAATCCAAATGGCATCACCAGCCATTCATACAGCCCTTCATTTGTCTTGAACGCTGTTTTCCATTCATCCCCTTCTCTGATTCGAATCTGGTGGTAGCCACTTTTCAAGTCAATCTTCGAAAAATAGGCTGCCCCACTCAAACAGTCCATCATGTCATCCATTCTGGGTAGTGGAAATCTGTACCGAATTGTAATCTTGTTGATAGCTCTCAAATCTATACACATCCGCCATTCGCCACCTTTCTTAGGAGCTAATACTGTCGGAACTGCACAGGGATTCATACTCTCCATGATCAGTCCTTTATCAAGCAATTCCTGCACCTGTTTCCGAATCTCTTCATGATCTTTCGGACTCATACAATAAGCTGCCTTGTTTGGAAAGCTAGCTCCTGGTATAAAATCAAGGCAGTGGCTGATACCTCTCTCGGCGGGTAGCTCATCTGGAAGATCATCCACTATGATATCTCCAAATCTTGTAACATGTCTTGAATTTCCCTTGTGTAAATCTGAAATCGTGGTGTGCAGACCACTGTTCTGGTTTCTTCACACACACAAATCAACCACCGTCTTCAATCATTGTACCTTTTTCCTCCACACAGTGGCTTTCTTACCCACTACTGCTCTTCCCTTCTTTGATGGGTACAGCAAAGCAGACCTCCATCTCTTTAACAAACTTGTAACAGTTCGTTCTTCCATCATGCAACACTTTTCTGTCAAACTGCCAGGGTCTCCCTAACAGTATGTGACAGACATCCATCGGCATAACATCGCAGACAATCTTGTCTTTATATCTGCCGATCTGAAACTCCAGTTCGCACTGTTCATAAGCTAACAATTGATGTCCCTTTTGCAGCCATGACACCTTGTATGGAGTGGGATGTTTCAGCTTTTTCAACCCCATCTTCTCCACCATTTCCGTGGCCACTAAATTTTCAGTGCTCCCACTGTCAATGATCAGTTTGCAGCACTTTCCCTGTGATTTGCAAACTGTCCTGAACAAAGTCTTCCTTTGATCTGGGTCCATAGCCTCCTTGGCTGGTTTTAACAACACCTTGTTCAATACTAGGGCTTCCCCTGTCTCTGGTGCGTCTTCCACTTCCTGTGGAGGTGCTTCCGCTTCCTCCGGCTGAGCGACATAAGCTCCTCTTCCACCTGCTGGTTCGCCTTCAGGACATTCATACGATTTGTGCCCCCACTTTTGGCACCTGTAGCACTGGACAGTTCCTCTGCCCCGACCAGTTCCTCTTCCTCGCTGGGCTGGTCGTCCTCCTCTAGTGCTGTTGTCCTTCTTTGCTGTCCCTGCAGTTTTGGAACTGCTACTTTCCTCATTGGAACCTGTTCCTCTGCCTTTACCAAAGGCCTTTCCCTTCCCTCTGCCAGATCCACCTCCTCTTCTGGCATTCTGCTTCCTATTTATTTTCTCTTCAGCCTTTAGTGCAAACTGATATGCTTCTTCCAAGGTTCTGGGTGAAAGGATACCAATTTCATCTAATATCTCCCCCCTCAGCCCATTTACGAACCTTGCTGTCTTTTCCGGGGTGTCTTCCACATAACCTGCCGTCAAGTTCAGTTTATAAAATTCTTCAGTATACTCCTTAATTGTCATCCCCATTTGTCTCAAGTTTTGTACCTGTCGATACAGCATAATTTGATAATCTTTGGGCAAACATTTCTCCTTCAGTTTCGCCTCCATTCTGGCCCACTTCCTTATAGGCTGTTTTCGTAGCCTTTTCCTTTCCGCCTGTACGCTGTCCCACCACAAGGATGCATGTCCTTTCAGCTTGGTGGCAGCAAACTTCACCTGTTTATCCTCGCTGGTTTCCTCAAATTCGAAGTATTTATTTACTTCACTCAACCAGTCCAACAACACATCTGCCGACAAACTGCCGTCATAAGTGGAAAGCTCATGCTTCGGCTTATGACTGGACGACAGAACTGACTTCAACAATCTCAGTTCAGGTGTCACTCCTTCAAATTCATCTTCCGGTTCTACAATATCCTCATCACTGTCATCTGCTGGGTTTCTCCTGCCCCCAGCTTCTACTGCTGCCAATCTTTGATTCAGAATCCAAATTTCATCTCGCAGTCCCTCTTCTACCACTCTTCGGATTGCTCTACCTCTCCCCCTTCCTCTTCGACCAACTTCCATCTTCTCGCAACTTCAAACTTCTGCTCCTTCAAACTTAAGCTCCGATACCACTTGACGAGTAGGCGCCAGCCCACACCCCTGTTTGCTAAGAAAACCAACAAAGACTTGACTGTGTGTCCAAGTGTGCTTACGTGTCAACAGTGATAGCGTTTGTTATTATCAATGACAAATGTCATTCCGTGGCATTTCATATAAAACATACGGTACTGTGGATATAAAAAATAATGAATAGATTATCTCGAACTTTGATCTCTGTATACCTTGGTTGCTCCGCCAGTAGCTCGCATTTACTCTATCAGTAAATGCTACAGCTCAGTTGTTTACACCTTCGGGTTTTCTGCCTATGGATCCGATAGTCGGTTCATTTGTGATTTCGTTGTTGGGGTAAGCCTCCGTTGGAGGTCTGGTTTTCCTGTGCTGAAGTCTCGTTTTATCTCTGCGTTCGTTGGCGATGGTGGTCGGTCTCTTCTGTAGCAACTTTTCTCGCTATTCCCTCGTTTGGACATGGCTTGAACTTGCCCACTGTAACTTTCTTGGTCTTCTGTCTCTGAAACCCTGTTTCAGATTGTTCTTGGTTTTTAATTCCTCCGCGTTATATAAGTCCCTTGATTAACCTTGGCACTGGTTTGTTACACAGGTATTCTTCTTCTGGAAGCTCCGTCTGACAAGTTCTCCTCGACTCCGCTTGATATCAACTCGTGCTCGTTCTCTCGTTTCACTTATCGTTCCATTTCATTCACGCTTATCAAACTGTGCCTGTGAGCAATGACTGGTCGCAGGCTAATGGCGTTTGTCTGTTCATGGTTCTACCTCTTCCACACTGCTGTTTGTTTCAAACCCTTCCCCAATTCCGGGAATTCCGTAAATTCACGTTCGGAGTATACATGAGTTGAAATCGTCAATGCTCCAGGTGTGCGAGGGTCCTCGACAGCCCGACGCCCCAGTCTTCCCTCGTCGCCCTCTTTACGGTAGCATCATTCCATACTTTTTAATCGTCTCGTTATGTCCGGTTGAAGTTAAGCCGCTCGCTGCTTCACAGCAATTCAAACAACGCTTATCAGTTATGTTTGCTATCCGGCTTGAGGAGTTTTCCTTGGTAGTTCTGAATGAAACCGTGAGGGTTTCGACCCCTTGCCTCCGGAAGGGTTTCAACGTTTTCAAACCCTGGCTGTGATGTTTGTATGGCCCGAGGGTTTTGAAATCTTTTGTAAATTATTTCAAACAATCTCTGAGAGATTCTGGACTGTAAACAAATGCCTTTTATCTATTCAGGAAAATTTTACTTATTTATGGTTTCGACTTTTACAGAGAAAGAAAGTAATGGCATTCCGAAGTAAATTGTTTACCTGTGGTTTTTGTTTACACTCTTATCTGCATGTCCTGTTCGTTCTCCAGTCAACGTTTCCTTCCCATGAAACGTTGGACTTTTTGTGAAATGATTTCTCAAACACCTGTTTGCCAAAAGAAATCTTACAGCACTTTGATACTCTGTAATTTTGTTACAGTTACTCAATAAATCGATTTCCTGTTATTACTTGTTTGAATCAAAGTAAAACAACAAATTGTAGGTTACACATAAAATGAAATTCTTTAATATCAGAAGATTCTTCGATAATACAGATAGTCAATTTCAAAACTAGAACTCTGGTCTATTACTCCACTGTATTGACAGTTTGCAGAACTCTTCTCAAGTTGCTACCCTGTCCTTTTTGTATTCCAGTCCCAACTAGTTCGTTGTCAGTTGGTAATCGTTCATTGTTCGTTACACAGGGGCGTTATTCACCTTCGACTATTTCTTTTTATTTTATGCATAATGAACTTAAAAGACAATCTAATGACCTATCACAGTTTCTTGATGACAATAATTAAAAA
>JAXQQM020090705.1:0-37536 GCA_034641835.2 Pinus albicaulis | reverse complement strand
AAGGGCGGACAAACCGTGGTTTCTCATGCCGTCGCCGTTCCGACGCAAGTAAAAAGTGTCGCACTATCGACACTTATTCCGACGTTCCGAACAGGCGTCACTCTTCCGACGTCTCACAAACCGTCGCGGCTCCGACGTTTTAAACGTCGTTTTTCTGACGCTCATAAACCGTCACAGTTCCGACTAAACGTGGTTCGACGTTTTGACGTCGCTCTTCCGACGCTTGTAAACTGTCGCAATTCCGACTAAACGTGGTCCGACGTTTATGACGTCACTCTTCCGACGTCTGGAAGATGTCGTAATTCCGACGATATGTGGTCCGACGTTTGGAACGTCGCGCTTCCGACGTTTTCATATTGTCTCTCTTCCGACGTTTCTGGATTGTCGCAGTTCCGACGTTTGGCACATCGCGCTTCCGACGTTTTCATACTGTCTCTCTTCCGACGTTTCTGGATTGTCGCAGTTCCGACGTCTACAAGGCGTCGGTAGACCGACGGAGGGTTCAATTTTAAAAAAAAAATTAAAATTTTAAAAGACGAGAAACGCTGTTTTGAAGATATTATATGAAGTAAAACAGTCCATGAAAGTGAAATAGTAGTATGTAGAATAGTAAAGCAACAGATAGAGTACCGACGTCCATTGTTCCAAATACAAATTAAAGTACCCAAAACCCTACAACAGTGAAGTAAAACAGTCCATGAAAGTGAAGATATTATATGAAGTAAAGCAGTCCATGAAAGTGAAGATATTATATGAAGTAAAACAGTCCATGAAAGTGAAGATATTATATGAAGTAAAACAGTCCATGAAAGTGAAGATATTATATGAAGTAAAACAGTCCATGAAAGTGAAATAGCGGTATGTAGAATAGTAAAGCAACGAGATAGAATCTGGCGTCCATTGTTCCAAATACAAATTAAAGTACCCAAAACCCTATGATCAGTAAACAGTCCATGAAAGTGAAATAGCAGTATGTAGAATAGTAAAGCAACAGATAGAGTACCGACGTCCATTGTTCCAAATACAAATTAAAGTACCCAAGACCCTACAACAGTGAAGTAAAATAGTCCATGAAAGTGAAATAGCAGTATATGAAGTAAAACAGTCCATGAAAGTGAAATAGCAGTATGTAGAATAGTAAAGCAACAGATAGAGTACCGACGTCCATTGTTCCAAATACAAATTAAAGTACCCAAAACCATGCAACAGAGAAAAACGCTAATCATAATCATGTGAGGAGTGTGATATGTCCAAAATATAAAAAGACCATCAGACCATATCAATAAACCAGCAACATAGACCAGCATAGCTAGTTTTGAAGGCAGAGTGATAAACATTAATCATTTTTTTTTCACAAGAGAAAAAACGCTGTTTTGAATATATTATATGAAGTAAAACTGTCCATGAAGTCATTACATTTTCACATCTGAAGATTGGAACCCAAATATCCATCCAGAAAAGTGGAAGTCCCACCCCAGACAGTGATAGAAAAATACCCCATGTCACATACGGGGACTTGATATAAAACCCAGTAACGGTCCACATGGAGATTATCGACAATCTGAGAAAGCATCCAAATATGCCCGAGGCATCTATAAGAAAGTGAAATAGCGGTATGTAGAATAGTAAAGCAACAGATAGAGTACGTACCGACGTCCATTGTTCCAAATACAAATTAAAGTACCCAAAATCCTTGAACAGAGAAAAACGCTAATCATGTGAGGAGTGTGATATGTCCAAAATATAAAATGACCATCAGACCATATCAATAAACCAACAACATAGACCAGCATCGCTAGTTTTGAAGGCAGAGTGATAAACATTAATCATTTTTTTTTCACAAGAGAAAAAAACGATGTTTTGAATATATTATATGAAGTAAAACAGTCCATGAAGTCATTACATTTTCACATCTGAAGATTGGAACCCAAATATCCATCCAGAAAAGTGGAAGTCCCACCCCGGACAATGATAGAAAAATACCCCATGTCACATACAGGGACATGATATAAAACCCAGTAACGGTCCACATGGAGATTATCGACAATCTGAGAAAGCATCCAAATATGCCCGAGGCATCTATAAGAAAGTGAAATAGCAGTATGTAGAATAGTAAAGCAACAGATAGAGTACCGATGTCCATTGTTCCAAATACAAATTAAGTACCCAAAATCCTTGAACAGAGAAAAACGCTAATCATGTGAGGAGTGTGATATGTCCAAAATATAAAAAGACCATCAGACCATATCAATAAACCGGCAATATAGACCAGCATCGCTAGTTTTGAAGGCAGAGTGATAAACATTAATCATTTTTTTTTCAGAAGAGAAAAAATGTTGTTTTGAATATATTATATGAAGTAAAGCAGTCCATGAAGTCATTACATTTTCACATCTGAAGATTGGAACCCAAATATCCATCCAGAAAAGTGGAAGTCCCACCCCAGACAATGATAGAAAAATACCCCATGTCACATACAGGGACATGATATAAAATCCAGTAACGGTCCACATGGAGATTATCGACAATCTGAGAAAGCATCCAAATATTCCCGAGGCATCTATAAGAAAGTGAAATAGCAGTATGTAGAACAGTAAAGCAACAGATAGAGTACCGACGTCCATTGTTCCAAATACAAATTAAAGTACCCAAAATCCTTGAACAGATCAAGAAAAACGCTAATCATGTGAGAATTCAAAGTAAAGTTAATCTATTAACATTGCGAATAAAATTACACAGAAGTCAAAAACATTGCCTGGCCATACTCATGGCAAATTTGTCATCAAAAAATCAAAAAATTAAGAAGACTGCCCTCATACGGGGAAACCAGTCTTGAACGTTTAATTTACAGAATTCAAAAATATTACTTAAAGGTCCAGCACAGTAAAATAAACTAAAAGCAGCCCAATTAACTGGGCCTGCTAAGCAAGAAAAAAAAATCAACCAAACTAATCCTCCGCTGGTTCCTCCACGATTCGGCACCATCCTTCGGAAGGTCCAGGATCGCTAGGTGCTACCTCCACATGCATGCCACGGCTCCCCTCCTGAAGGCCCGAATGCTGGCCGGCTTTTTCCGAGCTTAGACCCGCCGGACGGGTGCATTCTTCCTCCATTTGGGCCTCCTCGCGGAAGACCACAGTGACTACAGCTGTGATTCGCGGGCGGTTGAGAGTGCAATCAAAGGAAAATTGCGCAGTGCGCGTCGTGGGAGTAGGTGAACTAGCGGTGGGGAAGCCAGGAGCAGTGGAATCCATTTGGTGGCCAGATGCTACAAGCCGACCCCGCCCACTCCTAGTATTTGGATATCGACCTAAGTAATAGTCACTGGACTGGCCGGAAGTCATCTCTGTTGAGGTGTTGGAGGGAGCGCGCCGGGATTGACCTCTAGTGCTCCCCCTCCGGCAACGCATCCTATGACGCACCCGAGGCATGGGTGCAATCTCAGGCGCAGGCGCAGTGGGCACAAGAGACGAAGAAGCAGAATTCCAATTAACAGAGGAAGACAGACAGAGACAGAACCTAGAGAAATGGAAATATGCAGCAAAGTCTAGGCAGAAGTTCCGCTGGCCACTTCTCTTTATAGTCACAGTTACCAGACAGTGTAATCCAGCAACCGGCTTGTCTGAAAAACCATGGCTAAACGCCATTTTTTATGTCGACCCGTCTGCAATGCAATCAAAGGACGCCCATCATAATGAATCTCTGATCATTAATAATGAGAGCCGAAGGCCGGATCAAATTGGAGCGTGCGGAATCGCTCAGAGGAGTGGAGGTCCGATCTTGAACAGTGTTAAAATTAATTAATGTAGATTTGATGTGAAAACTTAATTGAACAGCGTTAAATGTTAATGCGAATGATATGAAATCGCCATATCCATGTCCCATCACCTTAAACGCCATCGAATGCACCCGTAGCCGGGAGCAGGGCAAGTTTTTATTGAGGACACGTGGCAAAAATTGACTGGAGCGGATATTTGTTTGGGCCGCTCGCGCAGTGGAAATCCGGACCCGTAAAATATTAGGGCGAATTTGATAAGAAATTCGCGTCACAAAACTGGCCGACGTCAGCAGGCTATTTTGGAACGCGAATTTGGTTTGAATTATGGTTTATCGCCGTTTGAAGTCCGGCGGGCTCGACTTTTGAACAATTTTCTTATAAAATTTGTGTTGGTTTTCTTTGATAATACACATATTAAAATCCCGCTTAATAAAGAGACAAAATTGTTGTGCTTTCGGAACCAGACATGCACCCGTGGTCAAGCCCTCTACCAAAACCACGAGCGGAATCACAAAAGCGGGTTGCCCATATCGCACCGCTTTTGCGGAGTAGGCGGTATTTCCTATTCGCGAGCGATTCCATAGGGAAAGCGACACGTGGCGAAGTGACCCCTGGAAAACCACTGTTTAACCCACGCCATCGCACGTTAAAGCCCGACGTTGGAAGCCGAGCGAAATTGCCAAGAGTCGTTGATTTGGAGAAGGGCCATCGGACGGTGGTCGCACGTTGAACTTGCCCGGAGGTTAACTAAGGTGTGCGGAGGATAGCCGGGTACGATACGAGTGTTTGATTGGTTATTGATATATATAGGTGGGGCCGGAGTATAATGAAATTTTTTAATTAAACGATTGGCGGATAATTAGCATAAGTCTGGAGCGTGATTGTTGTAAGGTTGGGTGGTGAAATATAGAGCCGAAAGTTCATTACAAGTTATTTATTTAAAAAGAAACGTGGAGTATAAATACAAAGTGTTGAAATTTAAACATTGGTTATAAGGCTTGGAGATAATATAAAGTCGGGAATATAAATTAAAATCCAACCATTGTGGATAGTATTTATTTATCAAATTCTACGAATTTGATAAATAAACCCGAAGAAAGAAGAAGTCAATTAAGACTCAGGCTGGAGGAAAAGAACGGGGTACACTAAGGGAAAATGCTGACAGAGCGATTGTAGACACACCAGCTCTCCTTGGGGTCCAATTTCAGTTTTGTTGCGTCACACGATGATCTCTCTTCTCTGGCATTTACTTGTATTGAAGATCACTATTCTAGGAATAAGGAGTTATTTTCTCCAAAAATAACCCTAGCCAAACATTGACAATGCATCAAGGATATCTTTCTATGCTTCATAAGCACATTTTTTCTACTTATAAATCATGTCTTGGAAGTGGTTGTTGTGCTAGAAATTATTCACCAGTTGGTTTCATACCAAAGTCTTTTTCACATTTTCAGCATCCAATACATGAAAAAGATAATGGTTTAAAACAACCTAAATATTTGAAATTTTGCAAGAATTTTCTGGCACACTTTGAATATAAATTTTGAAGTCAAGTGCATGATGCTGTATAGGATTAAGTGTCATTTTGAATACCAAATGTTTCACAAAAAACTTCTCAACATGCTACCCTGCAGTAAGGATTAAATGACAATATTGCATCAACTATTTCCATAATAAAAGTGCACCTCGGCCATAAGACTAAACAACTACAAATGTTGTAGATCTAACAAGACCACACAATCAAATGTCTTCCACAAGGCCAATACTGTATGAAAAATGAAAAGGAGTTTGCAACCAAAAATACCTTAGGCAACTAATTCAATTAGATACACCAAACCATCAGCAAAAAGGAAAACCAACCTACTCAAAAGGCAAGCGTTTACCTCCTTTGACAAAATTTTGAGTTCTGAAACAAGGGCCTTTATTGTCTTGTCAATGCCCCTAGTAATTTGAACGGGGTTTGCACCTGCTGCAACAACCTAAACAAAAAGGTTTCATTTCAAATTATTTCCACAAATTTAAGATACAACCATTGTCAGTTTTGTATTTCCTAACAAGCTCATAAATTTTGACAAAAGAACCAAAATTTTTTAATACCTGATAGCAATTTTTTCACTCAAAAACTATCTTAGACTCAATAAACCCAACCCAAAACTAAAAAACCAAACACCATAAGACCCTACAAAAATGAATAGATGATCTTAATCCAGGACCATCGACAAAAAGTTACCTTTACACCCTCACTTATTAAACCCTGTGCTGTTGAATTTTAACTTCAACTGCTGCAGCAGAAGGACGGATGCAGCAACAACATTTTTTTTTGGAGGTTTCTTGCATGCCATCCAGAAATTTAATTCAGCATTTAAAATTCCTGCAAGTTTTTTTTGTAGACGGCCACAGCCATATTTCTGTACAGGATTGTATTTAAACACAACAGCCAGCATTAACGCAATTCACCAACCAGAAATTAAACAAACATAAATTTACCCGACAGTTTTGTAAATTCAAAAGGAGGACACGTGGAGCATTAATATTGAATCGCATGAAATTGAAGGGAATCTGAAAACCTGAAAACCGGACCCGAATTTTTTATAGGGCACATTGGATTGAGAATTCGAGTTAAAATTAGGCAGACGTCAGCATCCCATTTTGGAACGCGAATTTGGTTTGAAATTCAATCTATTCAGACTTTTGAAGTCTGACGAAAAGGGTTCTTTAATGTTTTGATAGTTTAATATATACATATGTTTTAAACATATGTTATATATATATCATATGCGAAATGAAAGGTGGGCCATAGAATTTAGTTTTTATTTTATTTTTTTTAAAAGAGGGTTTATTATAATATGTTTTATATGTTCCGGCATATAAAAATAAAAAGGTCGAAAAAGCTTGGTAGTTTTTTTTATAGACGGTACGTAAATTTTTTATTACATAGCAGTGTGTAAAAAGTGAAAAACTGAGTGTAACTTTTTAAGTGTGTATGCACAGCAGTGCGAAAGGGAAAAACACAGCAGAGTGTCTTAGAGATAGAGTATGTTTGTTTTGAACAGACAGTGAGTTGGTTTTATGCACTGCATTTTGTAGCAGTCATAATTTTGTAATCCCTCTCAGTGAGGAAGTAGTGTAATAGTTTTTTTTTGAGTTATTGAAGGGAATAGAAGTTTGTTTTCAAAGTATTGAAACTCTGTCTCCTGTCAAAGAAATTTTTATTTTCTGTGTGTTAGAGGAAAGGAGATTTATGGGTGGTTCTTATGAATCAACCAACCATTCAGAACATGCTCATCAATCCAAACCATAAGTATTATGTGACAATATTCAAACAGGCACTCAATCGGATTTCTGAAGCTATGTTAGAGAAACCCTAAACTCTCACTGAAAATAGGTGAAATGTGGCACCACTCAGAGATTGACATGTGCCAATTGGTACAAGTGGTAGACAATTAGCATGCTCAAACAACGAGGTGATGCAGGAATGACATGAGGGAGAAAATATCAGAAAAGCCCCAAATCTAGAGAACTAAAGCTCATCACCAACCTGAGATTGACAACTTTACATGATGTAACCTATGAAATCGTAAATGGAGAAATCATAGTAGCAATAAAGTAACCTATGTAACAATAAATTCGGATTCATCCTGGGAGTGGTAATGGGAGAAATCATAGTGAACAACAGGAAACATGCAGAGTTGCTTACAATCAAATAGATGAAAAAACACATACAAAAACCTAGATAATAATCATGAACAAGCTTAATATTGAATTATGAACTGTAAAGGAACTTACAAAATGTGACATTACGAACCTGGTCAAGCGCACAAGAAAAAATATCCTGGACATGACCCTAGTTGACAAGTTGTATTGCTCATGATGCAAGAGGATTTGTACCTGCACTCCCAAGTCAATCAAAATCCATCATTATCTATACAATAAATACAAGTAATTGATGTAGTATTTTTTACTCTAAGATGCATTCTTATGATAATGTTAGAACATATGTTTAAAATGTCAAAACATACCTGAATAAGCTCCTCTTCGTTTCAAGAACAATTTATTGGAGTCGCATGAACTTGGAACAAGCCTCCCACGATCTGGAAGAGTAGCAACTAAGTCAACAGTGACTTTTTTGTTGCTACGCTGGATCAAGGGAGGTTTGCTCCAAGATTAAATCGCTCCAATAAATTATTCTCTACTAAACAGGGCCAACCACGTGAAGGTGGAAGCTCTTATGGCCTCTCCCCCCCCCTCACATCACTCTCAATTCCCAAATACCCAATCTATATTTCATTTTTTACTTTCATGAGCATAAAAAAAAATATTCAATAACTAGTAAAAAAACAATTCAACAAAAAGTACGCAAGGAAACATTGCAATTAATGCTTGACATAAAAATAGTATGATAAATGAGTTTTTTATATAACGCAAAAAAATGTTCAAAGTATGGTAACGTTTGTCTTATAATAATACAATATTTTACATTGTCAAATTTTCTTTTTCTTCTTCCTATTTTTAAAGCTCCTAATTACATCATCAATATCATCATGCTCTGCTCCTGTTTCGTTCCTTTCAACCCGCACTGCTGACCTAGTTGCGTATTCACGATGTCTGGGCTCATCCAGTGACGGGGCATCGCCTACAAAAACAGATAATATTAAATTTTAATTGTCAGTTTTTAAATATCATTGAACTAGTTCGGTAATATTAATAAAAAAAATTGCAATGAGATTATTTACCTGGTGCACCAGTTGTCGCCGCTAACCTAGTTGCATTGTCACGATGTCTGGTCTCATCCAGTGACGGGGCATCGCCTCCAAAAACAGATAATATTAAATTTTAATTATCAGTTTTAAATATCATTGAACTAGTTCGGTAATATTAATAAAAAAAATTGCAATGAGATTATTTACCTGGTGCACCAGTTGTCGCCGTTGGGACTGTTGCCCTGTCTTCCTCTCTGGTGGTAAGATCCTCAAGGGAAACATTCTCTGTCATATAAACAAAAAGCGTTATAAGGACAACCATCAAGGTATAATTAGAAAAAATTATAAGTGGAAATTAATTACCGTCACGGCCCTCACTGATAGCAGCATTGTCGGCCTGGTCCCCACTACAATGATCGGGTTGCACGAGAGGATCATCTACATCTGGCTCTAAAACTGGGTTATTTGCCTCGTTGGTAGTGTTGCTCCCCTGATTTAAACAAAGTTGTTAGACATTAAATTTATGGACGAAAACAAAAATATTGAAAGGTTAATGTTTTACCTTATCGGGCATTGTAGATCTTGGGACCTGCCCCAAGCTTCTGCGACGTTCAACTACAGCTTGATAGCCAAAACGGAAAGCAATATTTTTATCTTCCTCTGTAGTTATTGTTCCAAAGTCATCACCCTACATTATATATGATTGTGTATTTTTAATCATATGTGATAGGATTACAAAAACGTTGGAAGGCGATACAATTAATTATAAGATGTTTAGCTACTTAATTACAATTCTTGCAGCTAATTTCAAGTAGCCACCCTGGCCGAGCTTGTGATGGCCCTTTTTCTCTATCCTAGCTTTGGTTGCCTTTGAGGTGTCAGGCAACCTAGCATCAAAAGATTGAAGTCGGATATGACGTAGCACACTTTTATTTTAGACATAAAGAAAATTAAAGCTATTGAATTAAAGTTGTAATTTACCTTGCGGGTCCAGTTGGCATTTTTCCATCTTTCTTTTCCCTTTTCTCTTTTCCGTCATGGATGAGTGCTCTCCACTCACTCTCTGAAACTGCGAGAGGACGCTCATATCTAGGGTTAAATTGCAATTGCGTCCTATAGGTGTCCCTGGTATATTTCAAATATTTGCCGGCTACCTGAGCCACCGCTTTTCTGTCAAATGTGCCGACCCCAAAAAGGGCTTCTAGATAATCTAAAAGTTCTTTTTTCAGGTTGGAATTCTGGGAATTCTACCCTGTACGTATGGTTGAGCCAAAAATTACCAACGCATGGCTCTCCAGAATCCTGTAGAACTCATTGTTTCCTACACAGAATAAAACCAAAAGAAAAAGAAGATATTATCATTAATTTAAAAATAAAAATCATGATAAATATGTTTTAGATAAAGTACATGAAATAGTTAAAATATTAAATTTACCTGGGAGTTGTACATGCTTTATAGGGACACCCTCATCGTTCACCAACAACGTGCCATTAATGGTCCCTGTGGAGCTGACACGTGTAGCTCCAGGAAACGCAATAATGTAGTTGGCCATATCGGCCTCATCATTGCCAACACGTTCAGCGGTTGGCTGGGTGTCTGCTTGGGCAGGGTGTGTTTCTTGGCTAGCACCTAAAGGAGTAGAAGGTGTACGAGAGGGTTGTTGGGCAATATCTTGCCCTTGTGTCCCACTACCACCAACACCGGGTTCAGCAAATGCCAGAAAACACTACATACAAAAGAACTTTTTGTTAGTTTAGTCAATGTAAAAATTAAAAATCAAACTATCACAATTCATCTCATGGAGAACAAAAAAAATATCCTTTTGACTTTTTATTATTACCTGATATCTATTTAGCTGCCTCATAAGATGTTGTATCCTCTCTTCTGTTTCAGGTGTTTGAGGCGCATCTATCAAAGCATTAAATTCCGACGTTGCATCTCGTGCCTTTTTTTGCAACAACAACACTGGAGGTAGGGATGAAAAAAGCTCTTCCTCAAAGAGGGAATCATCAGGCGTACCATGGCTAGGTGTCTGCATATTTGAACAAAATTAATATTATTTCAATTATGTAAATAACTAAAATACCTGAAGATAGAGCAATGCTGGCACTTTACATGTTCTTCCGCTGGCCTCTTTCCATGATCATCTCGTCTCGGGGTTGTTCCTGCACTGCTCTGATCAGTCTGCCACATTGCAATAAAATTATAAATGTAAAAACTTGAAAACAATATCTAACTTGAAAACACAAAATGTAAACTGAAATAATTTCTAATAAGACACCGGAAGACAGAGTTAGAGTTTCAAATATGCCTTGCATTGAATTCAGTCCTGGAAACATGTCATTGCACATTAAGGCACCCAAACATTCACTCCACGAATGATATATTTAAGTAGGCTTCTCCTATTATTGGAAAACACCATACCTATAATGCATTCACTTGCATGTATAAAGGGAAAGGAAAACATGTTTTCATACAACGGTGACAAAGGCATCTTGGGGAAAGGTATCTTCACTTTTTATTTATGTTGTTCACCCACACCACTCTCGTGTTTTCACTAATCCTGTTTTGTCATTTTTGGATTCAAATTAAGTTAAGACCTTAAGTATTTTTTGACCTTTCGGTGTAGTTTTCATAAGTGGCATGTATGGATTTTCCATTAATTCTGCACTTTTTCTCTTCATGCGCATGTTTCCCTGGAAATCAAATGCATGATTTAGTCCCATACATTTAACAAGTTGTTGTATCAACTCCATAGGAAATATCATGTTTCCTATTCAATCAAAATTTATCTCAGTTAGGGTAGGTAGGAAGGTTTTCCCTTTGTATTAATAGGGCACTTCTAGCTTGCAATTTTATTATATCTTTCAAATTTAGTGTCGTTTCAATTAGGGCATGATTTTTTGCAACTTTCAAGGTGAGAATGAACAAAGACAAATTTTTGTGATGGATGACTGTATATGACTCCATGGCTAGAGGAAAAGGCACTAATCTACTTCTTCAAATATCTATATTTCTCATTCACCTCATACGAAGATGGTCCCTGATTTTGAGCCAAATGTTGCAGCAAAAAGTTCCCCCCCTCCATAATTTGATAGTCAATGGAAATTTCCTAAATTGATGATGGGGCAAGATTATGGAACATTGGCACATACATATGTAATGGATTCCAAGATCATGATATATGTTTGCATATGTTTATGGCAATGTTCCACCAAGTCCCCTGGAGGTGGGAGCGAGGGGACGAGGGAGCGCGGGAGCGGCCTATGCAAAAACTCCCTACCAATTTTCAGGAAACGTGGGGGGACGTCGGGGTCATAAAAATTATAAAATTTAATATTTAAAATGTAACTATATTTTTGCAAGGAATGTATATACGGTCATCATACACTTGCATCATGAAAGATAAATCATAAATGATAAAATTACAAATCGATGAATGATAAATCATATAATTGAAACAAATTTAAAAGTTAAAAGTTAAAACATACATCATACAATCATGCATGTAAGTTTGTAAGTTTGTAACTATATAATCATTAATGTAACTATTAACAATGTACAATGAAAATAAAGTTTAAGATATCATATGACATATTATATCAAGATTCAAAATAGAGTTTAAACTGAAGTTTACAACTCAAGTCTGAAACATAAAACTTAAACGCAAATAAGTTATGTCTGAAACATAAAACATAAAACATAACATATGAATATCAAATGATATCATCATAATGATAAATGAGCATAAATGCTCAAGTTAATGCCTCACTAGTCTCTGCATCCAACTTCTGCACGAATATATCAAGATCAACCATGTCACCATCTGAATCAGAATCACTTGGATTCTCAAATATGCTAAGTGTCACATCAAATTTTAACACGAAACCATAAACTAAAAGGGGCGGTGAGGGGACGTGAGGGGGTGTGAGGGAAACATCCCCTAGAAGTCCCCAAGACCCCGGAGCGCGAGGGGGTGAGGAATCTAGACCCCTAGGTGGGGGGGCGAGACCCCGTGTAACACTAGTTTATGGAGGTGGTGGAGCAAAAAAGAGCTCAAATAGAGCTGAAATTTTTCACATAAAAAGGACTGTGGGCTTGACTAATGGTTCCATTTAAAAAATGATATCTAGACGGAGAATAAGTGTAGCATGCAAACATGCATTGAAAATCCATCTGAGTTTGCATTGTATTACTTATGATGGATTCAAATTTGGGTTTCAAAATGCCAGGTTATGGCATGATTTTGTCGAGAAACCCTTAGTTGGATTCTCATGTTGGTTTAATTTATATTTTAAGTTTGTTTGCAGTCTTTGGGTGATAGTAACTCATGAACTAGGTTACCAATGTGTAACAATCATATTTCAAGAATAAAGTTGTGATTTTTTTATATTATTATTATTATCTATTAGCTACGAGTATTGACACCTAATGCCTGGAATTTTGACATCTTGATGGCATGGATAATTTCGAAAATGTTTCTATTAATGTTAACATAATAACTATCATTACGTGTCTTCACTTTTGTCACCATAATAGACCTGTGATATGGACTCATCACACAACTTCATATGCTATGTCCCAATAAGTTCAAACTGGTTGAACCTACCTCATAGTGTGGTTATTAAGGACAAGTTGCTTGGTATATAACTCGATAGCATAGACCGCGTTGCAGTTCTAAAAAGAATCCTTAAGTGTCAAAAAAACTTCACAATATGTTCTACTATAAAGCCTTTTGGGATACCTGAAATAATATATGTATCATTGATGACTTTTAAAGTATGAAAAGATCCAAAGGGAAAGGAAATCAATGGAAGAGTGATCCACCAATGAGAACCTAGAATTTAGCATCAGATGAGTTAGAGTCTAGGAAATTGAAACCCTATAATTTTAATTAGTGATGAAGGACATCACATAGGTAATTATATTTTCATGTAGAATAATCTGGTAATTCAAATTTAAACTACATAATATGAAAGGCATACCATAAATTTTTCCACGTAAGTCCAAACAACCTATAAAAATGGAAAACCTTCTTTTTCCATGGGAAATAATTTACCTTTCCTTTTTCAAGGCAATCTAAATCACAAAAATATGAACTATACTGCACACATTCTTGGATAATGTGAAAGTGGAAAAGGAATACCCTACACAAGTGATGCACACATGTACATTTGAACACTAATAGATTTTTGTGGTTGAAATGCAATGCTTGTTTTCATTTAAATGTAGGGTTTTTAAAGCAGGGAGAAATAATGGCTGCCAAATTAATAAGCGTTTCTTTGGGAAAAATTTAAATCTTGTATTGGTGATGAAGATAATAGAGGGTATTGAATCTTGACTCTTGACATCTACAGAGAACCCTACAGCCTAACACAATCCAATGGAATTGACCAAAAAAACCCAAATAGAGTCAACCCTACTATAGGAGGAAGGAACCTCTGGTAAGAACCATAGACGGTGTAGGCGAGAGCGAATGTGATAAAAAGAAAGTGAGGCGCTTAATGTGAGCGAAATATGTTATTCTACAGAAGTAGGCAACAATCGAGGGCGAATCTTGAAGGCAAAAAGTACATTCTGCAAGCGAGAGCGAATCACGAGACGAATGCTGTTACGAAAGAACTGAGGGAGAATCCGGGGTGAATCTTTGTTGAAACTCGGGGGAGAATGTTGAGGGCGAATCTTGTTCTGTGAGCTCGGGAGGGCGAATCTTTGAAGCGAATCTTTGTTCTGTGAAAGTGAAGCGAATATTTGAGGGCGAATGTTCTGCACGAGCGGAGAGCGAATGCGTGCGTGACATCGGACGTTAATCGACACACATTATCATTTGAACACTAATGTGATTTGTAGTTAAATCTGTTTTCATTTAAATGTAGGGTTTAAAGCGGGGAGGAAATAATGGGTGAATTAATGGCATTTCTTTGGGAAAAATTTAAATCTTGTATTGGGTGATGAAGATAATAGAGGGTATTGAATCTTGACTCTTGACATCTACAGAGAACCCTACAGCCTAACAAAATCCAATGGAATTGACCAAAAAAACCCAAATAGAGTCAACCCTACTATAGGAGGAAGGGCCTGCAGTAAGAACTTACCATTTTGCAAGAGCTGAGGGCGAACGCTGAGGGCGAACGCTGAGGGCGAATGCTGAGGGCAAATGCTGTTCTGCAAGAGCTGAGCTCGAATGCTGACCGCAAATGCTGTTCTGCAAGAGCAGAGAGCGAATGCGCGCGTGATATCAAACGTAGCTATTGTGACAAATACCAAACATTTTTATGTAGCGCGCATATAAGTTTCGAATTTTTATGTAGCGCCCATATAAGTTTGGTATTTTTATGTAGCGCGAAAATAGCTGTCGCTATACCGACGGCGGAAAAGGCGTCGCTATTAGGAAGGTGCCTCCAAACGTCGCAATGGCGACACCTAGACATTGTGTCGCCGTTGCGACGTTTAGAGTCGTCTCAATAGCGACGCTTTGGGCCATGGTGTCGCAATTGCGACGTATTCCTTTAAACGTCGTAATTGCGACACTAGTTTAAGTGTCGGTATTATGACACTTTTCTATAGACGTCGGTATAGCGACGGTTTCGGGCGGGATGGAAAAAATTTGGGAAAATTTCCGACATTTGGTCCAAAGCGTCGGAAACAGGTGTCGGAATTTCCGCGAAATGTAGTAGTGGAAGTTTTGTAAATAATGAAGGCCGTGGTATTTAAGTTTAACAACTAATGTAAATTAATATGCAATGGATGACAACTAAATGTGGAATGTAAATACAGTGGGCTAAGCTAGAACTGAACTAGAGTGCTACCAGTCTACAATAAACAATGCTAAACTAACAAGCCATTATCAAACTTAAAACGAAATAACAGAGCATGAATTGAATGCAATTTGACTCCGGAGTACTCTAACTAAGTTATCATGCAATTAATCTATGGGATTCTACAGCCTATTTCGTTCATCATGAATGGTATTTTGGAAGAGCTTGTTAGAACAATCCTGGCTATACAATTCAATGCATTTGAATGCAAACATGAAAACTGAAATCAATTAAAATTAAAAACTAAGACATCACAGCTATTTCCTACCCATTGTTATGATATTTTGGAAGAGCTTTTTAAGAGTAAGATCAGCTATGCTACTTAGTGTAAACAAGCAACTGAAACCTTCAGTATCACAGTCATGCCTTAGTCATCATAATGATTTTTTGGAAGAGTTTACTAGAATAAGTTCAACTGTGATAATGAACGAAAGAAATTGCAATTAAAATCTCTAACACTACAGCCATTTCTCATTCATTATAATGATCTTTTGGAAGAGTTTCTTAGAAAAAGTATAGCTATAGTGACTAATGAAATTAACTATGAACTCAAACTTCAAAAACTTGAAAATGAACTAAGATACTTATCTAGATTGCAAAAGTAAATCCGCTCAGGAGGCAAGGGCCCTCTACCACCATGAAATTAAATATGCACTCAAACTTCAAAAAATTGAAAACGAACTAAGATACTTATCTAAATTGTGAAAGTAAAGCTGTTCAGGAGGCATGGGCCCTCTACCACCAGATGGAATCTAACTCAAGATCAACTCAACGCGTTCAAAGAAATGTTGTCTTCTTCATTAAAGGAAAAATAACTTAAAACAGAGTATTCTCGGTCTTCAGAAATATAGCAGTCAATCCATGAAATCTAATCAAAATCTAGAGCTTGTCTCTCGGTTTCCCGAGTACATTTATAACAAATATTCATAACAGAACTTGCAACAATATGGGGATCATTGTCTTTTCATATCAAAATCGTACTAGAACTCTAAATATGGCAGCGTAAAGGGACAAAGGACATCTGGACTGTCCTTCTCCTATTAGGAGTCTGCCTCCTTGTATGAGTTCCCACGTACAAAACCACGTCCAAAATTCAGTTCATTCTTCATGGTGAGCAACAAACGTTGAGGACATGATGTGGAATACACCCATGTGTGGCTTTTCCTGAGAGGACACCTGGAACATGCTTGAACGTGAAGACAGCTGCAGAATTGGCGGTTAGCTACGGAATGTCTGCATTCTGTGGCTAGTTTCAGTTCAAAATGCATTACAATGACAAAATCACAAAACTTAGCAAGTTAGCCATGATATTCATTCTTAAAGTAATTTTAACTAATTTCATTGATCATTTGGGCCTGGGATAACAATGGACAAAGGAAAATGGAGTGAAGTAAGATGAAAGAAAGAACAATCTTGGGGCTCAAATAAAGGTCCCCCATTGACTTCACGCGGTTTGTCTCTTATCGACTACGACATATTGCTCTGAGAGCAAACCTAGAGCCGCACCCTGGCCCTATTTCCATCATTGATAGGTGACCTTGTGCTCAACATTTGATCATCATTATGGGTCTTTGACTGAGTGGTTTCCCCTGTGTTCGACGTCAGCACACATTATCACACTTGGGATTCGTGCAGTACCTTGATTTCCATTTGACCCTATCAGTGGATTTCTCGCCTCTGTGTCATCTTTCATTATTGGTTGGTTCAGAGGGTTTCTTCCGTGCGCTAGCTTCATCTTGTGCACGTCGGAAACGTACTTCGGTTTTGGTTCCATCACTCTACTTCGTCCGATTCCTTCCAAATCTTGGCCTGCGGGTTACACTCGCGCTGGACTGATGTGGTATGCCTTAATGCCTTCCTTCCAGCAGATATTTTCCCATCGACTCCGACTCATTGCTCTGGGAATAAGGTCTAGAGTCTTTTTGTCAGTACCTTAGGGTTTGTAGTCATCAGTGGCAGACTCTTCACTATCGACAGTGGGGATTCATCATTGCCTCCTGATTGGTAGATTCTTCCAAGTGTTCGACTTCAACTCATTCATTCGCACTTGTTAGATTGTACTGGGGCACCTTGACACTCATTTTCATTATTGGTGGGTTGTCTCGCGTTGGTTAACGGTTTACATTATTGACCGATAATCCAACGATTTCTCACATGGTCGACTTCAGCTCATTTATTCCCATTGTGTAGAATTGTGCCGTCGAGATCGGTGAAGACCTCGGGTTGCATCAGCATCTTTCGGTTCACTTTTGACAGTCCATTCAGTTTCTGCCAGTGATGTCTTCCACCCTTATATGTTGCAGTGTCAGTACAGCAGCATCCTATATGTTGGCTCCCGAGTTGCGTGATTGTACCATGTGTTCCACCCCTTATGATTTGGTACCTGGAGATTCAGTTACTTTTGTGATCAGACATCCATTTTCAGTATTATTGATCAGTTTGATATATGTGATACTTGGACATTGATTCCGACTTGTACTTCCAGGCCGTGCTCAGATGATTCATTGTGTACTTTCAGTTCAGCTATACTTGTATACATTCTGGATCTGTTCTGTACTTTCTATATGGATATATTTTTGACTGAGCATGGGTATGCCCACCTCAGACATGAGCTGACTCTCTGTTTTCTTTCATTGGTTTTTGGCAGGCTGAAATCTGGTGAAGTCCTCTCTTGTCCTCGCGAAGTTATTTCTATGCACATAATACATTTCAGCCATCATGTACCCCTTCTGACCTCATATATTAGGGGGCATCTATTATAGCATCATTTTTCACCATCATGTGATTCATGATTATCTCTTTGGCCTTGGGCACCCATTCCCACAGACTTGGATCCACGACGGCCTGCTCAAGATCGAGATATGATGATCTGCACAACTAAATCTGTTCATCTGTTGTGGAAGGATTCAGGTGATCTCTCCACCTTTCTATCATTGTACATGCTGTTCGTAATGAAGAAGAACCATCATGTTCCCGAATTCACGTGTTAATATCTGCTTGCATATGTGAAAAGATTATTAATTAAGCATTTATTATTGTTTATATGATGTTTCACATGGATTACACTGACATTTAGGAGAAATATATGCTGTACAACTAGATTTCCGTGCATGTTCCTTTGTGATTTTCAGGTTGAAGAGGAAGAAGGGTTGCTGGGGGTTTGGACCCCACGGGATCTACATCAAACGTAGGATTACGGGTGAGTTCTACAATCGATGTTATCTAGTTTTTAGCGTACAAGTGTGGTTGTGTGAGTCCTTCTTGAATAGCATGCCCTGATCTGTGGAGGTTTTGACCCAACGACCTCTAGGGAGTTATTTCTCGAAACAGAACTAGCCACTCCACTGGGGATCGCATTCTTTTGATTCCCCTGTTGGGTGGTTTCAGCTATTTTAAAGGTTTCTGAAAGTTTTAATCATTATTTCCAGTCCAGTTAGTTTTTTCTTAGTCAGACTAAAGACCTGGTTCTTTAGCCAGGCTTGATATTTTTATTTTTCATTATTTGCTTTTGCATACGCTATTTTTTCTCTTCACAGTCGCGTATACACGCTGTTTATGTCAAGGGTGGTCTCGTATACGCGGGTTTCCTTTTCCACAGTCGCGTGTACACGCAGGTTGAAAAACTGTTAAAGCGCGTATGTCTGGGGGAAAATTTTGAAGTTTTGATTTTTAGCTTTTCTGGTCTTGTCTGCCTGTGGTGACTTGTTTCTACAGTGTTTTTTAATCTCTGGACTGTGTTTAAAGTGTTTATATGTCTATTTCTCTCTCTCCTTTATGTGAATACTCTCTCGGTTGGTGAAATTTTTGGTTGTTACGTTTGCTATTTTGGTTTGAGTACAAAGGTCTTTTCTTGAAGATTCTTGGCTGTTCTTCTTAATCAGAACAGAGAGCTCCTGCTCATTTACTCTTTCCTTGTGTATTGCTGCGCATTTTGATTTTTTACCTATTTGGTGTGTTTGGTTTCCTTGATGTTCAGTAGACTAGTTTTGTTGCAATTTTCGAAGAGTCTCTTTTTTATTCTTTGAAGTTTTTATTGCAAGTTTATACTATTGTATTGATTTGATTTATTGAGTTTCTTGTCTTCCTTTTTTCTCGTATAAAGCCCCACTGTGAGAGTGGCATGGTTGGCTTTGATCATTTTGTTGAAGTTATACTTGAAATTCAAAGTTTGTTTGACTTAGTTACCGGATAGTTCAATTGGTCTTCTTGAAATCTCTTTTTTATAAACTAAAACTGGCATATAGGTTAGGAAATCCACTTTCCGTTGCATTTTGCATACTAGCCTCCATTTTGATCACTTTCCATAGGGTCGATCCCATCAGGTCATGAGTATTTAACCCATTTCACTTGCCGATTTTTAAATCATGACTTGGTGGTAGAGCCTTCCTTTACATGGGCTTCCTAGTTAGTTCCTCGCTAGCATTTGTTGCCCATGCTGCGTTTTATGTAGGCTCGGGAGTCCTCTTTAGTCCCGCCATGACTTATGTGTTGAAGCTTCATTCTTCTTCTTCTTCACTATCATTATTCTGGCTATTACCCTAGAGGCTCCCTGGTGTTGTTGAGTTGTATTACTGCATTGCATACTGGCTACTTGTTTATCCTGGCCTTTAGCCGGCTTCATTTGGATTCAATGTTTAAGCCATATTTTGACCTTGACTGTTTGTACAAGTTAACCATTACATGCACTTAGCTATCGCGACTTGACACCCTTTTTACCCATGGATGGAACATTCCTTTGAGTATCGCTTACCAGTTTCCGCCACCTTGCATTGAGCATAGGATCGTTCCTATCCCAGGAACTAGTGCATCTATTTCTTGATACTCGTTCTATCCATTGTACCATAGCATTCTTTTATTCCTTTTCAGGCTTATTATATGAAAAAGACAAAAAAATAAAATATAACAAAAAGAGCGGGAATGGGATGTTACTTCGTAATTTGATGGCAGTACAGTGTCAGTTTGTCGCCCTTGAACAAAGCACATACACTTATATATTTCCTTCATTTGGGATGGTTTTAGCTTTGACCTAGGTTCAGCTTTTGCCTTGTTTCACTGGTCAGTCCTCCCCCGATTGGTTATCTCTTCCAATCATATGGAGAGTTTGTTTTTGCCTCCTGCATAACAGACTTATACGGTGTCATTTTTACTGCCATGGTCATCATGATTCATGCTTTTGTTCAAGGGAAGTCTAACCAGAGTCGGCCATTCTGCGGTGTCTCTTGACTCATTATTCAGTCGGCCTTCCCGGTCTTGTCAGTATCTTGTTCTATCACATCAGATGTTTTGGTCTTCTGCTCGTGCTGGTTTGAGAAGGTCTCCATTGACTTCTTGTTGGCGGGTTTGTCTCTTATCGACTACGACATATTGCTCTGAGAGCAAACCTAGAGCCGCACCCTGGCCCTATTTCCATCATTGATAGGTGACCTTGTGCTCAACATTTGATCATCATTATGGGTCTTTGACTGAGTGGTTTCCCCTGTGTTCGACGTCAGCACACATTATCACACTTGGGATTCGTGCAGTACCTTGATTTCCATTTGACCCTATCAGTGGATTTCTCGCCTCTGTGTCATCTTTCATTATTGGTTGGTTCAGAGGGTTTCTTCCGTGCGCTAGCTTCATCTTGTGCACGTCGGAAACGTACTTCGGTTTTGGTTCCATCACTCTACTTCGTCCGATTCCTTCCAAATCTTGGCCTGCGGGTTACACTCGCGCTGGACTGATGTGGTATGCCTTAATGCCTTCCTTCCAGCAGATATTTTCCCATCGACTCCGACTCATTGCTCTGGGAATAAGGTCTAGAGTCTTTTTGTCAGTACCTTAGGGTTTGTAGTCATCAGTGGCAGACTCTTCACTATCGACAGTGGGGATTCATCATTGCCTCCTGATTGGTAGATTCTTCCAAGTGTTCGACTTCAACTCATTCATTCGCACTTGTTAGATTGTACTGGGGCACCTTGACACTCATTTTCATTATTGGTGGGTTGTCTCGCGTTGGTTAACGGTTTACATTATTGACCGATAATCCAACGATTTCTCACATGGTCGACTTCAGCTCATTTATTCCCATTGTGTAGAATTGTGCCGTCGAGATCGGTGAAGACCTCGGGTTGCATCAGCATCTTTCGGTTCACTTTTGACAGTCCATTCAGTTTCTGCCAGTGATGTCTTCCACCCTTATATGTTGCAGTGTCAGTACAGCAGCATCCTATATGTTGGCTCCCGAGTTGCGTGATTGTACCATGTGTTCCACCCCTTATGATTTGGTACCTGGAGATTCAGTTACTTTTGTGATCAGACATCCATTTTCAGTATTATTGATCAGTTTGATATATGTGATACTTGGACATTGATTCCGACTTGTACTTCCAGGCCGTGCTCAGATGATTCATTGTGTACTTTCAGTTCAGCTATACTTGTATACATTCTGGATCTGTTCTGTACTTTCTATATGGATATATTTTTGACTGAGCATGGGTATGCCCACCTCAGACATGAGCTGACTCTCTGTTTTCTTTCATTGGTTTTTGGCAGGCTGAAATCTGGTGAAGTCCTCTCTTGTCCTCGCGAAGTTATTTCTATGCACATAATACATTTCAGCCATCATGTACCCCTTCTGACCTCATATATTAGGGGGCATCTATTATAGCATCATTTTTCACCCTCATGTGATTCATGATTGTCTTTTTGGCCTTGGGCACCCATTCCCACAGACTTGGATAAAAGTTCATAAAAAACAGTGTTTAAAATCCCATACGCGGGTATGCCCAGACTTTTCCGTGTGTATACGCGAGTCCATATATACTTTTCCGCGTATGCCATTAAAATCATTAAAAAATATATAAAATTCCCTATTTTCGAGGCTGGGTTGATGGTTATTCCAGTAATTCAACCACCCCAGCCCGTGGCCAACTATTTCCAACTGATTGAAACTACTTTGAGGGAGTATAAAAGCCCCTCATGTGCATGGCCTAAGGGAGAGAGAGAAATTATAGATATTATACTCTGTTGGAGCCCCAATTCAAGTCTGATTTCCCGTGCCTCCTGCACTTCCCAGATTTTTACAGGAAACCCTTGTTTCCTGGAGATGTTCATCAGCTTATATGTCATCTCATGTGCACAAGTCTTGAAAGTATCCTAGCAAGGCAAGGGCGGGACGAATCCGGACGACGGTCTGTTCGAAGATCGTGGAAGGATTCAGGTGATCTCTCCACCTTTCTATTATTGTACATGTTGTTCGTAATGAAGAAGAACCATCTTGTTCCCGAATTCACGTGTTAATATCTGCTTGCATATGTGAAAAGATTGTTAATTAAGCATTTATTATTGTTTATATGATGTTTCACATGGATTACACTAACATTTAGGAGAGATATATGCTATACAACTAGGTTTCCGTGCACGTTTCTTCTTGATTTTCAGGTTGAAGAGGAAGAAGGGTTGCTGGGGGTTTGGATCCCATGGGATCTACATCAAACGTAGGATCTACGAGTGAGTTCTACCATCGATGTTATCTAGTTTCCAAAGATGCTGTATGTGAGTTTCTCGAATAGCATGCCCCGATCTCGTGGAGGTTTTGACCTAACAACCTCGGGAGTTGTTTCGAAATAGCAAAGATTCTGGACAATAGCCATCTCGACTTCATAACTCAGGATTCATGCGATAAGCTAATGAATAAAGTGAATTATTACTGTCATTGTTTCCTCTTCTGAAGTTTCATTCAATTTCATATATGTTGTTCAATCTAAATGGTTAATTAGGAATATTATTTCAGAATAAGTGTAAAAAACTCCTTGTCTTAACTACTTGATCATTTCAATGTTTTCTACTGATTTCCAGACTTAGGAATTCTTAATTTCTCCTAGTCCCGTTTGACCCTTGCCTTCTCCCTCTTTTTCCAGATCAAAGGATCATTCATTTCCCTTTATCCCAAAAGCAAGCCATCTCATTCAATCAAACTATTCAAATCTCTGAGGGTTATCTACCTTGCCCTGAGTACATTAACATCCTTCCTTGCCTTCCAGTATTTCTTGCTACATCTTGACTCCATAGCCAAATCGACTAGTAGATCCCTCTTAATCTGTCTCGAAGTAATATTATTTCCCACCAAACTGCCCAAACAAAAAACCAAGTGCCCAATCATACCTAGCCTAAAACATCAATTCAAGACAAAGTTAAATTTAAAAGAGAGAGCCCTTTCTAAAATTTAGGAAGGCTAGATCCTAGATTTCCAAAGTAGGTTTGTGTTTACCCCTAGTTTTCTTTAACTATAAATCCAAATCCCATGACCTAAGAAATTACTATGGTGATAACAACACGCACAAGTTTTGATGTTTTCTTGTTTTAAATATGATCAATATATATACTTGCATTAATAGGGTCTTTTTGCTTTGGCCTCACAATACAGTATATCTATCTTCAGAGTATTATTTTTTGTTTCCCTATATAGGGCAGTTCTTTTTTAGACATGCGATAAGTTTAGGGTGTTGCTTTCCCCAGGTTGGGCAACATCTCAAAAATGCTTTTATGATGGGATGTAGAACGAGGATTGGCTAATTCCAAAAAGTCACCCTATTATGAAGTTTACCATTTTTTTACTATATGTTTTTATTTTCAATAGATATAGTCTTACTATATATATGTTTATTTTAGGGTTTATAATATTTACCTTAGAGTTTATATCTCTTGGGTTTATTAGTCCCTTACATTTATGATATCAATTCCTTGGGTTTATAATACAAATTCCTTCAAGTATTAATCCCTTGGTTTAGAATATTAATATCTTGGGTTAAATATTAATACTGAGTTCTTGTATTTGTACTTTAATATTAATATTAATCTCTTAGATTTATTTTCAGTCTAAAATTAAAATCTTGGATTTATAACATGTAATATTAGGGCTTATAATATTAATCCCCTAGGTTTATAATAATAATATGTTAGGTTTACCGATCCAATGGGTTTATAATATTAATTTTTTGGGTTTATTAATCACTTCGGTTTATAATATTAAAAGTTAGTTGGGTTCATTAATTCTTTGGGTTTTTAATACCATGGGTTTAGAATATTAATAATTAGTTGGGTTCATTCATCCCTTGGGTTTATAATGTCAATCACTTGGGTTTTAATCCCTAGGTTTTATAATGTTAATCACTTAGGTTTATTGATCGCTTGTGTTAATAATCCCGAAAGTTTACAATAATAATCATTGGGTTTATAATACTAATAATTCTGTGTTTATTAATACTTTCGATTTGTAATGTTAATCCTTTTGATTTATTAATCCCTTAGGCTTTTAATATTAATCCCATGCGTTTTAATCTATTTGGTTTTTAATATGAATAATACCTTGGGTTCATAAAATTGATCCATTGGGTTTATACTATCAATCAATTTGGTTGACAATACTAATCCCTTGGGTTCATAAAATTCATCCACTGAGATTTTAATATCAAACAATTTGGTTTGCAATATTAATCCCTTGGGTTTGGTTCACAATATTAATATCTTGGGTTTATTTCCCCTCAGGTTTATAATATTAGGGTTTTTTATATTTGGTTTATAGTGTGGCATTTAGTATAAGGGTTTCAAATGTTCAATTTTTAATATTTGGGTTTATAATATTGGGATTTATAATTTTAGGGTTTATAATATTAATATTTCTAAGGTTTTATAATATTTATCCCTTGGGTTTATAATATTAATATGTTGGGTCTATTATTCCCAAGGGTTTTTTAAATTAATCAATTCGATTTATATCATTAATATATTGGGCTTATTATTAGAGTTCATAATACTAATTTTAGGGTTTGTAATATTAATCTATGGGCTTATAAGATTGGGTTTGATGATGTTAGGGTTTTATAATATTAATTTTAATATTAAAGTTTAATATCATGATGTATCACATTGTTCTTATTAATAATGTAACATTTTAATCCTAGGATTTAGTGAATTTCCATTTAGTTTATTTTCCCTTGGGTTTATAATAGTAATCCCTTGGGTTTATAGTATTAAAACCTTGTCTTTATCTCCTCTTGGGTTTTTAATAACAATCTCTTGGATTTGGGATATTGGAGTTTTTAATTTTGGGTTTATAATATTCCATTTACTATGAGGATGTGAAATGTTGGATTTTTAATATTTGGATATATAATATTGGGTTTAATATTGAGTTTTTTTAATATTAGGGTTTATAATATTATTCTTATGGTTTAAAATATTTACTTTAAGGTTTATAATATTAATTTTAGGGTTTATAATGTTCAATTTTATAACATGAATACTTATTATAATTGATTTAATATTTTTGTATTTGAATGGTTATAAATATATCATTGTGTATAAAAGATATTGATAGTTATATTAATATTTTAATAAATGTATATAAATCATTAAGATAATGGAGAAGGATAAATAAGCATTGTTAATAATATTATTATGTTAAGTTAATTTTGTTATTTCTATATATATAAAAGTAAAAAATAGCCACATTAACACTATACCTCTTAATAATTATTAATATGATTGATAAAAGTTTATCAAATACATATCAACCACATTTTCTAATATGTGTTGTATGCACAACAAAGGGAAATGAAAATAAAAAAATTGGCATATATGCTCCATGGTATTAGAACATAAAACATTACATCAACCATTAACATAAATATTTGACAGTCATCTATAAGCTCACAAAGGCAAAGTAGAAATCCTCTCCTATTGCCCTTTAATGTGTGTCAATGTTTTTTAGGCATCCAGAGGTTATCTAAACAAAATCACATCTGCAAATATATATCAAAAATGGTTGGTGGACTAACTTATTATGTTAAGTAATAACATTGCAATAATTTTCCATTCAAGATAATGGTAATGATAAGCTTTTGGAAGTTTCATAATGCTTATAAGTTTTTTTTAATGGCAAAACTCAACATGGTATTAGAGCTTTGGCCTAGATTTAATTCCTGTGAAAGAGAAAATATTAAATCTAATAATCTGAATGCATCAAGTGCACTAAGTGAATGAAACAAGTGAAAAACTACTTAACTTATGTGCATTAGAGATTTTAAAAATACATATTGTGAGATCCAACTCAGAAACTTTTGAACTTAAACTTATACAAATTGAAGATTCTGAAAATATCCCATTAAATTCAAAGAAATTGCAGATTCTGAAAATATCCCATCAAATTCAGAGATATTAAAGATGGCCGGGAAATTATTTAAACACTGTACAGAATTACGACAACTGTTTTCAAGCTTTAGGTGCATAATTATAAAGTAACATGGCAATTTATGATGTACTCGAATGGTATACAGGAGACTATCGTCACATCCGGGGGTTGACATCCGGTGAGGAAACACTCGACCTAGATCCAAGTGGGAAACATATGAACACTTCGCAGAATTAAATTGGGTAAGAAATACTACAACCTAGATCCGAGTGGGAAACATCTAGACAGTGCAAAATGATATAAATGCAGGGCATTGACACATTTTCATGATGTTGTAAAGCTTTCATCGAACTTAGGGTAGAGCTGTGCTCGAGGTAGAGAAACCAAATTATACTATTGTAATCATTTTGCAATGCATAAATGTGGTCACCATACAGTCATAATTTCGAATTCATATAATTTTGCGCGATATTTAGGTTGCAATCCGAATCCAACTGAATTCTTAACGTGGACGTTCACATCTTTATCCCAACCTAAAACGATCTCATCGATGAGCGATATGTGCAAATTGAATCAAGAGATAAGTAAAGAAAGTCAATGCATCATTGTGCTTCTGGACCAAAAGAATTCGACAGGCCATGTTGCACAAATGATCATACCAATAGCGGCTTGCCAGTATCAAAGTATCAAGACATTATTGCATTAATCATAAGTCTCTTTCAATTATCCATGCTCTTACGATTTAGCTCTTACGTTTTTAGATGGTGGGTGAGATGTGAATTTAATTTTAATTAAGTATTTTAAAATATTCATAGTAATACGTATAAATTATAAATTGAGATTTATTTTTAAAGTAGTTATGTTTTTTTTTTAATTAAATTAAATAATTAAAAAAAATGTTATATAAACAAGTGTTATATGAGATAATTTATATGTTTGTGGGCATGCAATGTTTATAAATTAAGATATTGGGTCATGATATTGTAACAAAGGTCACTTACACATCAAAAATTTTCATGATAATGTCAAGTAAATCTAAATGGTTAAAAATTTAATGCCTATTATAAATTGATACCTATCAACATTTACCAAACATTTAATTTATAAAATTTAATTCGTATTAAACATTATTATACTAAAAAATTTTACAATATCAATATAAGATAAATACCATTTTCTTATAAATATTTTAAAGAAATATTTTTTCATAAATATTTTAAAGAAATATTTTTCCATAAATATTTTAAAGAAATATTTTTTCATAAATATCATTTAAACTAACGGATCATGTCTCCTCTCCATCTTCATTTAGAAAGGTGCCTTGCATTCAAGGTCTTGAACATTCATAAATATTTTGGATGTATTTAAACCACTCTACACAAACATGGGATACTTGGGAAGTAGCTTGGTTTTTTATGTGGGAAATTATATAATAATTTAAAAATCTTTTTAAAATTAAATAATTAATTAACTTAAATTTATCTTTATATTATTTTTAATAGGTTAGATAAATAATATTAAATGTTGAGAAGTAGCTTGCTTTTTGTTAAGTGGGAAATTATATAATAGTTATAAATTTAAACATCTTTTTAAAATTAAATAATTAATTAACTTAAATTTATTTTTGTTTTATTTTTAAAGAGTTAGATGAATAATATTAAATGTTGTAAGAGGTTAAATGAATAATATGAGCACACAGAAACAAAATATAAATTCATAAAAATGATCATAAGATAAATAATAATATGAACACACATAAAAAAAATATATAAATTTATAAAAATGATAAAAATATATATATTTAATAACCAAATATAATAATTATATATGTGGGATATTTTTATATATGAATGGTTATAAAAGTTAAGAATTTTTTTATTGAATTATATATCTATATATATATATATTTATTTATTTATTTCGTGGCATTGTCTTTTCAGTGATGGAATTGTTATAAGGTTGGGTCAGCTCATCATCAATTTGAGTAAGAAAAGGATTGAATTGCAAAAGGCAAAAAACAAGGAAGCTGGTGGTCCCATAGACTATTTTTAGTCTCGTTGACATTAAAATATTATTAATTCATTCATATTTGAAATATTTTTTCATAAATATCATTTAAACCAACTCTATATGAATCATCCCCCGATCGAGGTGCTTGTCAGATCATAATCAGAATAAAGGGCCAACTGGTTCTCACTGTACTATCAGTTTTAATGCCCACATTCTTTGCTTTTATGAGTTGTCAAAACCCCCATCATGGTTTAAACTTCCCACCTCCGAAGGGAATGATGGTTCATGTCACCTGCCAACCATGCATTTACTGCATGAGGTAGTGTAAAATTTGGTATTGTTGTCGATTTCTCCTTTCTAAATGTAAATTTCGACGCAATTCACTTATTCTTCTCCTATTCCTGCTGCTATGTTTGCTCTGCGTAGTGGAAATCTCTAGTCAGCAACCTCACCATTGCTGCAAACCCCTTTGGTATGTCATGGCTCCTTACCTGAGTTCCATTCATTATGAATTATGCCTCTATGCTCATAACACGAAAAATGGTTTCTCTGGTGATATTCCAGTTACCTATCCTATGCAAGTTTATGACATCGTTGTAGCATTAGATATCATTCCTCATTTTCGAAGTACTGATAGAGATTCTGATATTAATAATTGGGTTCAAAGATTCTCTAAAAACTATCATTCTGGGCTTCTTCTATTTCTGAATTCATCTTTAAGGTATACTTGTATTTTCAGTGTTACTGCTAATATGAGAAAGTCCCATAGTCTAAGCTCTCGGCCTACTAGTAATTGCTTTGTCTTTAATCATTGGGGTTTTGAATCTTTACGGTTTGAATATAATTAGTCCTAGACCTTTATTTCGAGTTATGCATCTGGTCCCACCAGAGCGAATGGAAACATACTACTCGGCCTTAAAATTCTGCATATCCAGGAGGTCATCCTATTTTCTTCTCTTCAGTGTCTCTAAAGTATTCTTTTTCACGTCCTCTGTGACTCCGTATCTCCAGATTTCATGGCTAAAACTAAACCAGGTCGGAGTGCTGCCAGACCTACTCCTCATAAAAGAGGCCACAAGTCAAATATTGAAACTCTGGAAAACATAAATGATACCTATGAATCAACTACCCCCTGAAGATATCAAAGTCACTATTGCTGAATGGGAACAGGACTCAGAGGAAGATGATACAGAAATTAGTGAGCAACATGAAAGAATGGAATTCATCCTCGACCCTGGCAACACTAGGGGCAAAGTCTCCTTATTTCAATAAACAATAAAAACATATTGGAAATTCAAGTGTGTGTTGGCAAGAGCAATGGAGAGCGTATAGAAGAAAGAACTTAAATCCTATTATTCAGTCTTATTTGAACTTAAAGAAATGAAACAAGAAATGTGAGAGATGTAAAAGACCCAACATCAGCAAAATGCTCGCATTGGAAACATAGAACAACAACTCCATTTGCTTCAACAACCAAAGCTTTCTAGATCACCTGTGAAGGATCCAGTGTTAGATATTTAATCTCATGGATACTTAGTATCATGTTTTCTTTTTAAATTTTGAATGAATCTAGATACTTTATATTTTTTCAGTTTAATATGCAGTTTCTATGGACATAGTCGTGTAAAGTTAGCAGCTACTAAGCGTAAAAAACAATACCAATTCTGGTTAGCATTTAACTTTTTGAGGTGGCCAATAGACCTGGTTTCCTGTGGGCAGGTTGAGACACTCAATTTTTTATTTAATTTTTTTGATGCAACTTTCCCTTATAATAGAAAATGGCTAGGCATTACGGAATTTACAAAAAAAAAACTCATTACAAATCATGTCTCCTCTCCACATTTATTTAGAAAAGTGTGTTTCATTGAAGGTCTTGAACATTCATAAATATTTTCGATGTATTTAAACCACTCCATGCAAACATGGGATATTTCATGGGATACTTGGCAAGTAGCATGGTTTTATGTGTGGGAAATTATATAACAATTATAATTTTTTTTTTTTCAAATTAAATAATTAATTAACTTAAATTTATTTTTATTTTATTTTTAATGAGTTGGATAAATAATATTAAATGTTGGGAAGTAACTTGGTTTTCTACGTAGGAAACTATATAATAGTTATAAATAAAAAAAAAAAAAAATTAAATAATTATTTAACTTAAATTTATCTTAAATAAAGGTTGTAAACTTAAATTATTAACTTAAATAATAGTAAATGTTGTAAAAAGTTGAATGAATAATATGAGCACACAGAAGAAAAATATAAATTTATAAAAATGATCGTAACATAAATAATAATATGGGCACAAAAAAACAAAATATAAATTTATAAAAATGATCCTTACATAAAAAAATGTGTAAATGTGATAGCTACATTTAATTTTAAGTAGTTGTTAACTAGTTAAATGATTTTTATTATTTTTTTAAGAAAAAAAAGCTGAGACAATATTTTTTCTTGGAAAAGTTATTTTCCTTTTTAATTGTGAATAATAAAAATTAGTTATGGAAAATAAAAGTAAAAAGGTTGATGGTAAATGTTTCCAATAACTGAAAGGTGGTTGGATAGTTTAAACAATTACTTGCTCCTCTAGGGATGAGAGACTCATCCTAGTGAGGAATAGGGGTTCTATTCACGGGCTAAGGAAAAGAGTGAAAATTTCCTAATTTGGTGGAGACCAGTGGAAAACACTTAGAATTTCCTGAATATTTTTTGGCACTCACTAGACTTGGAGTCCTGAGGTCACAACAGAAAATCTACTGGCACTGTAAACTTGTACCTCTTAAGGTGGAGCACATGGGCAAGAAGAGGACATAATTGCCTCTCTCGAAGGTTGGGTGGACACCAACATCCAAATACATTTCCAGATAAATGACTGTCTTTTTTAATAATATTTAGACAGGAAAATGATTAGTTTCAAGTTTAATGTTCATAGAAATTTGTTATTTGATTTCAGAAGAGATGCTATTATTTTCTTGGAACCTATCATATGTTAGGGAAGGGAAAGTTAGGATAATTAATCAATGCAGTAAATACCTGTTGAAGTTCTGTGCATTACTTTTGAATGATTTACAGATTAAAACTTGAAGATGATACAAATGATTTATGTGTAATACTACTGTACGATAAATATAGATTAAACTTGAAATTGTTACAGTTTAGCTTAAGGATATATGAAAAGTACAACAAACATAAGCTGGATAACTCTGCACAGAAATTTGTTACAGGATTTCTTTTTAAAAATCTGCCAAGATGCATCTAGAAGAAAATTGGGACAAAGTAGTATAAAGGGAGATTGTGTAAAACTATAATTTACAAATTACTGTGCAAATAACTACTAACGAGAACTATCTAGTTAAGATAATGTAGGTAGAGCAGTTGGGACTGGGCACAGGGGTGAAACCCCAACCCGATACGCATCGCTATCCTTATTATTATTCTATACACGAACTGGAATATAGGTGGTCCGGTCACCAAGAAAAAGATAATAACCTATAATAGAAAGACAAATCTAGTATCTTTACAGAAAAAGAAAGTAAATACTAGAGGTTAAAGTTACAGTAGAGACAGGAACAATATATCCAAACCCAAGCATAATCTTCAAGAATAAGCATATAAATACTAAAAACATGAGTAGTAATATATGCTAAATACTAATGTAAGATAATAAAGAAATGAATTATTAATATATTATAGACTACAAAATTGCATGGAGAAGTGTAAATAAATAGTTACAATGTCTAAATTCATATAGCATAATAACCATATAAAGAAGATTCGAGAAACATAATTCTATAACAGTAGTTATTTCCATATTGGAGAAAGACAAGTATTGAGTTCAAGTATTAAAGAACTGTAACCGTAAGGGTTCATATAAAACATTATCCATATAGAAAATATCACAGAACAAAATATGTGAGCAAAGACTAACAGGGCCTATGCATTTGACTGGAAAAAATGTTACAATTTTTATAAAGAGTCGAACAATTCTATACATATTACAATCCAGAATAAATGAGCAAGGTCTTTCTATAAACCCTTAATTTGCACAGGTCTAAAGACCTTCATTTTGAGGCAAAATCCTTGTGTACCTCTAAGGAGAACCCATTGAATCAGCAAGAAGCCTGAGAAGCCTGTAAGTGACATGCAAAATTCTTGGGTGCAAAGGACTCCACCCTGGAGACGAACAATACTAACCTGCGAACAATGGAAACCATGGAATGTTTTTTTAGTTAGGTTTTTTGGAATATAAAAGTAATCAATACAAAAAGAAAAGACAATATCCACAGAGAGAATTCAGTGAGGAGATAACTTGTAAGGGGTTTTTTCCTCAAGTATGCTTCGCATCAAACTGGGGTGCATGAAGTAATAAAATATTTAGAACCTAACATTATAACATTTTTCTAAAATTTAAACAAAACTTCAAATTCGATACACAGATATGGGGAAAAATCCAAATTTCAGCAAAGAAGGAATGTAATACCTAGTTATGTATTGGAGAATTGGCGTTGAAGAAGTTTCCAAGGTAGTTGAGGGAAATTTTCCATTTGAAAAATCATCACTGCTCGTAGTTGAACCTTTCCTTAACCATACTCTGAATCCATGAAGCGATAAACACATATTAAAATCTTCAACCCAATTGACTTTCATAGCTGCTGAAGCAAGGTTTGAAGCTACCACCATCTGAGAAGAAAATCACATGGACCAAAGCTACCACAGATCAAATCCTTGGAGAAGAGAAGCCTCTCAATGAAGAGAACAGTGACAAATGATGGTGGTCGCTTGATATGGGAGAGGTTAACAAGGTCATTTCCCACCAGAAATGGTAATCATTGATCGACAACGAATCGACGATGCAGATCTAGAAAATTACCATTTGAACCCACTCGGTGTAATGGCAGATCTTACAGCTATCATAAAGGTGTAAATACTAGTACTATCCATTTTAAATGTCAAGATATGCTAGCTATAACTTCGATGCGATCGTTGATACAGGTCATGCTCAAAGTGGGATGGAAAATAGTATGGAATGGATTTTAAAAAAAAATAGTAAGGTTAGCACCAGAGGAAAACCATGAAAAGTCTTAACACCAAGCTTATAATATATTAAAGTATTCCTTGGTAAATAGGAATTTGTTTATGAAGGTTGTATACCATCTTAGAACAAATAAGGTTAGAGTTTTTCACAAGTAAAACCTTGATTCAGTCATTAATTTTATGAATAGCCAAATCATAGGTGTTGTAAATAATAATTCAATGCGTTACATTAGGTTAACATAGTTAACTGTATGGTGAAAAGTAATTTTTTTTTTATGTATGTCTCAAGTGGTATCAGAGCCAAGTTCATATGTTGGGACCCTAAGGGTCAACTAACGATTAAGTTGTGCGTATACTGATGCACATAAAGGAAGTATAACAGGAAAATTCATGAGAAGAGGGTCAAACACAACAACCACCCCCACGACACCGGGGGAACCCAAAACACAACCAATAGTGAGCCCTGGGATGTGGGTTCGAGTTGAGTGTGGATCGGCACCATCAAATAAGTAGGTACATTTTGATAGTCCATGACTCAACCGAGTCTCCTTCGAGCTATTAGGCTTACACCAAAGGAACCTTCTACGATACCAATTGTTGAACCCTTAGTTAAGCCGAGACAGTTGAATCGGTTTAACACAATCATGGACTTTTAAACCTTTTCATTAAAACTTATTTACACCTTCATTGTATTCGACTTAATATGTAAGAATCTTAGAATATGAGCAGCAAGTATTAATATAATAGAACAACAGACTTAATATGAGAGCAGCAGGTATTAAGCAGATGATATAAATTAGATCAACACATAAACATCATGCATAGAGACACCAGATATAAGTGGAAACCCATAAAGGGAGAAAACCACATCTTATTATTGTTGTGATGCAAAGGCAAGCTCCGACTCCCTCTCACCACTGTTTTCTGTAGGCACCAACCTACAGGAGGCTCTATCCTCAATTCTGCAAGCTACAACTTGCAAGGAAGCTCCAACTCCCATCAATTTTCTGCAGGCACCAACCTACAGGAGGCTCCAACCTCAGTCAGCTACAACTGACATTTTATCAAGCTACAACTTGATGTGGAAGCACCAACTCCCATTTATTTTCTGCAGGCACCAACCTACAGGAGGCTCCTACCTCAGTCAGCTACAACTGACATCTATCAAGCTACAACTTGATAGGGAAGCTCCAACTTCCTTACTCTTTCAAAAGAAAAACACTTGCTGATTTACCTTGGATATCAGCTCTGTTCTGTACCTTCTCTTCTGCTATTCATCAGTCCTCATATCAGCCCTACATCATCTCTGCTTAGCCTCTCTTTTTTCTCTGCCTCACTTCTTCATTTATGCATTCTCTAACTTTTCACTGCATCTCGTTCTGCTCCTCCTTCTTTATCTTCTCTGCCTCAATATTCCAAACCCTGCATTCTCTCTTCTCACTCTCTCTAACCTCTTGCAGCTTTCTTATTTTCTTCAACTCTCTTCAATTCTGCTGCACACTCTCTTCTTCTCTCACTCTGTTTTCGTCAACTTCCTCCCCTTGGATATTACCCTGTTTTATACAAAAATAGCTTCATGGATGTTTGTATTCCACTGGGAATTCGAAATGGACAGCCATGTCTCTTTGCCTTCCACCTTCTTATCTCTTTTCAGCTCACTCAGAAAAATGTAACTGTAGGTGCTTATTTTAATATTACAGTGGGATATTTTCTCTCTTCCGGAGACTTTCCAATGCATCACAAACAATAAAAATAAATTAAAACATTTACATTCAAATTACAATGTGAACTCCAGCTCAACTCATTTAGTCTTTTGGCTCGCTGCGCGTTTGTCTTTTCTTTGACTCTGTCTGTCTTTTCTGTGACTATGTTTTATCTCTTTTCAGCTCTGTTTGCTCTTCTTTCCTATGTTGTGGTGTAACTGTTGCATAAGTGTAATTGTGCCGTTTATATCAATGTATTTTATATAAATATGTAACAGCTGGCAATAAGTCTGGGAAAATTCCAGCCCTTTACACACAGCAAGTGTCTTGTTGATGTGGCGAGTTCCGCAAGCGGAACATACGTTCATCATAATTTTTTTATATTAATAATCACCCTCCCATTAAGTCGAGGCATATATATAAACCACGGATCACGCGGCACATCGCAACAGCGTTATATATATATATGATAGCGCCCCTTATATATATAATCCAACTTCAGCTCTTGGCATAAGTTTAACATACAAACTGCCCTTTTAGGTATGACTTAAATCAATTCTTGGCGTATATAATAAAACCTATTTAAACATATAAAAACTCCTTTCGGGTCCACCTGACATTTTTTTCAATGTGATATGCTTCTCCTCTAGCGATTTTCGATTCCGATTGATCGCAATCGCAAACTTCTATTTGCATGTTTCGCTGCTTTGTTTAACTCCGATGTGATTGACCTGATGCGATGCGATTAATCGCAATCACAAATTCTATGTTTATATATGTTTCCGACACATATCAATTACGGTTCATAAACCCGTGGGGTCCGGACTTCCAATCGCAATCGCAAACTTTTTGTTGCATGTTCCGATGCCTTGCTTAAATCCGATGCGATTGGTCGTTGTTTAATAAGATTTGCCGATGCGATTAGAACTGGAACTCAAGCTATATATGAGTTGTAGTTTATATACCCATCGGGTTCAGACTTCCAATCGCAATCGCAACTTTTATATTCTCCGATGCGATCATCACTGTTCACTGGAACTCACGGTATGTATGAGTTGTAGTTTATATACCCATCGGGTCCGGACTTCCAATTGCAATCGCAACTCTTATATTCTTCGATGTGATCATCACTGTTCACCAGAACTCACGGTATGTATGAGTTGTAGTTTATATACCCATCGGATCCGGACTTCCAATCGCAATCGCAACTCTTATTTTAACCTGTTCCGCTGCCCTTATAATCTCCGATGCGATTGGGAAGGGTCCCACCTTATATTACTACATTTCTTTGGATCTCGTGCTGCATATGGCTATATGTGTGTGTGTGTGTGTGTGTGTGTGTGTGTGTGTGTGTGTGTGTGTGTGTGTGTGTGTGTGTGTGTGTTTTGGTCCTTTGAATATAAAGTGCAATACTTTACCGCTGGAGTATACTATTCCCAGAATGAAATTTATATTAACTATGCATTACATTGCTGCTTGGGTTATGATTCTCGGAATTATATTTATGTTATGTGTAACGCCCGGCTGGGTAAAGATTCTCGAAATTGTATACATATATCCTCCGGCTGAGGTAGCGATTCTCGGAATTTAGTTACATATATATATTCACCAGGTGGGAACAGCGATTCTCAGAATAATAGGTGTTTCTCTGCAATAATAGTTGTGTCTATGCCTCTGCTGCTTCTGTCACTCTGCCTCTGCCTTTACTGCTGTGATAATGGCTCTACCTCTGCCTTTGCTTCTGATAACGGTTCTGCCTCTATTATATTCGTTTCCTTTGCCTCTGCCTGTCTCCTTTACTTCCTTCATTTGCTTCTTTGCTGCCTCCTTTGTCTGTCTCTGTCTTTTCTGCCTCCATTGCCATGATAACGGCTCTGCCTCTATATTTGCAGCCTCTGCCTCTGTTCTTCGTTGTGCCTTTGCTCATTATTAGTTTCTTCGACCACTTCATGGTTTCCTTACCATTTAGGCAATGCTCCAACTCATCCCCAAGCAATTCAATTACCTTCATTTGATACTAATATCCTCACTGCTCTGCAGCACCACCTCATCTATCTCCTGTTGCCTTTGTTCCTTCTATGCTGCCTTGCTACCTCTTTGCTTCTTTGCTATCTCTGATGCTCTCTTTACTACCTCTGCTACTTGTCTTATTCTCTCTCTGCTGCCTCTGCTACTTCTTTGACTGATGCTTCTCCTTACTTATCTTTTTTTGTCTCTGCTATCTCTCTTTTTTTTCTTCCCCTGCTCCTTGGCTGATGTTTCAGGTGCTCCTCCTTTGTCATCTACTTTGCCATCAATGAAAACATTTCCAACAAA
>JAXQQM020078039.1:0-147689 GCA_034641835.2 Pinus albicaulis | reverse complement strand
ATTTTTAAATAAATAATAAATATAAATTTTATTTTATTTATTTTATTTAAATATTATATATATATATATATATATATAAAATTTAAATTTAATTATATTTTATTTTATTTATTCAAAGTTAAATAGTATTATTGGCTAAAAAAATAACAAACTTAAATATTATCTATTTTTCTTAACATTTATTTTAAATATCATAACAAAGATAATATGTTTTTTTATATTATTATTATTTTTAATAAAAAAGAGAATTGCTAACTAGAACACGTGTCATGGGAGGTCTCATCTCACCTCCTTTTATAACTCCTTATAACTTGCAAATCATTTTGTGTGGTTTAGTGAGCGACTTTTAACATCTTTAGTCCCAACCACTAGAGTTACCTTAGAGGGATAATCACATGTCATTAACTTGAGGAGGAGGTGATTTATTTGAGTTAAAATTTATTTTACTAACTTAGATCAATTTTATTATGGAATTTATTTTATAATAAAATGAATTAAAAAAATAAATACAAAATATTTTAGGAATTCAGAAACCATTTACAATAGTTACCCACAAAGCTTTCTTTTAATACTATCCCAAAGGCTTTTATATTATGTAAAAATAAAACTTAACAACATGTGATAAGATAGATACTTCTACTTTTTCCAAATGCCTATCAATTATATATAGATTCAAATTCAATTCATACCATAAGAAGAAAAGGCCATTTCAATCTATTATTAATATCCACCATATACCCAATATCCTTTTATGATCATTATATTTACAACATACCTAATATCCCATCATACTTCATGAGCATAAGTGAAGTAAGGAATCATGATATCTAGAATTTTTAAAGCATTTTTTTACTTTTATTTTATTTTTTCAATTATATATATAGAGAGAGGGGTAATCAAATAAACATCTTAAGTTAAAGTGCTTTAACAATGAGAACTTGAGCAATTGAGCTAACTCTTGGGGCTTTATATATATATATATAGAGAGAGAGAGAGAGAGAGAGAGAGAGAGAGAGCAAACGTCATGTTAGAAGTATTGTCATTGATGGCAAAGGACAACATAGATGGCAAAGGAGACAGGCGGAAGAACACTGTTGAAATGAAACGGTCGAGCAGCAGAGGAAGCAGAGACAGAGAAAGGAGGCAGAACCAGAGGAGGCAGAGCAGCAAAGGCGGAGACAGAGAATACAGAGGCAGAGATGAAACAGTTGAGCAGTAGAGGCGGAGGCAGAGAATACAGAGGCAAAGCCGTTAACAAGCAGTGAAATGATCAAGCAGAGGCGAAACCAAGGCTCTATGTATAAGGGGTAATACCAAGAATTAAGCATTGAAAACGTAATGCAGTCAGGTTTTAAACCTTATGGCAGTGTTGCATTAACATAACATTGAAACAGGGTTTATATATTAAAGTGCTGAAGAAATAAGAAATGAAACTTTTAAACATAGATTATATGCATATGTATATAATGAAGGCGTGAATTTTTTGTTGGAGCGGAACCATGACTATAAGCGGAACCCTGAACATGAACAGTAAAACTGGAGGGCCACAAAACCAGTGGGTTCGCACGTTGGTTGAAGTGGTAAGCAGTATTTCCAAAATGAACGTGATATATTTCATTGAAGGATACGTGTCCTCAGGCGGTTTTGTAAAACAAATTTTTTCGCGCAAATTTGAAGTGTTAAACCTCGTACCAATAAAAACGCGAAAACCATTAAGGACCGTTGGATTGAGGTTGGAGGAGCGATGTGCTCACAACCATCGATTAAAGAGGTACATTAACTAGTGGGGCCATATGTAATGTGAACTCCATGGAATGGTTGTGTATTAAAATGTCGCGTTGGGTTTAGTTATAAGTTGATTGATGATTCAAATGAAATGATACAAAGGGTGTGGACCTATGGAAATTTATTTAATGTGGATATATTATAATGATATGGCCGAGGGTTAACATATCGGGCTGTGTTGTATAGTCTGACTTTTATGTTATGATATTCCGACGATTGGAGCATAAACCAAAGTTAAACCTTGAATGAGGTTGTGGGCCCAAAAATTCACTGCTGCTATATATATTAGTGCGATGGTTTAACCAAAGTATAGAAGATGATGCGACCGACTATGTGTTACCAAGTGCATATGAATATTGTTCAAATATGAAGTGTTAAGTGTTGTGTGAAATATTTTATGCCGGAGAAACCTTAATACTCCTTTGGAAATGAAAATGTGAGCGTTAATATGGTAATACGAGTGGAGAAGGCGCTGGGGCCCAGCTGAAAGTATATTGAATGATCAGAGCTCAAATATGAAATAAACTAAGAATGGAGACTTTGGATTAATAGACTTGTATGTATATATATACATAGTCTTATATTGAACAAAACGAATTCTTTATATGGAGACTAATGACCGAAAACCTTAGGTGTAAGGCTTGACAGTGTGTGCAGCGCTCTATATACGAAGATTTTATTAACTTTGTGGGACCCTCACCAATCGCATCGGAGAAACTTGGCAGCAGAACATGTTACAAAAGTTGCGATTGCGATTGAGTTCCGGACCCGATATGTTTTAAACGATGATTCATATATGTTTGAGTTCTGACATCAAAGTGAACAGTGTTACATCGCATCGGAGCGATTCATAGCATCGGCAAATCAAAGTGAACATTGTTACATCGCATCGGCACATCGAAGTGAACAGTGATTGATCGCATCGGAGAAGGAGCAGAGCATCGGAACATATAAATGGAAGTTTCGATTGCGATTAATCACAATTGGAAGTATTCGAGAGGTGATACATCGCATCGGAGAATAGAGCAAGTTTGGCGAGTGGGCCCGTAAGGGCATTTTATGTATTAAAATGATCTTTTATCATTATATCGTTGAAAGTTACTTAAGTTGTATAACGTGACAGTGCATATGTTAAAAGCGCCTTATTATTATTATGCTGAGAATTGATTTGCATTATATAAAAAGTGCAGTTACATACATGCAGGAGTTACACAACATCAATGAAAAAAAAGGCATACAAAGAAGAAAAAGACAAACACAGTCACACAAAAGACAAATACGCAGTGATCCAAGAGGTTGAATGAGTTGAGCTGGAGTTCTCATTGTAATTAAATGTAAATGTTTTAGCTGGTTTATATTGTTTGTGATGCATTGGCAAGTCTTCGAAAGAGAACAAAAATCCCACTGTAATGTTAAAATTAGTACATATAGTTATATTTTTTTAAGTGAGCTGGAAAAGAAATGAGAAGGAAGAAGGCTAAGAGGTATGGCTATCCATTTCGAATTCCCTGAGGAATACAAACAATCATAAGGAAATCTATATAAATAATATCACCTTGATATGCATAGAGAGGTTAGAGAGTGAGGATAGAGAATGCAGAGTATGGAAAATTTAGGCAGAGAAGATAAGGAAGAGAGGAGCAGAAAGAGATGTTATAGAATAGAGCTGATATCTAAGGTAAATCAACAAATATTTTCTTTTGATAAATTGAGGAAGTTGGAGCTTTCCTATCAAGTTGAAGCTTGATAGTTGACAGTTGTAGCTGACTGAGGTTGGAGCCTCCTGTAGGTTGGTGCCTGCAGAAAAATAGTGGTGAGAGGGAGTTGGAGCTTGCCTTTGCGTCACAACAATAATAAGATGTGGTTTTCTCCCTTTATGGGTTTCCACTTATATCTGTTGTCTCTATGTGTGTTGCCTATGTGTTGATATGATCTACCGAATCTGCTTAATGTTTGCTGCTCTCATAATAAGTTTGGTGTCACATTAATTTAATATTTGCTGCAACATCTTAAGACTGTTTACATATTAAAGTTGGTTATAAAATGAAGCTGTAAATAAGTCTGATGAAAATTTTAAAAAGCTTATGTATGTGTTAAACTGATTCACCCCCCCCTCTCATTTTAACTAAGGATTCAACAATTGGTATTGGAGCCAGTTCCTTTTGTACCAGTTTAACCACTGAAAGGAGATCCTAGGCCCCCAGGATGGCTAGTCAAGAAGGAAGCTCAACCAATAAAGCCCCTTTCTTCACCAGTGCTAATTATGCCTTCTGGAAAATCAGAATGAGAGCATACATAATGTCTCTAGGAATAGAGGTTTGGGCTGCTGTGGAATTTATATATGCCCCAAAGGCAACTGACCCAGAGAGAGAAGCTAAACAAGAATTTGTAGCAAATGCAAAGGCCATGAATGCAATCTTAAGTGGACTTTGTGAGGCTGAATTTATCAAAATAATGCATAGCAAGACTACCAAAGATACGTGGGATACTCTTGAAAACATCCATGAGGGAAATAAAAATGTAAAGACCACCAAACTTCAAGTATATAGAGCTCAGTTTGAAAATTTAAAAATGAATGATGATGAAGATGTTGGCAGCTTCTTCTTAGGAGTTGCAGAAATTGTTAACAATATGAAAGCTCTTGGAGAAACCATACCAGAAAGTGTAATTGTACAAAATATTCTAAGATCTCTTCCACCCAGTTTTAACCCCAAGGTGTCTGCAATAGAAGAAACAGTTGATTGGGAAACCTTGACCACGAACCAGTTACTTGGAAATCTAACAACCTATGAGATGTGACTCCCACAGAAGAAGCCAAGTACGAGGGAGGTAGCTTTTAAAACAGAAAAGAAGAAAGAAGAAAAGGAAGATATATGTTCTTGCTCTGATGAAGAAGAGGCCAAGTTTGTCAAGAAACTGGACAGAGGCTCAGGTAAATATAAAGGTAAACTTCCATTCAAATGCTTTAACTGTGGAAGAGTTGGACACTATGCTGCTAAGTGTCCTCATAAGAAAGCAAGGAATCAGGCTCATGAATCAGAGAAAAATTCATCAAAGAACTGGCAGAAAGGAAAGAAATTCAATAGAAAATCTTACTATGTTCAACAAGACAGCAGTGCATCTGAAGACTCAGATGAACCCTCAAGTGAAGAAGGAACCTCTGAATTTTTATTGATGGCCATAGAAAAACTTGAAGGACTCCTTCTAGAAGATGAAGAAGAAGGTGAATTTGACCTGGAGGGGGAGCTAAGAAGTGCCCTAGAGGAGATTGACAGACTCAAACTGAAGTGCAGCAAACAAAAGGACATTCTCCTCAAGTATGTAAGAGAAGAGAAAAATTCAGAAGTCCTCATGCAGCTGAAGGTAGAGCTTGAAGAAGCCAAGAAGATAGAAGACATGTTACTTAAGAAAATCAAGGATAAAACTCAAGAACAAGAGAAGTTGGAAGAAGAAGTAGTATTTCTGGGGAAGAAAATAGAAAATGCTCAAAGGCAAGTGTCTATAAATTCTTCTCAAACAACAAGCTCTAGTAAGTTGAACGAAATTCTGGATGCTCAAATATCTCCTCTGATAAAAACTGGAATAGGCTATGAAGGAGAATCAAGTAAAAGCAAAGAAAAAGAAAACAAAAATATTATTTTTGTAAAAGCAAAGAAGGCTGATGAAGCAGCTCAAATAAATCCTACAAAAGAAGAAACATGTAATGAGGGAAACAAAAACTAGAAGAAACCTCTAATAACAAAGAATGAAATAAATACTCAGACAATAGAAAAAGGATCATATACCCCTGAGTATGTCAAATTTGGAAGCCATCAAAGGAGATTCTTCCCTCCTATGAAAAATGCCACCTGTTATGCCTGCCACAAGCTGGGACACATTGCTACATACTGTCATACAAGGAGGAGTAGTTCAAACCAGCAAAAGATGCAAACAGTGAAGAGACTGTTTCAAGAAAACAAATGGAGAAGACAACCTCACATCAGGTATGCAAATTGTTTCTATGGTTACTGGTTTTATTGTAAGGAATTTGGCCATAAAATCATTGAGTGCAGAAAATATAGACAAAGATTGATGTTCAACACCTCAAGGAGGTTTATGAATCAAAGAAATTTTTCTCATACTCACAATTCTGTGAAAATTATGATCAAATGCTTTGTATGCAATAAAATTGGACATATGCCTTCCAAATTTCCTCTGAGAGGATGTGGTTCATCATCTCACAAAAAATTCCAAACAAAAGGATGCTTCCAGTGGAAAAAGAAGGTGAACAAATGTGACCTGGCTCTAACTGCTCAAGACCTGAAAAGCCAATGGTATTTGGACAGTGGTTGCTCAAAACATATGACTGGAGACAAAAGCAAATTTATAACTTTTGATGAAAAGAAATCTGGCAATGTTACTTTTGGCAATGATAAATCAGGAAAAATCAAAGGAAAAGGCTCAGTCAGTCTAGATAATGGCAGAGGAAAGGTCCAAGATGTACTATTTGTAGATGGGCTGAAAGCAAACTTGCTGAGTGTCAGTCAAATGTGTGATAAAGGCTGTGAAGTTCTTTTTAGAGCACAAGACTGTGAAGTCAGATCAAGCACCATAGGTAAGACTCTACTCAAAGGTGTTCGAACAGAGAGTAATGTTTACATAGTGAAAGCGGAAGATAAAGCATGCCATCTTAACAAACTTGAGGAGTCATGGTTATGGCATAGGAGATTGGGACATCTCAGCTTCAATCATATCATCAGACTGAGCAAGAAGAAAGCTATCAGAGACATGCCATAAATAAAAAGGCCTTCCAATACCATATGCAAATCTTGTCAATTGGGAAAATAGACCCGCACATCCTTTAAGGCCAAAGATGAGTTATCAACAAGAAGACCACTCCAGCTTGTGCACATGGACTTGTGTGGACCTGTAAGAACTAAAACACCAAGTGGAGAATCCTACTTCATGTTGATAATAGATGATTTCTCCAGAATGACATGGGTTGCATTTCTCAAGAATAAATCAGAAGCACTGGAGAAATTCAAGATATTCAAAGCATTAGAAGAAAATCAAACAGGATGCAAGCTAAAATGCATCAGATCAGACAGAGGATGTGAATTCACATATTATGACTTTGCAGGCCTATGCAATGAACATGGGATAAAGCAACAATTTACTATTGCAGGGACACCGCAACAGAATGGAGTAACAGAGAGACAAAACAGGTCTGTACAACAAATTGCCAGAGCCATGATGCAAGAGAGTAATATTCCTCAAACCTTCTGGGCAGAAGCAGTACACACAGCTATGCATATCCTAAAAAAAGCTCATTTAAGGCCAAGCAGTGACAAGACTCCCTATGAACTTTGGCATGGTAAACCAGCTTCAATCAAGCACTTTAGAATCTTTGGAAGCAATTGTTACATAAAGAATAATGATGAAAATCTGGGGAAATTTGATGCAAGAGCAGATGAAGGGATATTTCTAGGATATGCAACCAAGAGTAAAGGGTATAGGTGCTACAACAAGACTCTTTGAAAAATTGTAGAAAGCATTGACGTAAGATTTGATGAAGAACTTCCAAACAAGACAAGAAGTACAGACTGCAGCAGTCCTTTAGACAATCATGAAGAAGAAAACCAAGATGGTGATGAAACAAGAAAGACAACAGAAGATGCTGAATTGAGCTTGAAAGCGCCCTCAAGATACACTCAAAAGAACCACCTAGAAGATTAGATCATTGGATACAAGAGTGTAGGAGTCCAAACAAGAAGGCAGCTAACTGAATAGACAGAAGAATTATACATAGCCATGCTATCACAAATAGATCCCAAGAAGTTTGTAGAAGCCAACAAAGACAAGTATTGGGTGAATGCTATGAATGAATAATTTGACCAAATTGAGAAGAACAATACCTAGGAACTAGTTCCTAGACCCACTAAGAAAAATTTCATAGGCTCAAAATGGGTATTCAAAAATAAAATGAATGAACAAGGACATGTAATCGGGAATAAAGCCAGACTTGTTTGCAAAGGATATTCACAAATCGAAGGACTTGATTACGATGAAACATTTGCCCCTATAGCCAAAATGGAAGCTATTAGAGTGTTTCTGGCCTTTTCATGCTACCAAGACTTCAAGGTATATCAAATGGATGTGAAATCTGCATTTCTTAATGGAGATATAGAAGAAGAAGTCTACATGGAAAAACCAGAAGGTTTCTCATTAATAGGCAAAGAAGATTATGTGTGCAAACTAAAGAAGGCTCTATATGGACTAAAACAAGCTCCTCGTGCTTGGTACTCAAGGTTGGATAAGTACTTGCAAAAACAAGGCTTTAAGAGAGGAGGAGTAGACAAAAATCTATACATAAAAGCCCATGAAAATGAACTCTTGATTGTTGTAGTATATGTTGATGACATTATGTTTGGAAGCAACAAAGATGAGCTAGCAAAAGGATTTGCTGAAGAGATGAAATCAGAGTTTGAGATGTCTATGATTGGAGAGCTCACTTTCTACTTAGGACTTCAAATTTAGCAAAAGAACACAGGTACACTCATCTCACAGGAAAAATACTTAAAAGAGATGTTGAAAAAGTTCAAAATGGAAGACTGCAAACCTGTGTCAACTCCCATGATCACTGGATGCAAGTTATGTGCTAATGTTGAATCTGCTGATATAGATCAAAGACTTTACAGATCCGTGATAGGAAGTATTTTGTACCTAACAGCATCAAGACTAGACATTATGTTGGTAGTAGGAATTGTGGCTAGATATCAAGAAGAACCTAAACAAAATCACCTTCTAGCAGTCAAAAGAATATTCATATATCTACAAGGAACTGCACAGTATGGACTTTGGTATCCAAAAGGCAAAAGCTTCACTTTGACAGCATACACAGATGCAGATTGGGCCAGTTGTGTGGATGACAGGAAAAGCACAAGTGGAGGTGCATTATATCTAGGAGAAAGTCTGGTGGCATGGCTAAGCAAGAAACAAACATCTATTTCTCTATCTACAGCAGAAGCAGAATACATAGCAGCAACAACATGTTGCACACAAGTCAAGTGGATGAAGCAAACCCTCCAAGACATGAAGGTAAGCATTGATGAACCTATCTCTATCAAATGTGATAATACAAGTTCTTAAGCATATCAAAAAATCCTGTGCTTCATTCAAAAGCTAAACATATTCCAATCAAGTATCATTTTCTCAGAGAACAAGTAGCTCAGAAGGTAGTAAAGTTGGAATATGTGCCAACAAAAAAACAAACATCAGATATATTTACCAAACCTCTTGCTAGAGGACCATTTGAGTATTTGAGAGATAGACTAGGGGTAGTATCTGTAGATGCTACTCTCTGATATGAATAGAAAGCATCGTTTTAGGGGGAGAACAGAAACGAAAATATCATTCCAGGGGGAGATCAGTTAGCAAGGAAAGAAAGAAACAGGTCCTCAAGATCAGAGCAACATGGACGAGATTTAAAAGCAACATGGAAATAAGCAACCCCTTGCCATTGATGTCAAAGGGGGAGGAAGAGCAAGCAACAGAAGAAAGAGTCCTAAAAGGCAAGCAGAGGAAGCGTATTTCCATCAATGCCAAAGGGGGAGACTGTTAGAAGTGTTGTCAATGATGGCAAAGGACAACAGCAGAAGAAAAGGAGAAGACAACAGGTTTTTGGTAAATGGTATGGTAACATTTACAGGGAGCATGAGAAGAATAGAGGGAGAGTTTAGTTACAGAGACAGGGGAAACAAAAAGAGAAGCAAAGCAGAGCACAGGAGAGAGCATAGATGGAAAAGGAGATAGGCAGAAGAAGATGTTGAAATGAAACGGTCGAGCAACAGAGGACACAGAGACAGAGAAGGAGGAAGAACTAGAGGAGGCAGAGCAGCAGAGGCGGAGAAAGAGAATACAGAGGCAGAGATGAAACGGTCGAGCAGTAGAGGCGGAGGCAGAGAATACAGAGGCAGAGCCGTTAACAAGTAGTGAAATGATCAAGCAGAGGCGGAACCGAGGCTCTGTGTATAAGGGGTAATACCAAAAATTAAGCATTGAAAACGTAATGCAGTCAGGTGTTAAACCTTATGGTTGCGTTGCATTAGCATAACATTGAAACATGGTTCATATATTAAAGTGCTGAAGAAATAAGAAATGAAACTTTGAAACAGATATTATATGTATATGTATATAACATAGGCGCGAAATTTTTGTTGGAGCAGAACCATGACTATAAGCGGAACCCTGAACATGAACAGTAAAACTAGAGGGCCACAAAACCAGTGGGTTCACACGTTGGTTGAAGTGGTAAGAAGTATTTCCAAAATGAACGTGATATATGTCATTGAAGGACATGTGTCCTCAGGTGGTTTTGTAAAACAACTTTTTTCGCGCAAATTTGAAGTGTTAAACCTCGTACCAATAAAAATGCGAAAACCATTAAGGACTGTTGGATTGAGGTTGGAGGAGCGATGAGCTCACAACCATCGATTGAAGAGGTACATTAACTAGTGGGGCCATATGTAATGTGAGCTCCATGGAATGGTTGTGTATTAAAATGTGGCGTTGGGTTTAGTTATAAGTTGATTGATGATTCGAATGAAATGATACAAAGGGTGCAGACCTATGGCAATTTATTTAATGTGGATATGTTATAATGATATGGCCGAGGGTTAACATATCGGGTTGTGTTGTATAGTCCAGCTTTTATGTTATGATATACCGACGATTGGAGCATAAACCAAAGTTAAACCTTAAATGAGGTTGTGGGCCCAAAAAGTCACTGCTGCTATATATATTAGTGCGATGGTTTAACCAAAGTATAGAAGATGATGCGACCGACTATGTGTTAACAAGTGCATATGAATACTGTTCAAATATGAAGTGTTAAGTGTTGTGTGAAATATTTTATGCCGGAGAAACCTTAACACTCCTTTGGAAATGAAAATGTGAGTGTTAATATGGTAATACGAGTGGAGAAGGCGTTGGGGTCCAGCTGAAAGTATATTGAATGATCAGAGCTCAAATATGAAATAAACTAAGAATGGAGACTTTGGATTAATAGACTCGTATGTATATATATACATAGTCTTATATTTAACAAAACAAATTCTTTATATGGAGACTAATGACCGAAAACCTTAGATGTAAGGCTTGACAGTGTGTGCAGCGCTCTATATACGAAGAGTTTATTAACTTTGTGGGACCCTCACCAATTGCATCGGAGAAACTTGGCAGCAGAACATGTTAACAAAAGTTGCGATTGCGATTGAGTTCCGAACCCGATATGTTTTAAACGATGATTCATATATGTTTGAGTTCCGACATCAAAGTGAACAGTGTTACATCACATCAGAGCGATTCATCGCATCGGCACATCAAAGTGAATAGTGTTACATCGCATCGGAATGATTCATTGCATCGGCACATCAAAGTGAATAGTGTTACATCGCATCGGCACATCGAAGTGAACAGTGATTGATCGCATCGAAGAAGGAGCAGAGCATCAGAACATATAAATGGAAGTTGCAATTGCAATTAATCGCAATCAGAAGTATTTGAGAGGTGATACATCGCATCAGAGAATAGAGCAAGTTTGGCGAGTGGGCCCGTAAGGGCATTTTATGTATTAAAATGATCTTTAATCATTATATCACCAAAAGTTACTTAAGTTATATAACACGGCAGTGCATATCTTAAAAATGCCTTATTATTATTATGCTGAGAATTGATTTGCATTATATAAAAAGTGCAGTTACATACATGCAGGAGTTACACAACAACAATGAACAGAAAGGCATACAGAGAAAAAAAGACAGACACAGTCACATAAAAGACAAATACGCAGTGATCCAAGAGGCTGAATGAGTTGAGCTGGAGTTCTCATTATAATTAAATGTAAATGTTTTAATTGGTTTATATTTTTTGTGATGCATTGGCAAGTCTCCGGAAGAGAACAAAAATCCCACTGTAATGTTAAAATTAGTACATACAGTTATATTTTTCTGAGTGAGCTGGAAAAGAAATGAGAAGGCAAAAGGCTAAGAGGTATGGCTATCCATTTCGAATTCCATGAGGAATACAAACAGTCATAAGGAAATCTCTATAAATAATATCACCTTGAAATGCATAGAGAGGTTAGAGAGTGAGGATAGAGAATGCAGAGTATGGAAAATTGAGGCAAAGAAGATAAGGAAGAGAGGAGCAGAAAGAGATGCTACAGAACAGAGCTGATATCTGAGGTAAATCAGCAAATATTTTCTTTTGATAAATTGAGGAAGTTGGAGCTTCCCTATCAAGTTGAAGCTTGATAGTTGTCAGTTGTAGCTGACTAAGGTTGGAACCTCCTGCAGGTTGGTGCCTGCAGAAAAACAGTGGTGAGAGGGAGTTGGAGCTTGCCTTTGCATCACAACAATAATAAGATGTGGTTTTCTCCCTTTATGGGTTTCCACTTATATCTGCTGCCTCTATGTGTGTTGCCTATGTGTTGATATGATCTACCCAATCTGCTTAATGTTTGCTGCTCTCATAATAAGTTTGGTGTCACGTTAATTTAATACTTGCTGCAACATATTAAGACTGTTCACATATTAAAGTTGGTTATAAAATGAAGCTGTAAATAAGTCTGATGAAAAATTTAAAAAGCTTATGTATGTGTTAAACTGATTCACCCCCCCCTCTCAGTTTAACTAAGGATTCAACATCTTTCCCTTCCGGTCTTTCCTCTATATGAGCATAGATTACATTGCTCATTGTTCAGCTGAAATGTCTTCTCTCCATAATTGCTTGATGCAAAAGGGAATGAATGCCTTGTTTTGATCTCATGCTTTGGAAGTCCTCTTTGTGTTTGACCTCATATGTCTTGTCACCTTTTGAGGAATTTCATTACAAAGTGTTTAAAACGTCGATTTCATTCTTAGTGTTTGTTTGCATCCCTTTTGTCTTCATCCTTCAGTAAGAAGATTTGCGTTCATTTAGTTTTCGTCTCATAGTTTGCTTTTCGTTAAAATGCATTAGATCATATTGCATTGAAAAGTATTTTTTTAGATCCATCGTTGAACTTAGATTACATTGTTTAATGATTGAAAGCTAAAAATCGTTTTGAGTGCATTCTCTTTCATTAAAAGCATGCATTAAGTAGATTCTCATTTCATCGAAAAATGCATTGAGTGCATTCTTGTTCTTTCAAAAAAAAAGGAAATTGTGCATAGATTACAATTGCATAGTTTTCAAAAAAGAGGAATTTGCATAGATTACATTGCATTATTCGCATCGTTGAATGTTTGAAATTACTTTTGGATAGTGAAAGTAATCTAGTTTGGAAAATGTTTCGTTTTTAGTATTGCTGTTTGTTGCATCATTGTTTGGAACTCTTCCTTAACTAGATAGCATTCATCGAATTGAAATATTTTTTTTCTCATATAGCTGCATATAGGAGAGTGTCATATAACATTCGATAGGGCTTGAAATTGAAACATAATTGAAGATCAACTATAAAATTAATTTAATTTACCTTAAGGCAACATTGAAACATTAACGAAATATTTAGAGGTCTAGGCTAGTGACGTGTTCCGGCGTCATTAAACCTAGTAGCTGTCATTCGCCTTTTGGCTTTAGACAGCACTAGTACGGACTTGTGCTCCCCGTACCATCGTGTATATAAAGGGAGACCCCATTAGGTTGCTATCCTTTATTAGTAGGAAGCCGAGTCTGCCGCATTTTACCCATGATACACCGAACACAACATTTGGGGAGTTACTTGCACGTACGTCAAGTCCTTGGTTGATTTCTCTTTCATTTTTTTTAACCAAGGTGTATATTGCAGCTCACAGATATCTGGTACACCTCTTTGCCTAGAGTTCCAGATTAGTCATTTCGATCTTTTCTGACTCATTAAATTTGAAAAGATCATCAAGCGCTTGTCCTTTCACGCTTGTTTCCAATCTGAAAGCGATAGAGTGACCTTTTGCCTATTTCTTGACTCTTAAAATATGAAACAACAGAGTTTTGTTTCAATGTTTTAAAAATTAACTGCCCACGAAATATTCCTGGTTAAATTTAGTTTCCTTAGGGTGTTGTTATGGGTCGTCTCCTATGGCAACTTTTCCGGAGTTCATCAACCAAGGAATCCCCTCTGAAGGGAATCCTGGACCTTTTCCTCCTTTTGGAAATGTTGGTGCTCCTTATATGGCAACGTTGTCCCTTCCTAGGTTAACTGTTGGGTTGCCTGTTTGGTTGTTTTCAACCTTTGTGGTCTTGAATGTCCCGGCTACTGTTCAATCAGTTCCTCCGCCTGAACAACATCATGTTGATTCCAAGGTGGACCTCTCCCCTTCTTCGTCTGTTTCTACGTCCTCCTCTTCTACTTCGCTTAGTGAAATTCTAGATTCGAGTAACCAGGTGGCTAAGAAGAAGAAGAAGAAGACAAAGAAGAAGAATTATGATAAGTGAGAGGCTAAGGCTGGAGCTACGGCTTCTAAAACACCTCCTCTTGATAAAAATTCCAACCCTCCATGGAAATTTAAGTTCCCTTGCATGTTGTGCACAGGAAACCATCTTCTTCGAGACTGCCCTGGCATTCCCAAGGTTCTCGAAGTATGGTCCAACGATTGTCCGCTGTTTCCTTTGGCTTTCGAGAGTCAAGTTGGGGGCACGTCTTCTGCTAGTGCTGGTAAAACTCTTAAGAAGCAGGGTAAGCTTGCCAATCCCTGTAAGTTGTGTGGGGGGCGCCATGCCATTCACCTTTGTCCATATATGGATGAAGCCAAGCGAGTTTTGGACAACTCGGCTGTTTCTGCACCATGCCTTCCTGCTGGTTACAAACAGCTTTCTTTGAGTACTCCACCAGTTTATCCTACGATTGGTTAAGAGTCATCCTTGGTTGATACCGCTCCCTCGGAAATTCAAATTTAGGAATCCATCCCCGACCAACCATTGGTCATGGGATCAGTTGAACTGGCCCCGTTTGTGGTGCACCCGATCTTTTCCGTTGAGATTGGACCACACATCCCTTAGGTTCTTCTTGTTTCTTCAGATTCCTCGGACTTGGAGAAAGATTCTCCTGTCCCTATATCTCAAGAAGCTGCTCCTCCACCTCCCGTGATGGAGGTCCCGGAGGATACTCCTCCCGCCTTCGAGATGGAGGTCGTGGAGGATGCTCCTTCTTCTTCCGTAACACCAGGGGAAGACCATCTCAGTTTGATGGTAGCCCCGCTGAGAAGTTTGGTTGCTTCCTTTGACTGGAGTCAATTTGCAGGATGCCGCCTTCCGTCTTATGTGCCTTTTGAGATAATGGTACAAACCTCTGGTCTGGTCGTACCTAGCACTGTTATAGATGAAGGCGCGTCTGTTAGTGTTCTATCCTCAACTACTTGGCAAGCTTTCAGTTCGCCGCCGCTTCTGCCTGTTACACAGAACCTGTTGGCATTTAACAGAAGAACTAGTCAACTGTTAGGGATCCTTCCAAGGTTACCTATTACATTGGGAGGTAAAACCGTCCATATGGACATGATGGTTGTTCCAGGCCCCTTGGATTTCAATCTGCTTTTGGGGTGCAATTACACCTATGCCATGGGAGTGCTTGCCTCCTCCCTTTTCCGTGTGGTCTGTTTTCCACATGAAGGACGAATCGTGATCATTGATCAACTTTCGTTCTTTGGTCCTGATGTGGCAACTGGCCTGCCATCATCCCTTCCTAGTTTTTATCCACCCGTTGTATCTACCCCACTGCAGGTCAACTATGTGGCTACCTGTCCTGTTCCCACATTCAGTGATAGTTTCATTGTGCATTGTGTGCTGGGGGCATTGGGTCCAGACTTCCAAGATGTTTTCCTTCCATCGGGAGTGGAACTCTTGGAAGCGATGACTTCTTGTTCATTATGATGAGGTTAGTCGGAGCATGGTTCATTTGCTTGTGTCAAGATCCTTAAACCATGAAACAAGCTCTTCAGAGCAGAGTTCGTTTTCTTGTGTCAAGCTCCTTAAAAAATGAAACAAGGTCTGTCGGAGCATAGTTCGTTTGCTTGTGTCAAGCTCCTTAAAAAATGAAACAAGGTCGTCGGAGCATAGTTCGTTTTCTTGTGTCAAGCTCCTTAAAAAATGAAACAAGGTGGTCAGAGCAGAGTTATTTTTCTTGTGTCAAGCTCCCTAAACAATGAAACAAGTTGGTTTGAGGACAGTTCTTTTTAATGTGTCAACCTCGTTAAAACAATGAAACACATTCCCGTTCAATTCAAGTCTTTGATAAGATCTCGTAAAATCCCAGTCGAGTCTTTCTCTTGATCTCATAACTTGAACCTTCACTCCATCTGCCTTTCATATGGACTAAATCTTGGGGGGCATGTACCTCGAATTGAGTCACCATGCTGGGAGCATGCTTACTTTTTCAAGCATAGTTTGTTTCCGTTTCAAGCTTGTGTAAAAATGAAACCGGTTTCAAGCATAGTTTATTTTTGTTTCAAGCTTGTGTAAAAATGAAACCATTCCCATTTTACCTCTTGTGATTGCTATTTTATCTGCCTGTTTTTTCCAGATGAGTCTTGGTTTTCTCACTCCATCATCACTATCTGCTTGGTCGATCGTACTTCTTCACTTGATTGTTTTACCCAATCCTGAGGAACCGTTACGATGAGTGGTCTTGTTAGCCAACCTCTTGACCTTTATCTTGTTCTAAGTAGTTCCACCATTACCGGAACTAGTAGTTTCCCTTTATACCACTCGTTCCTCCAAGGGGAGTCACCTTTCAGCTCTTTTCTGACTCTCTAAAATTGAAAAGATTGCCGAGTCACTTGTTGTTTTTATCTCATTAAATTGGCTGTGAAATGACATCTACCCAGTATACATTTAACCCTCTTTCGGGCTGGGATAGATTATTTACGAAAAAGGAATACCCTAGCGTATCGCGACTAGGAGGTTTTCTCAGACATATTTTTCTACCTTTTCAGATCTGAGGAACTATCTACGAAAAGGGACTGTTGGAGTTTACTTTTCCGCTGTCTTTTAAAACTCTCTAAACATGAAAAGACATTGATTTATTCCTTTGTCAGACTCATTAAAACCTGATGACATCAGATTCCATCTTAATGACGATACTCGAGTTCCTCCTTCCTAGGGCTTGTTAAATTACTAGGTTGGATTTGTCTGAAGGATGAACTTATATGACAAGCATATGCTATCTTCTTCAAGCTTGTGTAAAAATAAAGAGGTACTCACCAGAAATGGTGGGGAAAAAATGAAACCAATATCATCGTCGTGTCAGCAGTATGTCGCTCTTGAACATGGCACTTGTCTGCATTCGTGTTGGGTTGGGGACATCTCATCTCATTCTCTGCTTGCCTCCATGGGTTTGGGTAATCCATCTACTCTTTTCCTCGTCATCATGACCTTAGATATTTTGATGTCAAATACTACCAAATCCATTGTCGTGCCGCCGGTATGTTCAAGAGAAGTTGACCTCTGCAGTTTTTAACCTTCCTCTGATTCTCATCTGATCCTGATTCACAAACATTATGTTCCTCTGTCTCGTGTCGATGATGTGGGAAACACCATGGCCCACCTTCGATCAAGGTCACTTCCTATCGACTCCAGCTCATTATCCAAGAAGCTGATCTAGAGACTCCTTTCTGGTACCTTGGAGCCTGCATGCCTTAATGGCAGGTTCTTCGCATTCGACGTGGGGTTTTTATCATTAGCCTCCGATCAAATGATTCTGCGGGTGTTCGATGCCAGCTCACTGTTCACATTCAGTGGATTATACCTATAGTACCTTGAGGGCCATTGTCATTATTGGTGGTACCTCTCGCGTCTGTTAACAACTTTCAACATTGGCTGGTAATCAGACGATGTTCTTGCATGTTCGACTTCAACTCACTTATTCGCATGCTAGAACTTGTACTCTGTTCGAGTCGAGATGGAGCACAAGACCCTGGATTTTGTCTGATGAAATCCAGGCTACGGATTTTGTGGATTATCATGATTGGTTACATGACTCATTGATTGGATGGTTGCGACCATACCTGAGTTTGCATGTTGATCCTTATTGGATGGCTGCGTACATACCTTGGATCCTGATTATTGTATACTCTGTTATGGATGGTTGCGCCCATACTCCGTATCATGTATTTGAGATATCAATTGTACTTGTCTGCGCAGGTTTTCCGATGGCAGTGTTTTCAGTTGGACACGTTCTCATAAAGCATTTCACCCCTCTCTCTCTCTCTCTCTCGGGCCTCATGCTTTAGGGGGCATCTGTTACACAGTAATTTGTCATCGTCCCTGCAATCCCCCGTCCCACACATTGGAGGGCCTTTTCCGTGATCTATGAGAAATGACATGACCTGAAACCACTTTTATGGCATCCCCCTTGACAAGGACAATCATTCCTCTGAAGACAATTTCCTATGAAAAACACTAAAAATAGCCCTTTTGGCCTTGGCACGACTAGCTAGTTCAGCCCTTGCGCCAACGGGGGAAATCCACCAAAGAGGGCGTGCCAACTGGCGCTCTATCCCAGTGTATTACTCGCACCAAGCTTAATAAGGATTTTTTTTTATAAATAAATGGTGGAAGTTTGATTTCAACCAACTCCTGAACGAGTCTCTAAAATGAGTTGGGAGGTTTGGCTCCAGATCTCCATGTAGGGGAAGTGGTTTTCCACCTATCATGGAAGCTTCCTTGAGGATAGGGCCAATCCCATCATTGTAGAGATCCCAACTCCCCTTCCACCATCTATATAAGCTTGCCATTCTCTCTTTGCAAGCTAGTCTTGGTAGCCTTAATGGTGATAGAACTAAGAGTTGAATTTGTAGCAAGGAGACTATCGCTAGACAGCCTTTGAGAGCCAAGCCGAAGAGAGAGAGCTTTGTCCCATTCCCGACGAGCTTCATTGAGACGTGCTCCGCTGTCGACCCCGCCAAAGGAAGATCCACCGTCAGAGCTTAAGGTTGTATCATTCCTTTGTTTTATTAATGATAAGAGACTTTGATTATGGTTTCACTCGTGTATCTTTATATTTGATGCAATGAGTTACATCCTCTCTGACTGATGTTTAGTTACAAGATTTAGATTCTATGTTGTATATCGTCATGTTTCTTCGCATGTGTGCAGGTGTTCAGATACGCTAAGCAGAAGAATTGTGATCTGCCGAAGCGGAGGACGGGAAGTGTCATCCTTCTTTCGACGACCATCACGTAGGACCTGAGGTAGGAAACTTATCATTTCTGGTCGTTTTGTAACTAGAGACCTGCATCTTAGCATGACTTGATTGTTGCTAGATCCGATCTGGGCTAGTAGGGATCGCCTCTGTCTGCAGAGGGGATTTACCTCTCCAACAAAGTGTCTAAATATAGTATGCCATAAAAGACTTGATGGGAATGTAACTTCATCATAGTTTGAACTGAATGCAATTTTTTTTGCGCGAGCAAAGGTACCGTGAAACTTTATAAGTATTTCTTCTTCTATCCCTATCATGAAAATAGAGCAATCTAATTCTTTTCTGACCTCAAAATTTCCATAAAACATATGAATCGAGGGTCCTTGCTGACAGATGTGGACCAAAGACATTAAGTTTCTCCTTAACTCTGGGAGGTATGGAACCTCATGTAGAAGAAATTCTGGAAGACCAAGCAATTTAAGCCTAATTGTTCCAAGCCCTAATGGCTTGAGTTTTCAATTGTCTGCAAAGTATATTGCTCCATCAAACTTGTCAATAAATTCTTATTTTCTAAAATTCATGTGGCATGTTGCTCCTAAATCAAGCAACCAACCATTTTCCCGAGAAGAAAGAGAAGCATTAAACATTTCTTCGATTAATCCAATATTACAATGTGCCACAACATAATGAGAGGATTCATGTGCTTTACCTTTCTCTTTGTCATGAGTTTTACCTTTGGATTCATTTCTTTCCAGATCAATTTTGTCCCAATGCGGCTTACATGTGGATGCATCATGTCCATCTCTATTGCACCATGTGTAATGAAGACCAGACTTTTCTCCTTGAATTTGTTTGCCCCCCCTGGCTCTGAAATTTCTTCTTCCTCTTCCTCTCTGGCCACCTCTTCCTCTATAAGAATATTGAGCATGATTCTTCTCTCTATGTGAAAGATACACAACTTCTTCGTAAGAATGAGGATTTTTCTTCTTCACAAAATCATTTTCTCTCTCTACAAACCTCTGCTCAAGGGATTCAAAGGTAATCTTCTTGAGGTTTCCACTTGTTTACAATGACTCAAGATAATGTGAGGAAGTGGGATACAATGCCTTGGCATAAGCTATGAGAGGTATTTCCATTTAAACACTAGTGTTTTTAATGTCATGCATGATAGATCTTACTTATGATGTTAAAGCAAGAGGGTCATCATTTTTCAATTGAAGACTGAATAGTTTAATCATCAATTGTACAACTTCAAGTTCGGAGTGAGAGTCATACAGTTCTTTCAACTTCTTCAAGGCTTCATAAGCATTTGAGAATGGTGTAATATGGAAACTCACCTTTTCATTTACAGGTGTTGCAATAAAGGCACATTCCTTTCTATCTTTTTTGTCCCAAATGGTGATCTCCTTGCTTGATGTAGGTTTAGTAGGTTCATTTTTCCCATCCCCTTAACAAATTACTTTCCACAACTCATTAAAAATGAGAGTGTAATTGATTTTCTAAGACCACTCAAGATAGTTCTCCTTTTCAGTGAGAACCACTCACACAATAGATATAAGTGAATGCATTCTAATATGTATTGTAAAAAAAAATTCACTTTGCTGTTAATTTTGTTTTGTAAAAAAAAAAAATTGTGCTAATTTTTTTGTGCAAAGGTATATATGGGGGAGGGATTATATGGGGAAGGAAATGTTTTGGGGAGGTAATATTTGGGGATTTTAGCACATGAGGAAGGGCGTAACTATGTATGTGTATGGATTGGTGTATAATCCACGTAATACAATGGGAAGGTAGTGGAGCGAGGGCTACGTACAAGAGGCAACAATGTGTTTTACATGATCAGTAGCAAGTTGTATGACAATGGTCGAGCATGGGAAGAGTAGTGTATGGGAAGAGCTTATGACTATGCAACGAATCGAGTGTATGAATATGTATATGTCTATGTTGTGTGCGAAGAGGATGCTACAAATTAAGGTAGAGGAGTTGACTACGTAGAGGAGCAGGAGCCGTAGAGGAGTCGAGAAATGGGGCTCGGGATAGGACATGTGGAGAGGCCGAGAGTGTCAAGATACCACTGTGTGAAGAGGCTGAGAGTGCATGGAGCGCAGTGATATGAACCTGAGGAGAGGGCTGATAGTGCATGATTCAAGGGCCAACAATGTGTGAGGTCAAGTGACTGTAAGTAAGTGCCAGGAGGAGAGACGAATGTAGGTGGAGTATGGAGGGCTGACTGCAAGAGTCAAGAGGTGGAGGCATGGTGCTTCTTGTAGGAAAAGTGTGGGAACATAGGCGGGGAGGTCAACTGTATTATATCAACGGAGTATGGAGGGTTCAGTGCTATGGAAGCACAATCAGGTGTCGAGGGAGAGCTCAAAGGGAATAACGTGAATTTGGGAGATCGCAGAGGGAATAGAATGAATGAGGAGCAATGAGTATGTTGGGAGAGCACAGGTTGTAGTAATGCCAAAATTATGACAGAGATTATGGAAGGAATATGGCAAAGAGAGTTTTTCCTCTCCTTATTTTTTATTTACATTATTTTTACCATTTCACCCAATCCCTAAGATTAGGTGTCAACATTACCTAAGCATATTCATGTAATTGATTGAAGTATATCTATAGCCAGCTAGCATGTATCTTCTAGGATTATCAGAAAGTAAAGAATACATCTCAATCCTCTACAGGAAGAAATATTGCTTCACATTTCATGCATTCAATCATCCCATTAAATAATTCTATAACAAATTTCTCATTGATGGTGTGGAAACTAGAGCACTACTGAGAGGGGGTGGGGGTTAGTCAGTAGTGAAGGCACTTATAATTTTTTCTCCAAATTATTATTCTTTAATCATGCATAAAATTAAACAAAAAAGTAGAGATCATAGCATCAAACATAAACATGAAACCATGAAAGAATTCAACACAAATTACATAGATATTTATGGTGGAAAACCCTCTCCAAGGAAAAAAACCACCTGCTACTGTTGTGTTGCTCAAATATTTATAATGCTAATATAATTATTTACATTGAGTTACAATTGGCTACTATCAAATGGATATCTCTTTCTCATGTGGATATACATACTACCATTCGCTAGAAGCCACCATGACCAATGATCCTTGCTCTATTACTCCTTAAATATCAAATGACTCTACATATTCCTATCTACTAGAGGCCTCCATGACCAATGAGCCTCACCGAGTTTGTTTTGAACTATCCAACTACCATTGGTTAGAGAAAACTTCTCACTTATATTGAATTCATTGGAGTCCTCCAACTCCACTCCTCTATATGGTTATTATTTCATACATTTTCATAATGGGACAGAGAACTGCTCAACATGAATTCCTATCTGCTAGAGGCCTCCATGACCAACGAGCCTCACCGAATTTCTTTTGAATTTTCCAACTACCAATGGATAGAGAAAACTACTCACTTATATTGAATTCGCCGGAGTCCTCCAACTCCACTCCTCTATGTGGTTATTGTTTCATAAATTTTCATAATGGGAATGAGAAATGCTCAACATGAATTCCTATCTGCTAGAGGCCTCCACAACCAACGAGCCTCATCGAGTTTCTTCCAAACTATCCAACTACCATTGGATTGAGAAAACTGCTCACTTATATTGAATTCGTTAGAGTCCTCCAACTACACTCCTCTGGAAAATTATGTACAAAAAGTATATTTCTTCATGAGTCAAAAAAAAGTTTGGCAACACTTGCTAGTCATGGTGGCTTCCAGCAGATGAGGTACAAAGAGTCGTAAGATGAGGATCATATTTCTTCATGAGTCCAATCAAAGTTGGACAAGGCACGTTGGTTGTAATGGCTTCTAGCAGATGAATGTCTATAGAGTCGTGATATGAGGATCATATTTACTTACTAATAGTAGCCATTTTTTATTCAATGTAATTGAATTGATTGACGATCAATACATTTTTTTGAGCAGCACATCACCAACAAGGGTGGTTTTTGACCCGGAGGGGGTTTTCAACTAGAAATATCGTGTTTCCTCTTGTGCATGTTTTTTTGGTTGTTTTATGGTTCTGATGTGTTGTTCATGGTGTAAATATATATTCAGATATATTATTTACTAGTTTTTCTAATCCATTATATGATCTGATATACTGATGGGTTAATGTATGTTGTGATTCAGTAATTGGAAAAAGGTTTAAAAATTTAATAAACTAGGTCACTATTGATTCATCCTCTGCCCCCCTCTCCGTAGTGAGCACATTTCTATGTGAACCCTATACCAAGTATGAAATTTCTATTTTAACTAAGTATTTTCATGCCCTGGATTGAAGTATATCTACAACAAGCTAGCATATAACTACTAGGATTATCAGAAAGTAAATAATATGTCTCAATCCTCTGCAGGAAGAAATATTTCTTCACGTTATCACACATCCAACAATCCCCTTAAATCATTTTATAAAAACTTTCCCATTGATGGTTGCGGGAGAGTGGACTCCCCTCAACTCCAAGAAGTCCATAAATCTCTATCACAATCAATATTATGTCAGCAAAACAAGATGGAGCAAGGAGATGAGCTCTCCACCTTAATAATTCATCATATAGGGTTTCCTTTCAAGCCAAACAATTTTTCCTAGACCATTAGTCTCTTGTCAGTGCATTTGTCAATTTGAACTAAAAATAAACAATGTGATTAAATAGGTTGGCCCTCATGTTGCCCCCTTCACCCAAAAACGTTACAATTCAAAAATAATTGATCAATATAAATAAAAATTTGTCCTCCCATTTGGGAAAACAATTAAATTCGGTCAAGCCAAGATAGAAGAATTTATATTTGAGGAAAGGAGGAGTTCACACCTCGTGATCTAAGGAGCAAGAAGATAATATGGGAAATAAAAGTTTTTTTTCTTTTGAGTACTTGATAACATTTTATTATGTTTTCTTGAGATTTTTTTGGGAGCATAATTCTGGTCCTCACTTGGACTTGGTCTTGACCTTCACTTGAATATTTTTTTTTACCTTTATGAATAAGACCTTTCTATACATTGTAATTGAAGTTTCAATCCTATGAAAACATTAAATATAGACCTATGAAAAGAAATTTCAACCCTCAGTGATCGTGCTTTATGCTAATACAAACCTCATATTTCAAATTTGTGGAAGGTCTATAACAAACCTTTTTAAATTTGTGCCTAAGTGAAGATCTGTGAGAAGTGACTTTTGCAAACTCGAGGAGGCCTGTAAGGAAACAAATTTCTACCTATTATAACTTAGATATGTGGTACAACTTTGGCCTTACAAAAGAAAAAGTTTGACCTTGTGGGATAAAGCCTAAGAGCATCTTGTACCAGACTCAGACCTATTGAAGTTTAACTAAGTATTTTCATGTGCTGGATTGAAGTATATATACAACATGCTAGCATCTAACTACTAGGATTATCAAAAAGTAAATAATATGTCTCAATCCTTTGCCGGAAGAAATATTTCTTCACGTTCTCACACATCGAACAATCCCCTTAAATAATTTTATAAAAACTTTCCCATTGATGATTGTGGGAGAGTGGACTCCCCTCAACACCAAGAATTTCATCACAACCAATATTATGTCAGCAAAACAAGATGGAGCAAGGAGATGAGCTCTCCATCTTAATAATTCATCATATAGGGTTTCCTTTCATGCCAAACGATTTTTCCTAGACCATTAGTCTCTTGCGAGTGCATTTGTCAATTTGAACTAGAAAGAAACAATGTGATTAAATAGGTTGGCCCTCATGTTTCCCCCTTCACCCAAAAAACATGTCAATTGAAAAATAATTGATCAATATAAATAAAAATTTGTCCTCCGATTTGGGAAAATAATTAAATTTGGTCAAGCCAGGATAGAAGAATTTATATTTGAGGAAAGGAGGAGTTCACACCTCGTGATCTAAGGAGAAAGAAGATAAGATGGGAAATAAAAGGTCTTTCTTTTGAGTACTTGATAATATTTTATTTGGTTTTCTTGAGATTTTTTTGGGAGCATAATTCTAGTCCTCACTTGGACTTGGTCTTGACCTTCACTTGAATCATTTTTTTTTACCTTTACGAATAATACCTTTTTATACATTGTAATTGAAGTTTCAATCCTATGAAAAGATTAAATATATACCTGTAAAAATAAATTTCAACCCTCAGTGATCGTGCTTGACGCTAATACAAACCTCATATTTCAAATTTGTGGAAGGTCTATAACAAACCTTTGTAAATGTGTGCCTAAGTGAAGATCTGTGAGAAGTGACTTTTGCAAACCCAAGGAGGCCTATAAGGAGACAAATTTCATCCTATTATAACTTAGATATGTGGTACAACTTTGGTCATACAAAATAAAGAGTTTGACCTTGTGGGAGAAAACCCGAGAGCATCTTGTACCAGACTCAGACCTATTGTAATGCAAAGTTTAACTCTTGTGAAATAGACCTAGAGTATTGATGAAACTACCTCTTTGAACGTTGTTATGAAATTAGACCTTTGATGGAGTTTCCTCTTTAGAATAACTCTATACAAATTGAATTTTCATCGTGGAGGTGATTTGTCGACCTAAAATAAAATGACTATTACAAAAATTATAATAAATAATATGGCAAACATCATTATATACCATTGAAGAATTGGCTACTGCAGACATTGGAACAAATATAGTGAGGAACTTTATTGTAGATAATCCTTTTAGAAGATCTTACAGTAGCAAAAACCATTATTGAAGATGGTGTTGCAAACCCTTGAGGACTATAATGTAGACCTATTGCATATCTTGGTAGCAAGCCATTGAAGACATTGTTGGATATCTTGGTGCAAACCTTGATGCAAAAGTAACCTAAAGATTGTTTGTTGTGAATAACAAGGGTTAGAGAGTAGAGTGAAGACATGAATAACTAAACATCACATAAAGTAAAACTTCTAGTTGTGTTGGTTCTCATTATCATTTATTGATAATTTATGAGATACGAACCTTTTTGTTCCAAAAATTGGTATCAGATTAAGTACCTTCAAGCATAGCCTAATAGTTGTAAGGGAGATATTATGAATAGAAATAAAAATTTTGAAGGAAAGTCTCCAAGTATTTTGAAGATATCTCCTCCGTAGTCATGAAAAAATAGATGTAAATTAGGTTGACATAGCTTCCTTATTCGACAGAACGAATTACAAATTATGGAGCAAAGGAATGGAGTTCTTTTTTACGACCCTAAGATGTGAAGTATGGGAAATAATTGTTATCGGTTACACAAAAAAAAGAGAATCTGATACAAAAGCAATGGGTACAATCATAACCTACCGCCTAGCATCCAGATCTGGGGATTTCCTCTTATAAACTCTATAACACCTATCAACTCACTCTTGCATGGTTTCAGACTTGGATTATCATACTTTTTATCTAGATCCAAAATTTACTTTTATAATGAAATTTCACTTTTTTTGTATTTTCAAGTATATTTCTTTTTAGATTTCCAAATATTCTACCTTTTCATTTCCCATTATAGTGGCTTTTCAAAATTTTGGATCTAACATTTTTTCACATATCTATATTTTAGGAACATCACCTCAGCAAATCACCTTCTAGTTCCGTTACATCTGACATCTTACATAACCTATGACAAGTTATCCACACTATGAAATTCATCATGATATCTAATCTATCAGGATAGATGGCATCGTACGTGTCAACATACTTAGCGACGAAGTTCATCCTATCATTCTTCCACATGGCAGTTATGTGTCTATCTTCCATATCATCCACATCCAGTTTTTTCTTTATGGTAATTTATGGATATTTTTTATATTTCTAATTTTTTTAATATTTAGTTTTTCAAAGATATGGATGTTTTTCACATTAAAAAATTTGGATCATTGTGGAACATTCCATCAATAGATATAATCCAAATATTCATTTTTTGTTACATTCAAATTCAGTACTGTCACAATCACATACATATATCATGTGAACTCAACATGTTTATACTCATTTAATTCCTTCATTGTGTAATCTTGTGTATCTGTCTTATGTGGAATCTAGATCCAGGAATTTTGCTTATCATGGTTTTTGGAAATTTTCAAGATAAGCAGAATATATTTAAAATAATTATTTTAATATTATTTTAAGAAAACATGAAATACAAACATCCGCAGAATAGTCTTACAAAAATTCATAAGTCATGCATGAAGAACGTGTTGGCCTTGAAGGCTTTTGTTATTAAGTAAAATTTCCAAGTCACATATGTATAATGAACATCACTAGCTCCAATAGTTAAGCGTTGGAGCCACTCATTTCTCCACAAAAAAACCGATATATCTCTCTAATGCTTTTCTAGTGGAGCCAAGGTTAAAATTTTGTTTCTCATACAATGAGGGAGTATATATAACCAAGGGTGACTCTTTGGCTAGTATCATGACTGTTTTACCTCCTGTGACTTTTCAACTTACATGACTCTATACATTCCATGTGTGTCCTTTGGACTTCCACTTTACAATACACTTTGAATGCAATATACAATGGTCCACAATATCGATGTTTCATATGACCACTCATGACATTGTTGACATGGATTTCTTGATGATGTGGAAATTTCAAGCCACTGTTGTTGCTAAGATCTGAGTGTCTTCATGAAGGAAATTTTATTTCACCTCCACATGACTTGGTGATAAGAAGTCTTCAGTGATCTCGAGTCTTGGATAGTGATCGCAAACAAGTTTCCCTTTGCTTCCTCTTGACATATCAACTTGTAAGTTTAGCTACAAGAGTGTCTTTGAGCATGTTTCTTTCATTATTCTTACCCTCCATCATCTTATTAAGACATGATAGGTTACTTGTTCCTAAAATTCACTCATGACGAGACGACATCAATCCGAAAACCCCTAGTCTAAGATGATGCATTCAGATCCACCAAATGAGCCCGAAATATGTGATAGGACGGGGAGGAAGGCTTAATGATTATGCAGTTGCACAGCTCAGTGAGGAAAGAGGAAGCCTTGAGCCTTGAGACTACGCAGTGTGCAGTTCAATTTGGGCCGAGGGACATAACTACGTAGTTTCCAAAGCTAGTGGGAAAGGTTGTAAGGATAGGCACTAGTAGGGCTTACTGCATAGTTATGGAGGTCAAGGAAGGACATGATGACTACTCAGTGCATATTTCAAGGTCTTAAGGGATGAGCATGAGGCTTTATGTTGCAAAGTGCATAGTTCAAACTGGGCTAGAGGCCATGAATGCGCAATTACATAGGTGAAGGTGAAGTATTGGTCACAAAACATGTGCAATGGATCAATCTTGAGAGGTAGGTACTTCACATTTCATAGTGCTAAGCAGCAAGGTCATATCTAGAGGATTGATATTGCACATTTTATAGCTCAGGGGAGGCTAGGTGAAGCTAAGTTGCTCGGTTGAGAAGTTCTCTAAAGAATGATTAAGTGTGGGACCAGTAAGATCGATGTGAATAGTGATGAAATTTTACTATGACCACAAACTTAGCATATTTTTATGACTCAAACAACATAGACCATCCATGACATAAAAAAAAAAAAAATTTCCTCCGTGCCACAACTTTATGACAAATCACAATAGGTACAACACCATAGGTACACTTTACAATGATCATGACGACACTTGTGCGACAGTGCTTCATACTTTGGAAATGAGTGTGATAGATACTTACAAGGTTAGAATAACTAATTTACACAAAGGTGACCCAATAAAACCATGAGAACAAGCTCATACATGCAATAATACATCCAACGTGCCAAAATACAACTCTTTACCAATCTTGTGAACAAGAACACAACATCATAAAAGAGAAAATAAGGGAACTTCAAAGTTTGCGACGATGGACAAGACCAAGGAAGGCTCCAAAATTTGGTATAGGCTAAAATTTTGGAGGTGGTTGTAGCATCTACAATAAGAACCTATTAGATCGTGATGTTGTTAAAGTAAGACACTACGAGACTGCAAAAGAAATCATGGACAAGCTGCATAGTATGTATGGAAGAAAATGATTTCAATATTCATAAATTTTTAAAGAAATCCATTGAATTCTTAAAGAGTGAGACAATGTTATAGAAGAATCCATATTCATGGCAGTAAAAGATCTAATCTCCTCGCAAAGAGATAGTGAGAGTAGTGTATTACCATGGTACATGTATTCTTGTTATTGGCATTACCATGGTATTGGTATGTGTGTGGAGCAAGTTGGAATGTGATATTACCTTGGTACATATAGTCTTGTTATTGAAATAACCATGGTATTTACCCATGGTATTGGTTAGGAGATTACAGTGGTACAAGTTTCCTTGGTATTGGTATAAACATGGTATATGCTTGTGGCACTGATTTGGATATTATTCAGGATAATTTGACATATAATTTTGTGAGAATATTGAGTTTGTGATTTGATGTTGTGAGAGGATGTTTGGAGTGAGTGTGTGAGATAAGAATGGTGTGTGCACATTTTGCATGGAATTTTGCAGAAAAACTTCAGTAGTTCACAACAGTAGGAGATGGTTGTAGAATTATGATTCAGCCTAGATTTTATGGACCAGTACAGTGATGGAGTAAAAAATGAATATATATATAATTTCTTATATGCTTGTTCATTATATTATCATCAAATTATATTATTTGTATGCAACATGCATTATTCATTTGGTTTTGCAGTGATTGAGTGAGTTGTGTATAATTGTTTCAGTGATATTTTTATGCTTTTTTTCATCTTATATTGCTAGAGGTTATTGTGTTGTTCTAGTTGAGCAGTTCAGATTGGATCTAGTATGAAATATTTATGAAACGAGGGTCTAATAGAAGAGTGGAGAGGGGGGTCTAGAATTTTTAAAAAAAAAAAGTTATTTCTTCATGAGTCTAATCGAAGTTGGGCAAGGCTTGTTGGTCATGGTGGCTTCTATCAGATAAGGTACATAGAGACATAAGATGAGGATCATATTTCTTCATGAGTCCAATCAAAGTTGGACAAGGCTCATTGGTCGTGATGGCTTCTAGCTGATGAATGTCTGTAGAGTCCTAAGATGAGGATCATATTTCCTTACTGACAGAAGCCATTTGTTTATTCTATGTAATTGAATTGCTTGACGATTAATAAAATTATTCAAGTATTGCAGCACCAACAAGGATGGTTTTTGACCCAGAGGGGGTTTTCTACTAGAAATATCGTGTTTCCTCTTGTTCATGTTTTTTTGGTTGTTTTATGGTTCTCATGTGTTGATCATGGTGCAAATACATATTCAGATGTGTTATTTACTAATTTTTCTAAAGCATTATATGATCTGATATACTGATGGGTTAATGTACGTTGTGATTCATTAATTGGAAAAAGGTTTAAAATGTTAATAAACTATGTCACTATTGATTCACCCCCCTCGTCCCCTTCTCAGTAGCGAGCAAATTTACAACTTGGAGAACTAAATTATTGTGAATAAAGCTTGCAATGAGTGTATATCAACATGGAAAGACAATGTATGTATATGAACCTTACACCAAGTATGACATTTCTATTTTAACTGAGTATTTTCATGTCTCGAATTGAACTATATGTACAACAAGCTAGAATCTAACTATTAGGATTATCAGAAAGTAAATAATATGTCTCAATCCTCTACATGAAGAAATATTACTTCACATTCTCACACATCCAACAATCCCCTTAAATCATTTTATAGAAACTTTCCCATTGATGGTTGTGGGAGAGTGGACTCACCTCAACTCCAATAAGTCCAAAAATATTTATCACAAGAAATATTATGTTAGAAAAACAATATGGAGCAAGTATATGATATCTCCACCTAAATAATCCATCATATAGGGCTTCCTTTCGTGCCAAACAATTTTTTCTAGACCATTAGTCCCTTGCAAGTGCACTTGTAAATTTGAACTAAATAAAAACAATTTAATTCAATAGGTTGTCCCTCATGTTGGCCCCTTCACCGAACAAACATGTCTACTCATAAATATTTGATCACTATAAATAACAATTTGTCCTCCCCCTTTGGGAGAACAAATCAATTCGGTCAAGCGAGGAAGAAGAATTTAGATATGAGGAAAGGAGGAGTTCACACCTTGTGATCTAAGGAGAAAGAAGATAAGATGGGAAATAAAGGTTTTTTTTTTAGTACTTGATAATATTTTATTTGTTTTTCTTCAGATTTGTTTGGGATCATAATTCTAGTCCTCACCTTGGACTTGGTATTGACATTCATTTGAAGCATATTTTTTTTTCATTTACGAAGAATACCTTTCTATACATTTTAATTGAAGCTTCAATCCTATGAAAAGATAAAATATATACTTATAAAAGGAAATTTAAACCCTCAATGATCATCCTTGATGCTAAGACAAACCTCAGATTTCGGACTTGTGGAAGGCGTATCACAAACCTTTGTAAATTTGGGCCTAAGTGAATATCTAGGAGCAATAACTTTTGCAAACCCGAGGAGGCCTCTAATGAGACAAATTTCAGCCTATTATAACTTAGATATGTGGTACAAATTTGGCCATACAAAAGAAATATTTTGACCTTGTTGGAGAAAACCTTTATACAAATTGACTTGTCATCTTGGAGGTGATTTGTCACCCTGAAACAAAAAGACTATTACAAACATTATAATAGAGAATATTGGAAACATCATTATAGACCATTGAAGAAGTGACTAGTTTAGACATTGGAACAAATATAGCAAGGACCTTTATTGTAGATAATCCTTTTAGAAGATCTTAAAGTAGCAAAGACCATTATTGCAAATGGTGTTGCAGACCCTTGGGGACTATAATGTAGACCTACTGCATATCTTGGCAGCAGGTCATTGAAGACATTGTTGGATATCTTGGTGCAAACCTTGATGTAAAAGTAACCTAAAGATTGCTTGGTGTGAATAACAAGGGTTAGAGAGCAGAGTGAAGACATGAATACCTAAACATCAGATAAAGTACAACTTCTATTTGTGTTGGTGTTCAATATCATTTATTAATAATTGATGAGATATTGATCTTTGTGTTTCAACAATTGGTATCACATTAAGTACCTTCAAGCATAGCCTAATAGTTGGAAAGAAGATATTATGAACACAAATAAAAAAATATAGAAGGAAAGTCTCCAAGTATTTTGAATACATCTCCTACCTAGTCATGAAAAAAAATGTAAATCAGGCTGACATAGCTTCTTTATTCGACAGAACGAATTACAAATTATTGAGCAAAGGATTGAAGTTCTTTTTTATGACCCTAAGATGTGAAGTATGGGAAAATTTTGTTACCGATGACACAAATACAAGAGAATCTGCTACAAAAGCAATGAGTACAATCATAACCTACCACCTAACATCCAGATCTAGGGATTTCCTCTTGCAAACTCTATAACACCTATCAACTCACCCTTGCATGGTTTCAGACTTGGATTATCATACTTTTTATCTAGATCAAAATTTTTCTTTAATATTGAAATTTCACTTTTTTTGGATTTTCAAATATCTTGGTTTTTGGATTTCCAAATATTCTACCTTTTTATTTTCCCATATATAGTGGATTTTCAAAATTTTGGATCTAACATTTTTTCACATATTTAGATTTTAGGAACATCACCTCAGCAAATCACCTTCTAGTTATGTTACACCTAACAACTTACATAACCTATGACATGTTATCCACACTATGCAAGTCCTCATGATTTATAATATATCATGATATATGGGATCACATGTGTAAACATACTTAGCATCGAAGTTCATCCTATCATTCTTCCACATGGCAATTATGTGTCTATCTTCAATATCATCCACATCCATGTTTTTCCTTTATGGTAATTTATGGATTTTTTTTATATTTATGATTTTTTTAATATTTAGTTTTTCGAAGATATGGATGTTTGGCACATTAAAAATTTTGATCATTATGGAACATTCCATCTATTATTTCCTTCATCCAATGTTTAATCATGTGTATCTGCCTTATGCGGAATCTAGATCCACGAATTCTGCTTGTCATGGTTTTTGGATATTTTCATGATTTTTATGTGCAATTCATGTGACATATACCACATCAATTAACATGTCTTTTATATTACTCTATCCAAAGTGGATATCCTACGTGGAAAGTAGATATTGGATGTTTGTTTATGGTCATTTTGTTTCATTTTTCTAGATTTCCAAAAACTTGGTAGTTAAAATTATATGTTATATAGATAGGTTACTTGGTAATTAAAATTATATATTATATAGATAGGTTACTCGATATTCCAATGCTTCCTTGATTTCACACACAAATCTTTTGAGGGAATTCAAATATATGTTTAATTAAATATTGTTCGCAGAAGGAGAAGATTTATGCTTTTCAAATATCTAATTATTGAAAACTAGATCTTCAATAATTAGATATTTGAATTTTCCTTTACTAATATTTCCACCATACCATAGTCAATGCTTCATTTAAAATAATTGAAAATATTATGAAAAATTATAATTCTTAATTGAAAATGTTGTGAAAATTTAAAATGCTCATTTAAAATAATTGAAAATGAAAGGAAAATTAAGAGGAGTGGCAGTGATGCTATGCTAGGTTTATGTTAATCCAGAACGTGCAACTGTTGTAAAAGCTTCCCTTCGATGGCCTTGTTCATGACCATCAATGGATTGATTTGTCCATTGTTTTCCAAGAAGAGCGTGAGGAGGTTTTTAGAGAAACCACTAAGCAGGGCAACTCCCTCTTCTCCTGTAACATGGGCGTGCTGTTAGAATCTATCAAGTTCCAGAAGATGATCCTGGCAGGCACTCCATATCTCGCGTCTCTGAACTTATCCTTGATTACCATGTAGTTAGTTTTCCATGGATTTGAGGAAGCTTGTTCAAATTCCATGTCACTGAACACCACTAATTGCTCTATCATCTTCTACGGTTCTAATATGCACTTCACTACCATATCCAATATCACATCGAACACCTTTTGGAAATCAATATTCATTCCCCAATCCATGCTCTCTGTGAATTCATACTTTTCAATTAGGGAATTCCCTGTGACAAAATGTAGTTGAGGACTTTCGCTAAAAGTCATAACATGGCCTTTCCACGGTTCCTCGCTTATTTCCGAAACCAACAATCCAAGAGCTATGCATACCTCAATGGGAGTGTCAGACATGCTCCCTAAAACATCACACACCTCAAAAATGTTAGAAAGCTTTCCTTTTTTCTTCATGTCTTCCACCATTCGATTCCACTGCAATTCTGCAACAGCAACATCAACAGCAGATTCTTCATTGTTGGAATTGGAATTGACTTGTTCAGTAATTTCATGCGGAAGTAGAGCTCCAGCCACAATTTTCTTGTTCCTGACTTTCACCTCCTCCAAATATTGGGTGAATATTTGGGAATCATGCTTCATAAATATGTCCTTGTAATTTTTCATTGCGACAGAGGCCACTCTTTCATAAGGCAATTCTCTCCATAATTGGAGCCCATGTACACTTTTGGCAATTGGAGAGCCTTCCAGAGGGGAACCAACACCTCTTTCCTCAGCTTGTCCCAGGCTCTGTAAACATAATGCCTATGCCTATCTTGGTACTAAAGGGTGTTTAAATTGAAGTCCTCATCCTCAGGGGGAAAAAGTCTGCGTGAAATTCTCTCACAGATTAGAGTGGAACGATCATAGGAGGAATCCAAGGAGGGGCACCACTTGGCGGCTAGGCTTATATCTTTGCCCCCCATCTCCAGCGCCTCCAAGCCTTTAGACAGCATGTCCGCAAAAAACTCGGCAATTTGATCATGCAATTATTTGTAATAAGGATCTTCTAGGTAATGTCTCAAAGCTTTACAGGCTGCTTCCAAATGCTTTTCTTTCCTAATCACTCTCACCTTTTTTCTCGGGATCTTTCCATTCAATACATCCGTTGAAATTTGATCTTCTCTTGGCCTCAGCGTACCCAGCTTTTTAGCTTCTCTTGTAGTAGTGCCCTTCTGAGCATAATAATCACTACTAGTACAACACATTCCTATTCCTACTCCATGGGGTCTTTGTCCATATTTGGATTTTGCACCCCCATTTTCCTTTGCACGCTGGATTTTTTCCTTGTAACTATATTTTTCAGCCTTGCGTTTTTCCTTGGCTTCGGATCCCTGTAGTAGGCAGACAAGTATGTCAGGAAAGTATTTGAAATAACCAAATTGAGCGATGTTGTGGACATTCGCAGCGATATTTTTGGGGTGACGTGAATGAATCCAAGAAGCTGCCGCATAAAAGCCCTTCCGCTTTGATTTTCCTGTTCCTTGTACGCCTCTTAGTTCACAAACAAGATTTAAAGTTGTTAGTGGATCTTCATTCCATGCATCTTCTAGAAGTTCAGTGACTCTGTGGGAGGGAGTATCAGGCATAGCATGGAAAAATAAATCCACCAATGGATTGCTAGATGTTGAGAATGTGGGAGAGAAATTCTCAATTAATATGAGGTTGCTAGATGTTGATAATATGGGATATCAATTCTCAGTCAATGTCATATTGGTATTTCCCTTTAATGCCCACTGTAATTCAAAGTAGCATTTCAAAGTTGGAATAGCCACTTCCAAGATCCGTTTCAAGTAGCGTTTGAAAGCTCCAGATATTGAGGATGATGTTTTTTTTTTTTTGTAAATTTAGTAGTTCCTTACCATTTTCTATTTCTCAAAAAAGATAGAACAGGTTGCAACATATTCACAGATGGTGGTCTCAGCCTGCCCATAGGAACCCAGGTCTGTTGGCCACCTGAAGGCATTAAATTCCATCCAAAATTGCAATTGTTTCATTCGTTTACTTGTCGCCATGGCCTGTTTACTGTTTACTATCAAGCCTATTAAACAACATAAAATAAAAAATCTATCCGCAAAAAGCATATTAACTTAAAGTCTATTAACCATCAGAGGAATCTATTGGTGTCGAGTCCTTTGTTGTAGATACCAGCATATCAACTTGCTGCATCTGTTGTAGGTGTCTTTCAATCCTGCCTATATGAGCAGTGGCATGATACTGACACCCTTATCTCTCAAATATCTGTTTTGATTTCCTATAATATTGAAAGCATCTGGGGGTTCCCTTCACTTATCTGAAAGCTTTGAAGAACTTTAGCAAGAACACATTTCAAAGTCCAGTAGGTATGTATTGATCAATGAAAGAGAGAGAGACGTCCTCTCGTACTCCCAAGATCAACAACAAACTCCATATTCTCCTGCTGAACCTCAATATCCTCTTCTTTACTATCACTTTCTCTTTCCCATTCATGAATGACATTCATAATTTGTGGAGAGTTTCCTGCTACATAAAATTCAAACAAATTTTCCATGATTTTCTTTTTTGACCTTCTTCCTCTTTTACTGGTACCGAAATTATTTTGTGCCAGCTTTTTCTTTCCCGTATCCTTTGGTTGGCGTTTTTCTGCCTGCCTTTTCACCATTGTTCTCTTCTGGTTGAGGATTACGAGCCACAGATTATCTAAACCTGCAAATTTTATGAGAGAGCCTTTACATGGTAACAATTTATAAACACAAAACCCGACAAATTCAGTGAGAAGTCCCATCACATTGTGGAGCTGCATGCAATTCCTATTACAGACACTTGAAATTAAAGACGTTTGACCAAGAACCTCATAATTTGGTGCTTGACCCAACTTATCTATCCTACCAAACTGACAGAGAGAACTATCCATCTTGTTTTATGAGGAGCCTAACAAGGTATAGAAATAGAGCAGCATAATTTCAAATTTATAGGCTTGACCACCATAGTAAAAAGAGCAGACACCTTCAATTTTATCATGGCATTGCATTTTTAAGATTTCACATAATTGATCCGGCTGTACCAAACTACGACGATAGAAAACATAGATACATTGCAGATTCCTACCCTGAATTCTACATGGACTGCGAAAACAAGGTTTTATTTCCGACATAGTTAAATACTGAGATTTTTTACCCTTTTCACAGTCATTACAATGCCCAAAATGAGAATGATGCATTGGCTTAATTCTATTGTTACTCCTAAATTCACAATGCAAAGACCTATTGTTACCATAGACTACAGTAAACATGGCGTAAAGGACTAGAACTAGAGCCACAACCATAACATACCAGTATCCCTGAGGACATAACAGTTGCTGGCTTGTCACGAAAAGGCCTGTAGATTTCGCTTCCGCTCCTCTGCAAGAACTGCTGCCAGAAATAATGTTCTAGTTGTTAACCTGATTTTCCTTTAACCCCCTCCTATGTTGTTTCCAATGCAGGTTTGACAGGAATAGTTGGCATCCCGCTATCATCATCATGAGGTTGCATGCAGTACCATCTACCTTAACTACATGGTTAATGGGTGCCAGCTGGACGCACACCATCACATGCCTGCCGCTCCCGACCGTTCGCCACCTACCCTCCTTCTCTATCCACTTGGCACACCGATCTGGGGTATTGAGGATGATGTTTCAAAGTAGCAGGTGTGCTCTGATTGCATTTCGTTCTCAACTATCATAGATTTAGATTTTGGGTCATCTAATTCGGATCCACGATTAGCCACCACAAAATTTGGATAGTTGCAGAGCTCTGGGGGGGCCAAGGAGAAGAAAATCCATCAAAGTTGAAGCTGAAGCTGTGGCTATTTCTATGATTATGATTGGAGCGGATTGGTTTAAATAAATAACTCTCTGCGGATTATATATATGGCAATCAAGAAATATTTGGTATCAAACACCACTAGTTATGTTCATGAGATGAGACTTGTTTTGGGTAAATTTCTGTTTCTTTTTATTCCAACATATGTTCTTGAGGGTTTTTTCTATTTGGGTTTGTTGTTTGTGTTGGTTATTAAATACTATTTCTCCGAAAGAAAACGAAGAGACTGTTGCATCCAACCAACTAGTCGACTCCCCATCCCTTATTTTAATTGTTGAATCTCCTTAACAAGATCTTCATTAAGGTTTTGTGTCTTAAATATTTCATCCTTAATACTTATCATGTGATGTGTTAGCCCCCTATGAATTCCTTGACAAGCAAGCAAGGGGCTAGATTGTTTTGTGAGCCTTCAAGGAATGCATTTCTCTTGAAAACACATCATCCTTGAAGCCTTTTATGTCCCCTGCTTCTGACTGTTCTCTTCTGCTGTTCTTGTGTCAATAAGCCTCATGGATTGCAAAAAATTGTGCTCCAAATGGCCTTTATTCGCCATTTGCATCCCTGCAGAATACCCCATTTTACCCCTTTTTCCCCCTTTGTCAAAGTCCCCCTTTTTCCCTCAAAATTCCTCCTTTAATCCTAAATCTCCCCAAAATCCCCTTTAAATTCTACCCTTACCCTTTGTTTGGCAAAATTCCCCTTTTTCCCCCTTATCGTTACCCTTTCCCAATCTTAAAATTCATTGAAAAGGGCCCAAAAAACCCACTTTGCCACATTATAATAAGGCCTAGCCCCTTTTGCGCCAACCCCCAACCACTTCCCCACGTGACCCACACCCGGGACCAAGCGTTTAAGCCCCGGGCGCTCATCGCAATCGGAGCTGTCTGGCAGGCATTTTCCTTTGTTACATTGAAAAATCCCGATGCGATGGGTTTTCGTTAACAAGTCCTGCGATGTATTTAGTACCGTTGATCTATCACATAGATCCAATGGTCGAGCGCCAACCGCACTCCCTGCCCAATCGCAATCGGAACTCCCAGTGGTGCCGCCCCTTGTGTTCCCTGATTGCGATCTCCCGACTGCATTCTCCATCGTCGATCTCCCCTCCGGATCCGACGGACCAGCGCTAATCGCATTCCCCGCTCCGATAGCAATCACATTTTCCAATCGCACCCCCCTTCTGTACCTTGCGATTGCAATCTTCCGATCCCATCCCAGCCGTTGATTCCCCCCGTTGATCCAACGGCCATCGCTCTCCCGTTCCAATCGCATCGCAAACTTCAATCGCAATCACAAATTCTAAAATGTGCATCCCTTCGCCGCCCCCAATTGCGATCTCTCGATGCATTCGTGGTCGTCAATCTTCCTCCGAGATTCGACGGTCCAAAGTGAATCACCCTCCACCCACGACCGGGTCCCACCATACATGCGTTTCATTACATTTTCATTCATTTTAATGTGTCTCACCCACTTTCATATACCATTCCATTGATTAATCTTCGCCGTCGACCCCACCACCAGATCATGATCGAACGGTCCACGCGCGTTCTCCACCAAACCCTATTATTCGTTGTTTATACCATAACACTGCATTATTCACCATTGTTTTAGCCAAGATCACCATTTCACCACCGCCGCACTATCACTTCCTCCGTCCTACATATCCATCCACCCTCCCATGCATTGGTTTTTCTAATGCAGTTACGTGTTTTGCAGGGTGCAGGTGTTAAACGCCATAATGATTCACAGTTGTTGTTACAGCAACGCAGAGCTCAGTAAAAGAGGGTTCAGAGCCCGATAGCACATAGAGGGACCTGGGAAGGCACGAAAGCTTGTTTTTCATCAAAGTATAGGGTTAAGGCATTTCTATGCACATCAGCAGAATGTTCCCGCTTGTGAAAGGACAAAGCGCCCATATTGTTTCTTTAATGTACCATGTTCCTGAAGGATTTTCTGCCTTGACCACAGTCCAAAAACATCAGAGCATGTGTTATGTGGTATGGCGGACTTCTCCGTCATTTATTTTCCTCTTTTGTTTATTCACCAGAGTACTACACAGTACTGCATCCAGAGTACATCAGAGTCATACCAAAGTAATTGGAAGACTGAAGAAGATCACTCCTTTGTTCCAAAAGGTACCAGAGATAAATGCAGAGAATTTAAACAGAATGGGCTTCGGTCCTGTCTTTATTTCCTGAGTTTTAATGTTGCATTTAGTTTCCGCCTACCTCCTCGGCTCATCCTTCTGCTATAAAACTCATGAAGAAATTCGTTGTAAGGTTGTAAATTGGATATCAGTAGAATGCAAGTTGTTTCTCTTGAGAAAATTTCTCTGTGTAAGATTGTAAGATAGGCTGAGGAAGGTTTATCAGGCTGAATATCAAGCTGTAAGTAATGTTGTACTTTACTGGTGTTGCACTTAATATGACAAGCACATTCCTTTGGATCCTGATCTAAAGCTGCGGTGACGTTTTTCTTTCTCTGTGTTTTATTTCATTCCATTTCATTTCTTCTGGCTTGCATCAGAAATCTGGCATAGGATTTTCCCTTGTTAGGCACCCTATGTTTCTGCTTTCCTTGCCTTAATGTTTTCTGCTAAATGTGTTATCTAAGAATTAGTTTCAGTTAATTTAACCAGTGTAGTGGATGTCATTGCCTGCTAGCTGATGTATGAATTGATGAATCTATTTCTTAAATGTTCTTGTTAGAATTTAATTGGATGAATTGAGAACACTGGGAGATTAGGACTTTGTCTCTGGCCTCACTAGGATCTTTTTCACTTCAATTAAACCTTTCTAAGTTCCCTCAAGTTGCTCTTTTGCCCTCCTTTAAGAGTTTCCTCTGAGTATGTCCAAGCAGGTCTGGAGTTAAATGACCTTTGACCTGATCTATAGACAGAAATTGGTATCCTCTTCTTCTTCCACCTTCTTCCTTATTGTTCCATTCCACCAATAATTTTAGGATCCAATGCTTTAGATGACTAGCCCAACTGAAAGCCTGCATGTTGAACAGCAAGTAAACCCTTTCCTGACTCCATTTACCCAATGGTCTTGATGTCCTCTGATTTATCTCTCCCTTGCCTAGAATCCTCTTTGCTCATCCTTGTTTTGTATTGAACCCTTCCTTCCTGATTCCCAACAACCAAACTCACAATCAAAAAAACAAACTCTGAGCCTTATAAATAGCCTAATATCTTAACCTTTGAGCCTTAAAGACATTTATCTTTGACAATCATAGAGAGATCCCTCTCTGGACCTAAGAGGGCTAGATCCTAGGGTATAAAAGTGGTTTGATGTTGTCTCATCTTTTGGTATTTCCAACCTTGCCAAAACATAGGAACCCCAACATAATGGTGACTCCGCTGGGGACCTTCTGAGTATTTTCCACTGTACTACATCACAAGAGCCTCAGAAAACCTAGAAAATCTGGTCAGGTTGGTAGTGAAACACTTCCATTTGCATTAAAACTTCTATACCATTCGTGTGTTTCTCCCACACTCTTAGACAGAGTCTGGAAAGGGCCAGGTAGCCTCCAGATCTCATACTATTTCACAGGTGACATATCTGGTAAAAGCCCTCCCAGTCAATCTCTGGTTTGATTTTGTTGTGTTTTCGAGATATCTTTGAAAAGAGACATCTCATAAGCATTGTGGTGGACAGTGTACCCTACAGAAGCATCCTAAACCTTCCACCTGGCGACTCCATAGCTATTTGAAGATCAAAGACTCCACTGGTGATCAGTAGGCCTGCTGATTATCTTGGTTTCACATAAGACTCCACTGGAAGACCAGCCTCTAAAAACAACCTCAACCACAATAGAAGGAACAAGTACGGTTGAGCTGCTTGGTTGGAAAACAACATTTTGGCCTCTAGAACCATTCACACAAGAGATTATCCTAACCCAAACCCACCTGAAATAGTTGACAACCCTGAGAGCATCCTCAGGAGATCTCCTACTCCTAAAAGGCCAACTATTTCCAGCCACATCCATAGAGCTAACTCTACACCAGAAGACTTTACAGCTCTATCTGACCCATTTTTTGACCTAGACACTCAAAACCATTTACCAAGAATTAGGTCACTCAGTGTCCTAGACCAGCCAGACCTTGAGCTCCCTGGTTTACCACATTAAAGTGGTAAACACATTAGGAACAGAGAGACCCCTCCATCTACACCTCCTGATATTCACTTCATTCAAAACTTGGGGCTCTCCCACCCTAAATCTGTCAACAAACCTCTGCTGGTCCTAGTATCCCTATCATCCATATACCAGCTGCTCAAGTTAACCCTTTACCTCATCAGAATATCATCATGGCAGCCTGGTATGCACCTTTGATGTTACCTCAACCTCTAGTGCCCTTTCCAAATGATTATCAATCAAAGATCCCACATTTCACTGCCAAAGAATCCATCACAATCCAGCAAAATGTAGATAAGATGGAAGATGGGAGGTTAAGGCCAACCCTCGCCAAATCCTAGCAGAATATATGAACCTTAAAAGAAACGCAGGAGAGAGTGTCCATGACTACACTATAAGGTTCAACAGTGTTTATAACGCCCTTCCTCCACACATGAAACCTCCCCAGGGCATGGATCTGGAAAATCCCAATATTACAACACATTGGAGAATACCCCAAATAAATGGAAGGTAAGTGTAGAATTCATCGATTGAGAAAAGAGCAAGATTGAGAGCTGAGAAGAGGGTAACATATAGAGATGACGTTGTAGCTTCCACATCTGATCCCAAGTATGATCGTTTATCCAAAAACATGGAAAAGCTACAACAAATGATGGAAAAAATGGTTGCCACAGTCAACAATAAAAACGGAAACCACAATCACAACCAGAACCAAAACTTTAGAAGAAACAATGCCACTCCCAACAGACAAAGAGAATCAGATCAGCAAGTTATTCCCCCATTCCAAGAGAAATTTCTTGATGAAGATGAGGGAATCATAGAAGAGTCTGAGGGAAACACAATAAACATGTTTGAAACAGAGGATTCAATCCGTAACTGTTACATAGAAGAAGATCAGCCCTCACCCTCATATTGGGATGAGGAAAGATTAGAATATGATGATTATAGACTTGGGTTTGAAGATGCCATCATGCAGGTCATACAGTATGAACTTATGAGAAAAAAGAGCCTAAACAATTCCAAACCTAAGGCTTCTGAGGTCACTATCAAGAAAAGTCCTGAGAAAACTTCTAAAGTGACTGCTGAAAGTAAGAAATCAGCAGCTGAGAGTTCTGAGAAGAAAAAGGAAAAGGACAACCAAAGCATTGATAAACAGGGTCAACCAACTAGCAGCACTAGCATTGCAGTTAGTGCTCCTGATAAAACAATTCCAAACACTGTACATAGTGAGAACCAGCCCAATGATTTAGCCACTAAGATAGTGGCTAACAAAATAGAGTTGAGCATTCCAAAGAGTCAATCCACTTTCAATTTAGAGAGTGAGATTGCAAGAATTAAAATCTTTGTCCCACTCTCTGAGTTGGCCACTCAGGATGTATATAAAGGCCAAATTTTGAAAGATTTGAATCTAGGTGAGAACAGTGATACTATAAATCTGAGTGATGATCAACCAGCCCTTCTATTTGGTCCAAAGATTGAAGGAAAATTTCAGGAAGGAGTAATACCTCCTTTTTATATCAGTCTCAATATTCATGATAAGATCCTTCATAATGCAATGCATGACTCTCGTGCCTCACACAACTTGATGCCTAAGGTGGTTATGGAACGGTTAAGCCTAGAGATAACCCGACCCTACAAAGACTTATATTCATTTGACTCTAGCAGGGTAAAATGTCTCGGCCTGATCAAAGATTTATGTGTGAGCCTTACCCAGATTCCAGCCAAGTGCATGGTCATGGATGTTTTCATGGTAGATGTGCCACCCAAGTATGGCATGCTATTGTCAAGGTCCTGGGGAGCCAAGCTACAAGGTACAATGCAGATGGATGGGGAATTCACCACAATCCCTGTTTTTAGCCAACCTAGAAGACTGTACAGGGAGGCACAAATGAAGTTCCTGGTTAGTAGCCCTGAAAATCCTGAAAATTCTCCTGTGTACTCTGTACACACAGACTTGGACTCCTTTATCTTCCACAACGATGAATCTTTGGGGAACCCAGCACCAGAAAGCATAGATACAAATAGAGGAGTTGAGACCATACATTTTAACATAATGGCCACTCTGGATTTAGAGGAAAATGAAGAAGGAAACCCTAGACAGTGCACTGAAACGGAAATTCAGAGTGAGAAAAAAACAGAAGGTAAACAGCTAACTAGTCATCCCTCACAAACTCACACACCACACGAAGAACTAAATAGCCCACAGCCTAGTGCAGACCCTATAACACAACGTCACGACGAATCTAGCCATAGGGAAAGAAATGACAACAAAACTGAGAGTGAACCCCTGTGGGAGATGAGTTTCGATGGGTCGTGCACAAGAAGAACTGCCAGAGCTGGGGTATGGCTACATAACACAGAGAGTGACTACGCGGAAAGCCATGCCTGCAACCTACATTTCAAATGTACAAATAATATTGCAGAGTATGAGGCCCTTATCCTGGGTTTGAATCTGTTGAAGAAAATAGGAGCCCGTAGAATAGCTGTGCAGGGAGACTTGGAGTGGCATTGCAGTTAGTGCTCCTGATAAAACAATTCCAAACACTGTACATAGTGAGAACCAGCCCACTGATTCAGCCACTAAGCTAGTGGCTAACAAAACAGAGTTGAGCATTCCAAAGAGTCTATCCACTTTCAATTTAGAGAGTGAGATTGCAAGAATTAAAAGCTCTGTCCCAATCTCTCAGTTGGCCACTCAGGATGTATATAAAGGCCAAATTTTGAAAGCTTTGAATCTAGGTGAGAACAATGATACTGTAAATCTGAGTGATGATCAACCAGCCCTTCTGTTTGGTCCAAATATTGAAGGAAAATTTCAGGAAGGGGTAATACCACCTTTTTATATTAGCCTCAATATTCATGATAAGATCCTTCATAATGCAATGCATGACTCTGGTGCCTCACAAAACTTGATGCCTAAGGTGGTTATGGAATGGCTAGGCCTAGAGATAACCCGACCCTACAAAGAATTATATTCATTTGACTCTAGCAGGGTAAAATGTCTCGACCTGATCAAAGATTTATGTGTGAGCCTTACCCAGATTCCAGCCAAGTGCATGGTCATGGATGTTGTCGTGGCAGATGTGCCACCCAAGTATGGCATGCTATTTTCAAGGTCCTGGGGAGCCAAGCTATAGGGTACAATGCAGATGGATGGGGCATATGCCACGATCCCTATTTTTAGCCAACCTAGAAGACTGTACAGGGAGGCACAAATGAAGTTCCTGGTTAGTAGCCCTGAAAAGCCTAAAAATTCTCCTCTGTACTCTGTACACACAGACTTGGACTCCTTTATCTTCTGCAATGATGAATATTTGGGGGGCCCAACACTAGAAAGCATAGATACAAACAAAGCAACATGAGGAGGTTGTTGATAGATCATATTTCTGAAGTATTTGTCTGCTTAGACAAATACCATTCTTTGTTGTTTAGTGGAGGATTGTGATTGGATTTCCTATTTAGGGGTTTCATATCTTCCCCTGAGGTTCATTGGAGGAGTTCTTTTCTGAAGTGAGCCACTATCTGGTTTGAGACCAAGCTCCATTTTCATGAGAAGCGCTGGCCCATTGAGGGTTTTGCAACTATTATCATTTGTAGCAAGTGGTGTTCTAGATCTGCTTAGATCTAACTTGTTTTGAAAGGATTTCTCTGTTGGAGTGTGTTATTCAGCCTCCAAAGAGATATTCTATCCATATTTTGTATCTGATCTGCAATTTCATTTAGTATATTCATTCTCTTTCACCCTCAGCGCAGTTTCTGCTCCATACTGCGTTATTTTTGTAAGAGGGTTTCTTGTTTCAGTTTGCTATCAGATTGGAGGAAGATCTCTTGGTGTTAGGCTTGCCTTCCCTTGTGATCCATGGATTGGGTTGCTGATCCATGTCTCTATAGATCTGATCTTTCCAGTAATAAAGTTATCTTTAGAAATTTCTGGGTTTTTTGCAGCACTGCAATTTGTAATTCAGATCTGCAGCTTATTATGCAATATTTTGATGTAATTCCAATTAGATCTTGTTCTTAAAGTAATATAGTTTCCATATATGTATTATATATGATTTTTTATCCATACATATGTCAAATATCTGAAATGTAATGTAAATTAGTTGAACCATCTGAAAAATAATGCTGTCTATGTATTTCTGCAGTTTATTTCTAGTTGCAGCTCTAATTTCTGAAGGGATTTTTACCTAGTTTCTTTTGTAATCTGCTGTAGAGGAAATAAGCTCAAATGTAAATCTGATTTACTGTAATAACTCTTAAATATCATATCCTTGGCTATCCTCCTCTGATTTTCAGCCAAAACTGCGTAGTTCTAGTTGCTGGGTTTCATGTTGTAACAACCCTTCTTTTTGGCTGATTTCTAGCTAGTCTTGACTGTGGGAGATCTATTTAATGTGCTTAAACTGATTTTTTTCTGATGAAATTCCATATAAGTCACATATAGCATAAATGAGGGGATCCTAGCCCTAATCTACATTATTATTTCTCATATTTTCTTATACAACGTTCTCATTGAAGACCTTGTTGAGATTCCTGAAAGGGATTATTCCAAGTTCTATAGGCAGAGTCTACAGTTGGCTAGGTAGCCTCTGGATCTCACCATTTATTTGAAGGGTGAAATATCCAATAAATTCCTCTATATTCCATCTCTAAAATAGAATCTTGAGAATCCTGAAAAAGGATCATTACAACCGCCTCGCCATTACCCCTTTATTCAGATATCGTTCCTAGCTACCCCCCCAAGAGTGTACATGGTACCTGTCATGGCTACCCTCTCTCTTCCTAACTTGACCCTTGGGATTCCCGTCTGGTACCTTGATCCTCCAGCCGCCACCCCGCCTGTTCAACCCAAATATTATATTGCTTTGACCCCGGTTTAGCCGGTCCCCATGACTTCTCTTGCAGCTCCAGTGCCTCAACCACCTCAACAGGAACCACCTCCTGTTGCGATCGCTTCAGGTAAGAAGGGAAAAGCTCGAAAGAGGGCATCAAAGGACGAGGCCACCCTGACTGACCCTACACCTCTCCCACCCGCAAATCCCTGTGCTTTGTGTGATTTCATCGGCCATGCCACCATAACTGTCCTCAACTACCTTATATCAAGCCCATGGTTAAAGTTGCGTTCCCTGAGTCTACAGTCCCTAAAGCCTCTATTTCTTCCTCGACTGTAGCCAAGAACCTTAAGACTATTCACACCAATAAACCCTATGCTTTGTGTGATCTCCATGGCCATTATTCCCACCACTGTCCCCGCCTTACACATTACTATGCCTCTTTGGAGGTAGTTCGAGAGTACAAGGTTGAATAGAACCAATCCGCCTCTCCTGTACTTGCGTAGTATGCTACAGGATAGCTTGAGGATTTACCTTCTCCCATTGACATTCCCCCTCCTGATGTTGAGGTGATGGAGCCTACGACCACCATCCTCTACTTATCATCATCCATGAGACCCTCGGTGGAATTTCCCTTTGCATCTTCCCCTGTTGTTTCGCTTGACCTCCCTTCAGCAATCACCCTGGGCTCAACATCGGTAGATCTCTTATCTTATTGTTCTTCCATCATCCCCTGTGACAATGCACATGTGAACCTTTCTTCTCATGATGATGAGTCAGGTAGCTTCACCGTGTCATGTGTTCTCCCTTCCTCCAGTCACTCCATCTTCTATTGTGATGATGACATCATGGAAGCCTTATCCACCCCTAAATTCATCTTTCCTCCGATGGCACCATCCGTGTCTATGGTGAATTTTACAGCTTGAGCACAAGCTACACCTCCGATAGCTCCCACACTCCACCTCACTGTCGGCGTGTGAGTAGTAGACATCCGACCCATATCACTCCCTCTCGCAGAGTGCGTTCGATTTCTACTATGTGCTCAGGTTGCCGGCATTGTTCATCATCCTCCCATTTATTGTCTTGTGGCACCTTTCAAATGGACCTCCCATCCACACCTTATATCGATTTTGCTGATGGTGCAAGTCGCTACTCCCAGAATCTAGCCTCGGCAGGTTGGGCCATTTTTACCCCCTTACATTCGCTTGTTCTCTTGAACAATGTATGCATTGGTACTGCTACCAATAGTCAGGTGAAATATGATGCAGTACGAGGTTTATTAGCCGATGCCCTTTCACATCACATCCTCCACCTTCATGTTCATTTATATTCCCTGCTTCTTGTCATGCAATTGAATGGTGTCTATTGTGTGCACAATCCTATCCTTTTTAGAAGATATTTACGAGTGAAACTTTTGATGCATGAATTTGAAATCATTACATTCAGTCATGTACCTAGAGCACAAAATCACTATGTAGATAGCATTTCCAACCATATTCTAGATTGGAATTTAGCACATGCATTTAACAGAACACAATAACATTAAACTATAAAAATGATGCATATCCATAATATGTGTCGTATAAAATGTTTTAGAGTCCATCAACTCTGATACATATGACATGCCCATAGCATGTTACAAAAACTCAAAACTGGGGGCACCACCTGCCCCTAATCACTATCTGGAGGATCCCGAGCCAATGGCTCTGCTCCCACAACTCGTAAATCACACATCCCCTATCCAGCCATCGCCATGCACCGCATGACCCCTCGCCACTCCGAGGGTAGACCAATACATGGCTCTATGTACTGGTCCTCTAAGTCTTACTAGTCGTGCTCTGAAACACCGGTTAGAAGCCTTTCACATCTATGATGGATGTCCTCCGGGAGGGTTGCTACATCCTCATTGTGTGGCACCCTCGATCCACTATGTCCTGCAGCTCCTGATACTGCAGGCCATCCCATATACTCGACCGGTTTTACTGGTGCTGTATCTGCATACCAAAAGTGGAAGAATCAGTACCATATGCAATATTCTAAAACTTTACAATGCACATAAAAATATTATCAATTTTTCACTTACCATCAGGCCCCCATACTCGACCAGGAGGCAGTGGAAAATCCAGGTCCCCAAAATAACTCGTCCCACTATAGGGATAGTTGTCTATGTACAATGGCATCTGATCCCAATGCGTAAAGAACTTGGGTCGGAACACCCATCCAACTACTCAACCTCCTCCTATACACAGTAGTCACCCCCACCGACGCATCATGGGCTCTCTCAAGCCCCCATCCTAGAGCTGTATACGAGGTCGAAGTGTTGGGATCTTCTCAAAGAAGAGCGAGCACAAAACTGTACCATATGCATAGTCATGGTTCACTTGCTACCTGCATAGCGACAACTGTCATTTCAATGACGACAACATCATCTGGGCCCAACCATAGTAGGTCCCACTCAACACACTCTCCACAAGCATCATCTGCCCTCCAGTGATGTGGTGGAGTGCCTGGTTTCCTAGGATCCACGGCACCACTACGACCACAACACAGGTCTCTAACCTCTCTAGATCCCCGATGGGTATCCGAGTCCCCTTGAATTGGAGACCTACTCAACAATGGAGCTCTAAAAACTCCATGATGTTCTGCCCTCACGGTAACACTGGCTGCGTATTCCCAACCATCCCAAGTGGTGGAGGGCCAGTCAAGAAATATATATCCTGGACCGTCAACTCGATCCAGTTCCCCTGCACTATAAAGAACTCATGGTCGAGATCCCAATAGCTAGAAATCTGGGCCAATAAGGGCTCTCCAACTCTCATCAGAGGGTTCTCCACAAACATCAGAACCCCAAACCTGGCCAATGCACTGTAGACACCCTAATCCTCCCAGATCTCCAACCGTAATGTGCCTAGGTCTCTCTCTCTCCATTTGATCTATAATTCTTCCATATATGTACAAAAACGTCATACTTGTTAGTGTATATATAGGAAATACTGTATCCAAACACAAAAACCAAGTTATCAGCCAAAAAACAACATAGAAAAACCCCTCCCTGTCAGGTCACACTTTAAGCCCAATCCTAGGACAAGTCGCAGTTTTCTGTCCAAAACCTGCTATCCAGGTCGCATTTTTTGCCCCAAAAAGTGTGACCCAGTCGTGAAAAGGAGCAGGGGTCTATTCTTGAGCTATGGGGACCTAAACTGAACTTTAAATCCACTAAAATGAAAGAGTAGGGTTAGGCCTCTTACTTGCAACTAACGGATCTCGATTCCAATGGTCAGTTTGTCAGCTATGATCACCGCAAGATTTAGGGCCTTCTCTCCTCTCTACATTCACCACAGCTCCACATGCAAATGAGTGAACTTGAGAAAATAATCTTGCTAAATAAAACCCCCGATTTTTCTTTTTTTGTTCGTTACATAAACCGTATTTCTATTTTTTACACAATTGTTCTACACCATTGGAAAGTTTCCTCACCTAGCCTCGAAATGGGTATCTGCATAGTTTTTTGTGACCTAACATTTCACTGTTAATATTAATGCTTTTTGTCTTACTTAAGCATCATTTCACTACTCCCCTGCAACCTAATTCTCACTTGGCAACACTGTATTTGGGCACCACTTTGACTCATACTTGTCCATGTTTAAAGTCGCATTACCATGAGTAGCCATCATGTACCCATGTTTTTATGGTCCCCGTTGGACCTTTTCTGTTTGGAAGCACCATTGATTTGCCCTTGTTTAGAGCATCAAAGTTGAGTCATCATTGCATTCATGGAGTCTATCCCAAGTCCCTTTGTATCTCGCTATAGTCCTCCATCCTTCATTGCTTGGTTCCTTTCTCATGTCGCACACAGGCTCTTTCTGGGCCCCATCATCCCTATCCTCATGATACAAGCGGGACCGCTGTGTCATCCATGCCCTTTATGCTCTAACAAGGGAAGTCATTCGTCCGCTATTTCGTACCCCCCATTTCATCATCATCCCTGGTGTTAGTCTATCAGTCACTCTACTATTTTCTCTCGTGCCTTAGTTGAGGATCCCTTATTTCCTCACCTATGGCGGACCTCCTTATGTCGACATCAGATCATTCATTCCAAAAGACAGGTCTATAGGGCAGTGTACCTTGGTTCCAGCTTCCACTCTTGTTTGGTGCCTCAGATCAGGCAAAGGGACTCCATATTTCCCTTTGACTTGATTGTTTCTCAGCTCTAGCTCCTTTCAGCGTGATCAATATCTGTATACTTGATGGTTCGGTGATACAACAGCTGATATTGGTGATTCTTGTGTGTGTGTGAGATTTTTTCCGCACTCATGAGGGGGTGGCCCTACAGGTAGCCCCCCACATGCCCGGATGACCTCTTAATTACATCCTTTGATGCAGCTCAATATATTTGATGATGTCGTCCTCAGCCACTTGCAGTGCCTTTTTGTTTGCATGTATCAGTTAGATTTTCAGAGCCCTTTCCTTTTTACAGGGGCATTTGGGTTGTATTTGTATCTCATGTACTTATATATTATTGTATAATTCATGGCTGTTATCCCAGGTACAGTATGTATGTGGGATTCATTATCATGTTTTTACCTGGCTCATGTTTATGCCAGCGTGTACCATATTGTTTAGTCCCTTGTTTACTGGATGCACTATTCTTTATACTTTTTCTCGGCGGGCATAGGTATGCCTCCCCCGCCGCCTATAGCACAGGTACTCACTCATAAAAGAGACTTGTCACACCTGTAAGTCTCGCCTCCTCAAGGTCTAGTCCTTTAGCACTTTTGTCTACCTTATATTTCTCTCTTTGACTTCCCCTTCGGTGTCTAGTGATTGAGTTCTTACAATGTACTTCGGTCATACGATTAGCTCCTAACTCTCGCACGCTGGGGGGAAATATGTTACACCATCTTTGGTCATCTAACCTATTACTATTATATGGACCTAAGTACACCATGTAAGACCAATTTTACCCTAAGTAAAATTTCTTTCACTATGAAAAATAACTTAGTAAAACACCTCTATTAAGTTGTTTATGGTCTAAACAGGAAACCCCATGAGGAAATATTAAATAAATCTACATTTGTTTGATTTTCCTCAAGGAATAATTAGTTAAACAATAGTTTAATTAATATTCCTGGTCATATTTAACTTAAAAATAGGAAAATTAAATTTAGATAAATTATATTATTTTCTAAAGATAATTATTTAATAATTTAAATAATATTCCTTGTTAAATTGTTAAATCACTCATAAATAGTTAAATAAATCATTGTAGTGGGTAACTGTAACCACATATTAAAATGTTGATAATCATTTATTTTATTTATTATTTAAATAAATGGATTTGACCCAAAATTAATTCCTTTTCCCACTCAACAAAATAATAAAATATTCATAAAATTTGGATGTTGATTTGGTTAATAATATTGTTTAATTATTCACCAATATCTAAAATAACTAAATATTTTGAAACATAAATAGAGGTTTTTCATTCAATTCACATCGGCTTTGACACCTAAAATCATAAGATCTATGCTGTACCAGTGTGATCCACCATCATTGTCATATTTTTCTATCCTTTTGCTTGTGAGCTCCCTTTGAGTTCCATTTTTTTTGTCTGGGTTTTCTACACCATCAAGAGAGAGGAATTTTAGATCTGAAGTGCTAAGGACTTACAAGAACCCATCCCATTGAGGAGAACTAGTAACATCCTTCTATGTTTTCCTCCCAGGTGCCCTTAATATAAAATTCATTCAACATATTCTTGTCTTTTCTATTGGATGCATGGAGTAAATATTGTTTATTTACTGCTTAATGTCTTTTTATCCATACATCTAGATTTTTGCGGCATTTATATTGATAAACTAATTGCAGATATGAAGATATTGACAGCCATCTTTGCTGTTAGTGCTATTTTTTATGCATAGCTAAAGTGGTCTTTTTTCGTACAGTTACAATTAAGATTCATACTAACAACATCTATCGTCTGCAATAGGGGTCCTACAACTGCATGCTCTCCTTCTGATTCGGGGATGGTGATATTTTTGGGATCCTCATCACAATATTCTACTGACAAATTTCGACAATTGACAATATCATGCATCTTCACATCCCAAGATGGCACAACACATTCTTTCTGAGGAAAAGACTCATCAAAGACAAGAGCATCTATATCCATCAGGGCTTCGTCCAGTTTCTCCATCCCTCCAACTAAATCTAATGTCATTGTTGTTTCTTAAGAGACAATACCTTGGCTGTGGAAAGGAATAAGTGCTTGATAAATTTTTAAAAATATGTCACATAAGTAATTAAATCAGGTGGTCTTCATTCAATCCCTTTGGAAACTAATTCTTTAAAACCCATAATGATCTGGTATAATGAAAGACTTTACAATGCCATTAATTGCTGATATCTGAATGGAAAAGAAGAACTGTAGAAGAAACTCAAAATGATAATATGTAACACAGAATCTATCACTTTAAATTTCAGAATGAATTTATGGAGAGAGAGGAAACTCAAAATAATATGTTGTAAACACATAATCTATTAATTTTAAGTTCCAGAGAGAATGTGTGAAGGGAGAGGAGCTGGAGTGAAGGAGCACAAATTAAGGTTATTTAGCCCTTACTCACAGATGTAATTAAGAGACCAAAAAATACTTTACTTCACTTCATTCCAAGAAGGAACACAAAATGACATAGGAAAAACGAATCACCATCAACAGTTGTAGGAAACTTGATGCTTCTTTCACTAATTCCTCAAAAAAGTAAGTACCAAATCTTTAGTCTTCCAGAGGTCCACAACTCAGAACCCTTCTTATTTCTTTCTATCTTTATTAAATACATAAGAAACAGTTCGTAACTTCCATAACTTCTTGAAACTCCTTCGACTACCTAAACTATTAAAAATACTTATTACATTGCAATTGAGGACATCACTATAGCTTCGAACTTAACAGACGAATAAAACGAATTAAAATTTGAAAGGTTATTATTTTTTATGAATCTGATTTGTTGTTGATGCGTCTCCCTTAAGTACTAATGTGTCTCCCTAATATATCATACATCCTTTCCTTGTCTTTCTTCCAGAGTTCAACATTTGTCTTTTCTGCTTGCTGTCATGTCTTTTCTGCTTCTGGTGCGGTATTTGAACAATTTTGAAATAACGTATCCTAGCACGACTTGACATAGCTGTTGAATTTCCAATAGTGCCACTATGTGTTCTCTTTGACTAACTCTGTCTATTCTACTCATGTCTGTTGCGTTCTGTATTTTCTTTCCCTTTTCTCTGTGTTGGGTCACATACCCGAGTCCACTACCCACGTTCACGTTTCTTCATAAAACCAACACAAATACACATAATCTTGGAATTTAAATAAGTTCAACTTAACCTTTGAATGGTATGACATCCGCCTTTCCATCGCATTTCAGCCTTCGGCGTTCACAACATATTTATTAGTGCCTTTCCTCTTGATCTTGCGACGTGCGATATGTGATCGCATCGCCTCATAATATCGCAACTTTAGGCCTCATCGCAGATCGGATTTTATAACCTTTACCTCATCAACACTTCATAACTTTTCCAATTTTCAATTCCTCCGATCGCCACAATATCTTATTGCATGTGATGTGTGATATTCATTGCATTGCTAGATCTTAAACTTGTCGCTCTTCACATCGCATCTTTGCAAGTTTAACCATATCTCAAACTTGTATCCTTTACCGAATGTGATATGTGACAGAACCTATGGGCGACATGTGGCTTCTCCTCACAACCTCTGATCCATATGACTTGCATTTCTATGATATGATCTCTGTCGTCCATCTATCCGCTTCAATTCCGCGCTTTGATCTTGACCATCGATTTTCCCCCTCTACGCTTCTTCCAAAACTCTTAAGTTTTTAAGGAAAATACACCAGTTCTCTGCCTTTGGTAAATCTATACGATTTCTTTGATAATGAACATAGTTTCTTTCAACAGGCTCGCATATATTCCTTTAACGAATAAATGATCTTGATTACTAATTTGTTTTTCTCCATGGTGTAACCCTCCTAAGCTTATTCGGTATTATGTAGCACTAGTCTCTCCTGAGCTTGAGAATAAGCCCAACTCGACCCGCCTTCACATCTCCGCACATAATGTTAATACACAAACATATAAATCAAAATTATTTTTTGACATAATTTTTTTTTACCTTTTCTAACATATATTATTTTTTAGTGTTTTGATAAATATTTCAAAAGTAAATGCAAATGAGCCACAACAACTAGCTCCACCTGGAGATAGTTCTTTTTCCCATGAAATCTCTAATAACCATAGATTAGTGCCTTATCCATTTGGCATGGAGTCAAATATTTCTTGGTGAAATATGAACAATGAGCAATCCGGTGTTGACAATGGTGAAATGTTGAATTTTAGTGTTGGAAATAATGCTTCAGATACTGCTCATTCACAGGAAACTGCATAGATTCTCCATCTAAATCTTCTAGGATGAAAGTATTGTTTGATCTGGATTTAGATATTATGTACGGGCCACACTAGAGAGGGTCAAACTTTCCATGCTTTCCTTTATCTGCCCTTCTTGTGTCCCATCTTAATACAAAATCTCCTGCTTGGAAGAGGATTTCTTTTTCTTTTCTATAAAATATGGAATTCATCTTTTCCTGATAAGAAATCAAGTTATCTCTAATTTTTTTACTATCTTCACTTGATTCAATCACCTTGTTCATTATTCTCACTAGAGAATTAGGTTCTTCCTAAGATTCTTGAAGGAAAGAAATCACTTGTTTGGCCAACTGAGTAGGAAATAGTGCTTGAGTTCCATAAACCAATTCATAGGGTGACTTGCCAGTAGACCTCCTGGTGGTTACTCGTACTGCCCAAAGAGAAAAATTCAACTTTGAATCCTAGTCTTTTTTATTTTGAATGATTGTCTTCTTTAGAATCATGACCAATGTCTTGTTTGAAGACTCTGCTAATTTATTTTCTTGTGGATGGTAGGTTGTGGAATGTGACAAAATTACATTATATGTTTGACAAAAATTAATGAATCGAGAAGAATTAAATAGTTGAGAATTATTAGTTACAATCTTGACTAGACAGCCAAACCTACTGAAGATGTTCTCCTCCAGAAACTTCATCACCACTTGGTCATTTTCTTTCTTGGTGGGGATTGCTTCAACCCACTTTGTGAAGTAATAAGTAGAACTTAGAATCCATTTGAACTTCCCACTTGATGGTGGATTTATCTCTCCAATAAATTCTAGTCCCCACTTTCTGAAAGGATCTTCTATGAATATTGAAATGAGAGGCAACGGAGCAAGTATCTTCTTTTCTGCAAAAAATTGACACTTCTAACAACTTTTGACTAGTCTATATACATCAGGAAACAATGTAGGCCAATAAAAACCTGACTTGAGGATTTTATGTGCGGTGACCTTCTAACTATAATTTACTCCACATAGAATTTCATGATATTCCTTGATAACCTCAATGGATTCACCTTCAGTTAAACACAACAGCAAAACGCCAGCATAATCTTTCTAGTGCAACTTTGCTTCTACTATGACATATGACTGAGATTTAAGATTGAGAGATCTTTATTTGGTTCTATTCATTGAATATGGACAAGAAAAGAAACATAGGTAGTGAACAACATCATTATACCAATTCGAACACAAAATTTTGTATTGAATACCTGTTTTGGGCTTATTCTGACCTTCTTCATTGTCAGCTCAATCCACTGGTGCTAAGAGATTAATTCCCAATGCTTGAAAATTTATTTCCGTTAGCAATTTGCTAAACCCTATCCTTTGTTTAACTTGGTGGGTTTAATGTCCAAATCGTACTCCTGGATTTTAGCTATCCATTTTCCTCGTTTTCCTTCAACGTCACTTTGAATCAACTTGTCCTTGACAACATAATTAGGTACATATGCATTTATTTTGGGTTGAAACACATAAGTCCTAAAGGCTTTGAGTGCTTTAACCAATGCATACACTTGTTTCTCCAAAATTTTATATTTGAGCTCAGCATCTCTAAGAACTTTGCTGAAGAATGTCACTGGCTATTCTTTACTATTGTCATTTTTATGCAATAACATAGCAACAATAGTGGTGGGGGAATCAAATGAAAATATTTGAAATACCTTTTGATAATCAGGGCTTATTAAAACCAGAGCTTCCTGGAGTTCTTCTTTTATTCTGGAAAACTCTTCTCTTGCTTCTTTATCCCACCTCACTTCTACATTCTTCTTCAACATGTCTGTTATATTTCTCACAATCTCAGCATAATTTGGTATGAATATTCTTAGAAAGTTATTTTTCCCAAAGACCTCTGAATATCTTCCTTGTTTCTGGGTAAAGGAATGGTCTGAATTTCCTCGACCCTTGCTGGATCAATCTTTACTCCTTGTTTTGAAACTATGTGACCCAATAATTTACCTTACTCCAAGGCGAAAAAATAATTTTTGGAATTTAGTGACAGACCATACTTCCTGCACTTTTTGAAAGTACTTTGCAGATGTTCCATGTGTTCATCATTTGATCCTGAAAAAATAGTTACATCATCCAAATATATAACCACATACTTGTCTCCCACAAATGATATGTCCATGGCCCTTTGAAAAGTTGCACCTTCATTCATAAGACCAAATGGCATCCATGCATACATGAAGGTTCCCCAGGTGGTTGTAAAATATTTCTTCTTTACATCTTCCTGATCCACGGCCACTTGGTTATATTCAGAGTCCATCAACCATAGACATCCTATAAGCTCCTATCACCTTCTGTAAGACATAATCCATTTTAGGTAAAGGATAATTATCCTTTAGAGATGATCTTTTCAAATTCTTGAAATCCACACACAATATTATCTTTCCATTTCTCTTCCTCATAGGAACCAGGTTAGAAACCCAATCAAAATATCTGAGAGGGACTATGATTTTTCTTGCAGCAATTTCTTCACTTCCTTCTCAATAGCAGCTAGTAGTAATGGATTAATCTGTTTGAGTTTTTGTCTATGTGGTTGGGTTCCTTATTTCAATGGGATATTATGTTGTATTATTCTTTTATCATACATTTTCAAGTCTTCATATGACCAAGAAAACACATCCATATACTTCTTAAAAAGTTCAATGTATCTTTCTTTGTAATTTTTTGGAACACCCTTGAATAATTTCACCATTTTTGGCTCCTACTGAGTTCCCAAATTGCAATCTTCCATCTCTTCCTCTTGATGTATTTCCTTCGAATTAATAGCAACATCATTAGATTCAGATAGTATTTTAAGGGGAAATAGTCCTTTATGGAGGATATTGTCTTTCAATTAGATAATCTTCTGCTCACCTATTGACTGCTTGAGGTTTCTTACCTCCCCTTTCTGCTCTGTTTTTTCTTCTTCTTGATCTATCTCAACATATTCAAAGTTTCCAATCATTGTAAAGAAATTATTTATCTGCGCATCATCTTCAAACACCTGCCAATGTTTCACATTGTCAGGAATATATGTTCTGTGTCTAATTTCAATCTCATACCGTAACCTTGGATTCATTGGAGGCGTAAAGATACTAGCTGCAACTACTAAATAATTTTCAAACCTATTCTCCTCCCTCGGGATGAACTGAAGATTGAAGGCTTCAAAATAGTTCTCTGTTAGATCCCAAAATTCATTTCTGTATGATCTTAATCTCAGATTCTTGGTCTAACAATGATTTTTTATTGGTCTTATTATCAGTTCAGAGTCACCGAAAATTGAAATACACTAGACTCCAATATTTTTAGCGACTTGAAGGCTTAAGATTAGGGCCTCATTATTTGCAACTTCTGAAGATAACTTCTTCCCTGTTTCTTCAGCAAATTATGCATCTTCATGCAGCATGAAACATGAAAGATATTATGTTTCTCGACTATAAATAGGGGAATTTCCTGCACCTTTCTTGGTAGTAGTCTTCACGAACCTTGTTTCCCTGTACAATCTCCTTTCTTCCCCATTGAAAATAGGAATGATAGAATAAGTGAAATCCAATTTAAGAACACCTCCCAACTTTTCTCCCCAAGATCTTGACAAGAGCATTCCAAACCTGGCTAGAATGTCAACAACCACTACATCCACGACTATAATCTTTGCTGGAATTTGTGCAAAAGAAACTGCTACATCTTTAATTAGCCTAATGCATTTCACCCATTTGGAATCAAATGAATACAGATCCCTGTAAGGTTTGGTAATCTACAAGTTTAATTCCTTCATAACAGACAATGGCATGAGATTATGGGATGCTCTTGAGTCTAGCAGGTGTAGAGAAGACTAGGTGTAGGCACTCTGATTAATACTGTTTATTAGACTAGGTGTAGCTCCTTTTTTTAGAACACGTGCCAGATAGAGATTAATGAGTGTAGCCCCTTCCTTCTAGCCCCTTAATTGAGTGGGAAAAAAGTGTAGATTATTGCATGTCCCGCTGGTCCAAAAAGTAGTGTAGATTCTTGCGAGTTCTCTTAGGTCTCCAAGGTATCGAAATGAACCAAAAGTAGCATGAGCCATCGGACCGGGTAAGTCCGAATTCTGAGGAACCTAAAGAACCAATAGAACCTGATATCCAAGGCGATAGCAGCCCGTAGATTTTCGGCTCCAAAGAAAGGAAAGAAGAAAGATGCGAACCTTTACGTTGGGGATCTAAGCATCTCAGATAAATGATACAATTAAGGAGAGTAAAATCATGAAGCAACGGAGAAATATCGAATGGTAGAACAGAGGGGTATACTTCTTCTACATGAGGACCAAAGGTGACCACTAGATTCTCTTCTTTTAATTTCACAGTGTCACTTATATCTTCAATCTGTGTGAGATTAATAAATTTTGAAATTTCTTTCCTGTAGGCTGGTATTTTAGCTAATTATAGAAGAGGTGCCTGCATTTTTACCTTCTCCAATTTTTTTGTAAAAATGAAAGGATGAGTTTGTTTAACATTATTTTTAGGTTCTTTGTAATGTTCCCAATTTTAGCCTCAAGCTAAAATGAGACATTATAGTTGCACATTTTATTTTTGTTTAATAAAATGGGGAAGGAGACACCTTAGCCCGTTTTAGATGAAGAAATAACACTCCTAATGTGAAAGGGGGGTGAATAAAGCAGTTGAAATAAACACCAAGGGTGTGAATGGAACCTAGCTTACTTGGATTAGTCATCTTTGAGTAAATTCAACAGTGTTGCCTATGGAGGAGAAGCTTCCTAGAGAAGCTGCATAGTTTCAGAGGGAAGAGCTTCACATGAGGGTGGAAACCCTAATTGGTGGGACCATGGTGGAGAAGAGTTCTCTCACTTTATATGGAGGAGATGGCAGCCCATTTTCATTATTCTATGTTTTAGATTTCAGATAAGGGTCTGCAAAATCTTGCATCCCCAGGCTATTTAGCAGGGTGATGGTGCCCTCGGGCACTAGGGTGTTCCCGGTCGGAATCCCTACATATTCCTCAAGGAAGGATGAGGATTGAGATATATTTCCTCAATCCGGCATTGGCCACACCTACATTCATCTTCTACAACATTATTTCTGCAGCAGAGATGACGTTGTGTTGCTGGGTGCAGCAAGAGAGGAACTCATGGAGTCTCTCTTGCCTAGTTTTCTTCAATGGAGGAGTGTTCTATTCATTGGAGGAGCTGCAAGGAGGATTCCCAGACATTATTTCAGATCATTTGGCATGGGAAAACACTTCCATCATCTCCCACTGTGCATTCCATGGAGGAAACTGCATTATTTTGGAGGAGGCAGTGAGAGAGGGGTTTCAGAGCTCATCAGGAGTGTGTTTCTGAGACAAAGTGATCAGCACTTTGTATTGGAGACATTATCAGAGGAGGGAAATAATATTTCATATCAGCCACAACCTCATTCATTTTTGGGTTCAGTTGCAGTGACAACTTGGTTGTCACATTTTTGGTTTCTCTGGCATTTCTAGCAATCTTTCATAAATTGGCTAGAAATCTTGTATTTCAGCCCATTTCTTGTTATTGGGCTTATTTCTTGTTTTAATTCAGCCATGTTTACATTTATTCATATTCAGCAGCTTATACCTTCATGTACTCAGCGCAGTTGCAGCTACTCCAGCATTTTATGGAGTTTCAACAATTCTTGTATTACATTGCTTATTCATTGAGGGTTGGTTCTTAAAGTTTGAGTGGCTTCTCCCTCAACTATTATTTGTATATTTCTTCTGATATATCATAATATATTTATGGCTGTAGCATTTCCCTCTTATTGTATGTTTAGGTTTGCAGATTTCAGTGTTCATGTTCTTATGTTGTTGTAAGCTCTCTCATTGAGCATTGTTTTAGACACCTAGATTGGGGAGACCTGAATAACCCATCTAGAGTGATTTCTTTGAGCTCATTTTATATAGGGGAGTTTTATTAGAGTTTTTATAGGGCATCCTAGTGTTGTTTTTCCTTATTTATGTAGCAACTTCCTTATACAGCGTCTTCAAGGACCCTGTAGTAGGAACTCCCGAGGTGGAATATTGCATATCCATAGGCAGAGTCTGAGAAGGGCCAGCTAGCCTCAGGATTTCTCCCTTATTTAGAAGAAGTCATATCCTATAAATTCCCCATCATTCAATCTCTGAAATGGACTTGTGATAGCTCACTGAAGAAGGAATTGGAATATCTCAAGATATTCCCGACGGAGCAGCATGTTCCTGAAAAAGGGACATTACAGTGGTATTAGAGCATGATCTTGGCTCAGCTTGTGCCCAAGATCTAATGTCATCAGAAAGAGGAGCTTCTCTCCAAGGAGAGGAGATTGACAGAGGAAAAAAGGAAGAGGAATGAAGGAAGAGGAGGTTTCCCTTCTTCTTTTCCAGACCATTGAGCACACCATTGAAGATCTGCTGAAAGGGGAAATTTTTGAAGAAATTTTCTGAAAAGGGTTTGTGGATGGAGCAAGCCCTAGCCATTCTAATGGAGGGTGTGAGCATTCAGCCACACATTCAGATCCATAGTGCAGTACATTTCCCATAGCTACTGCAAGAAGGATGGATGGAAAAAGTTGAGGCCTTTGGAGGAGCAGCGCTGCAACTCAAAGGTATGATTCATGATAATTGATTTCAAAGTTCTATTTCATGTTCTCATGCAAATGAGAGATCATATGTTAAAGTAACATAGATTTTTGCAAAGGGGATTGGTGAAAACCAATGAGAAGCATGATGTGATAAATCTACAAACACTTTGCATGCATGAAGGGGAACCATGGAACAAAATATCATTCCATCTTTCTAGAGGGGGAGTAAATCAGGAGAATGGCTTGCTAGAGGAAAGACCCCCATTATATGAAGGGAACTATTCCATTTGTGAGGGTGTGGAGACATTTATTTCAAGGGAAGGCCAAGGCTTAAGGCCTCTCATTTAGGAGGAAACACACTCACATGTTGGTAGGGAGGAGGTGCATATAGCGCTGCACCATTGGAAGAAGAAGAAAAGAAGAAGGATCAACATGAAGGGATGATGGAAATTCACCCTTATCTATTTTCAGAGATTTTCTTCACATGGGAGAAGGACTACACTATGCAGTAGAGAGAGAGAGGACCTTTCATTCCTCTCATATATTCAGTCCACTTCCTATCTTGATGTCTCACTTTTGGAGGCTTTCCACCTGGGAGGCCACATGATCTAGAGATGATGAGAGGCATTATGACATTTGGTTCACCACTCTTGGATTCTGGAGGGGTGGAGATACTTGAGGAGTCCATTACAGCGTAGAGAGTTTGGGGGCAAGCTCATGGAGGAGGGTTACACACTCTCATTTTCAGTACCACCCATTCTCATCAGTTTCACTGTGCAGACAGAGTTTCTGTATGGATGGAGGATAGCATCTTCATGATGTAGGATGGCTGCTCCATGGATTTAGTGAGAGAGATGATACATCCTTTGGGGAAGGAATCTTTCATGCATTGGAGTGGAAGGAGGCCACTCATGCTTACATTACCCAGGATCGAGAGATTATTTGGAGGTGATAGTCCCTCATGGGAGGCTCATTTTCAGAGGTCTTTATTTCTATTTGAGCATGAGCAGTTGCATGATGGCATGGCAGCAACTTGGAGGATGAATTTGGCATGAGGGGATGTCAAGGTAGCAGGCAGCAGCATGATGGGAGAACTTTATTGTAGATTACCAGCGTTGTCTATGTGGAGGATTGATCCATGTTGGAGGACTTAGCTTTTGGTTGAGAGGTCCTAGGATCTTGGTGCATGCATGATTTTTTTTGGATGGCCTTGATGGAGATGGTAGCTACTTAGTGGATGATATGATCATCTATCATCATGGTAGACTCTTCTTGACTAGAGTTTCTAGTCTCAAGGAAACATTATTTGCATGTAGCATTGAGAACTTCCTAGCTATGCATTTGGATGCATACCTTGCCTTGCTAGAGGAGTTCACTTGGAGGGCATTCAACATTATATACATCAGAATATGGATAGATGCATAGCCCGGTTGATTTTGGAGAGGTTGGTACAACCATTCCCTTACTCATTGGAGGAGAGGGAGAACATTCATGTTGAGCCATTTCAGCTCAAGAGCTCTAGTGCATGATGGAGGAGGTATAATGTCATATTTTGTATTGTCCTTATTTTCATTGATTGAGGAGCATGATGTATCAAGGAGGCTTGTTACTTCTTTCATTTTTCATGAGGATGTACTTGCAGCTTCTTGTAGCCTTGATTTTGGCTAATTATGTGATGGTTGTGGGGGAAGCCACATGTTTCTTGGTGTGCACCATTGGCACCAATTTTTATTCTCATGTTTTCATCTTATGAGGAGATGTGTGGCAGCAAACAAGTGGCTAGTACAGCACTTGTTATCTTTATTTTGAGGTAGGCCAAGGGGGCACTGCGCAGTTCCATGAGTGGAACTTTGAACCACTCTCCGGTTGTCATTTGGAAACTTGCTTTTATTGTATATTGCTCCATGTATTTCTGATGTTTGTACACTCATGAGGAGCATTATTTGGAGAGTAATATATGTACAACCCATTGGGAGCATGATTCTCCCTATTGTATATGTCTTATCTTGCAGGAGACACCATGGGCATACCATGAATGCCACATTGTTACTTGCTCTTCTTGTGGGAGAAACCACTTGGAGGATTTGAGGAGGCATTTCATGGCTAGATTTCTTGATGGGGTAGCTTGGGCCATTCTTGGAGGCCATACCATTTCAGCCCAAGGATAGAGGCAGCCCCATGCACACTTCAAATGGAGAGAGGGCCATCATGAGAATGAAAGCACAACTCTCCATTCCGCCCCAACTCATTGCAGAAATTAGGGGTGAGATTTTCATTTGGATGATTGCATGGATGAGAGGATCATCATTGGGAGCAGAATTTTCCCATGAATATCATCACTCCTACCTTAAGGAGGCCTTAGCACAACAAGAAGGATTCCACTACACCTTCTATCTTTCCATGAGGAGCATTGTTGCCAGCTTGCAGACTTGGGAGAGAGCATTGGAGGAGATTTTCATTGCAGCATATTTGAGTAGTGGTGGGACCATTGATGAGGAGGCCACAAGAGAAGAAGGGGGAGACAATTTTGTTCTCTCTATGCAGTTGCTTGAGGACAAGAAACATGTGGGAGGGGAGGACTGTAATGTTCCCAATTTTAGCCTCAAGCTAAAATGGAACATTATAGTTGCACATTTTATTTTTGTTTAATAAAATGGGGAAGGAGACACCTTAGCCCGTTTTAGATGAAGAAATAACACTCCTAATGTGAAAGGGGGGTGAATAAAGCAGTTGAAATAAACACCAAGGGTGTGAATGGAACCTAGCTTACTTGGATTAGTCATCTTTGAGTAAATTCAACAGTGTTGCCTATGGAGGAGAAGCTTCCTAGAGAAGCTGCATAGTTTCAGAGGGAAGAGCTTCACATGAGGGTGGAAACCCTAATTGGTGGGACCATGGTGGAGAAGAGTTCTCTCACTTTATATGGAGGAGATGGCAGCCCATTTCCGTATGCTGTGTTTTAGATTTCAGACGAAATGTAAACTTGCATCCACAGAAACATTTAGCGGTGATGGTGCCCTCGAACTGAGGTATTCGTTAGAATCTCCTCTTCCTCGAAGGATATGGTATTGAGCTACATTTCACTCAATATGGCATTTTCACACGTACATTCATCTTCTACGGTGTTGCATAACAGACGTTGTGTTTAAGAATAATAACGAAGAAGGAGCTCATCGTCTCTCTTTCTAGTTTTCTTGGGACGGTGTTCTATTCATTGGAGGGGTTAGAGAGGATTCTTAGGCATTATTTCGGTAATCATTTGGCATAGCTGCCCTTTATCATCTACTTTCGTAGTCCATGTGGAAAGCTACTTTATTTTGAGCGTTGAAGAGAGGTTTTCGAGCTAATCGGTGTTGTTTCGAGACAAAATTTAACCCTTTGTAGAACAGTATCGGAGAAGAGCTCGATTCCGGATCGTCTGACCTCCGTGGGGGAATTTTGAGGTCTAAAATGGGCCTCATAAGAAAAATGTACAACAAAAATAAACTATATAACAACCAATAGGATTCAAGATGATGATGTCATCCATAATGGATGATTCACCATTTTTGGAGTAAAAAAGTAAAAATATTAAAAAATAATAAAATAATAAAACTACTTTTTCAACTCGTATTTTAAACTTATCTCCCAAAATATTTACTCAAATTTCGAGCGGGAGTACTCGTTGGATGCGGAATTTAATTCCTCATCCAAGGAGTACCCATGTTGCATACTTTCGATGAACTCTTCTACACGAAAAATGAGAAATACATAAAAAGCGTGATTGTAATCACGTTTTTTTTATGTATTTCTCATTTTTCGTGTAGTAGAACATCAGTATGCTTCTTCTCTTGGATGAGAATTATTCGCATCGGTGGCTCTCCATTTCCATTTAATACTTTGGAGATAAGTTAATATGAGAATTAATATTTCTTTACATGAGAGGTGCTGATGATGTCATCAAATCTTATTTTATTTTTTCCACTATTATTTTATAATTTCCTTAGGAGGCCCATTTTAGACCTCAAAATTCCCCTAATGATTCATTTTTGGGTTCAGTTGTAGTGACAACTTGGTTTTCACATTTTTGGTTTCTCCGGCATTTCTAGCAATCTTTCATAGATGGGCTAGAAATCTTGTATTTCAGCCCATTTCTTGTTATTGGGCTTATTTCTTATTTTCCTTTAGCCATATGTAAATTTATTCATATTCATCAGCTTATACCTTCATGTACTCAGTGAAATTGAAGCTACTCTGGCATTTTATGGAGTTTTAGCAATTCTTGTATTACATTGCTTATTCATTGAGGGTTGGTTCTTAAAGTTTGAGTGGATTTTCCCTCAACTATTATTTGTATATTGATGCTGATATATCATAATATATTGATGGATGTAGCATTTCTCTCTTATGTTATGTTCAGGTTTTCAGAGTTCAATGTTCATGTTCTTATGTTGTTGTAAGCTCTCTCATTGAGCATTGTTTTAGACACCTAGATTGGGGATATCTGAATAACCCATCTAGAGTGATTTCTTTGAGCTCATTTTCTATAGGGGAGTTGTATTAGAGTTTTTCTAGGGCATCCCAGCACTATTTTTCCTTATTTATGCAGCAGCATCCTCAAGGACCATATAGCAGGAATTCCCGAGGTGGAATATTTCATATCCATAGGCAGATTCTGAGAAGGGCCAGCTAGCCTCAGGATTTCTCCCTTCTTTAGAAGGATTCATATCCTGTAAATGCCCCATCATTCAATCTATGAAATGGACTTGTGATAGCTCACTGAAGAAGGAATTGGAAAATCTCAAGATATTCCCGATGGAGCAGAATGTTCATAAGGGACATTACATTCTTCTTCACACTTTCTATAATTTGCTGCTTGTTCGGGTACAGGAACAACTCTCTCCAAAATATTAGTATCAACTAATTTTCTCTGGGAAGGTTCACCTTGTTGCACATCTGTTCTATTAACTTAATTTATAGGTTTCTTCCCATTACTTACTTTTTTTACAAGGTCCTTTTGTTGTGGAGTCGCCATTGGAGGAGGGATAGAATCTTGTTGTTCACGTTCATTATCTTTCACTCTAGATCTCTTTCTAGACCTCAAATCATAATTTTTATGAAAATCAACTTGCATGAAATATTTTAATTTCCTACAGTATACATCCATTTCATATTGGTCAAAAGATACTTCAGCTTCAACATATTCTCTGTAGTATCCCTTTTTAGGAGTAGCTAGCAATCCATGGCTGGAAAATGCATTTTCCAGAAATGGAGGCAGCAGGATTTGATACCAAGACCCGGATCCCTTAGAAAAATGTGTCTAAGACCAAAATCCAAGAGTTGGGATCTATGAAATCCTTCTAGGGTGGTGAGACAAGCTTCCCACACCTAGTTCCCTTCATAAATTCCCCAGTGAAAGGGCTACAGCAATATATGCACAATACTTGGAGCATCAACGTTATTCAAACACACCATTAGAACATCAGTGACATTTATCTCATAGAAATGTGAATGAAATCCCTAGCCATCTCATTAGATAATATCAGCAGCAAATGAATACAAGATCATGAGGGAAATGTTACTCAGGACAATCAAAACCCTGCCTCAAAATACTGCTACACAAGTATACCCAAGCTAAGACTACGTAGTTATATGAAGATACTGCAACATGTATAATGGAAATATAATTATATATCAATGATATCTCAAGAAATAAGGGGGAGCAAGCTCTCAACCCATGAAAACACAAGTACAACAATCCTTAGAAGGATTGGCTACAATACATGTACAAAATGGGAAAATATGATAATGTCGGAGTTGCTGAGTAGAAGTAGCAACTCATAAACAAAATAGAAGGAGATGAATGAATATGATTTTCAATCTGAAATGGCCTCCTCCAATGGATCTCTAAAGTGAAAGGTTGATCCCTTCACCCAAGATTTCCCCTCCAATCAATCTTGCAGTCCCTCACTGCAAATACACCATGAGAATAATGCAGTCTAAGAGAGATACTGCACTGTATGTGAGATGGAAAACATTGTCCTGATGCCAAGATATGAAAATTTTCCCAAGAACACTCCTCAATGATCTCCCAATGAAATAGAGATACCCTCCTTTGAAAATCAATCTCCGAAGTGATGTTGTTGAACTCTCCCTGGCAACACCCAGCAACACAACCCAGCCACCAATGGAGACTGCATTGTAGCTAAATGAAATGATTTGGCCTCAAGCCTAGATATGGGGATAATGAAGTAGAATCCCTCAAGAGGTATCTCAAGAAGGAGAGGAAATCCTAAATAGGAATTTCCTCAGCAACTCTTGCTAAACAACAAGAATATGATCCAAGTCTAAACAGACATGGAAATCTATAATACATAACATGAGAAACAATGGTTGCCTTGCACTCCTATTATACAATTGTGAACTCCATCTCCATGGGCCCCACTCCTTAGGGTTTTCCTTCTCAAGGAATATTCCCTCCTCTTTCTCTACGCTATCCCACAATGTGCTCTCCACCTCATGCCACTGCGTTGTTTGACTTGGTCAAACCTGACCTAATCATCCTACAAAAGTCCCTTTTCACACATGGAGGTGTGAAATCAAGCTCCAAAAGTGATCCCCCTTCATGCTAAGAGGATTTTTATTCCCTATAGATAAAATGAATGGGTCTCCTACCCATTTTATTCATCTCCTAAGTGAAAAATATCAAAATTAATATCCCACAAAATTTTGGAATATTACAGTCCTCCCCTCTCAAAGATTGCTTGTACTCAAGCAAGTACAAGGATAGACTAATTTATTTCCCCTTACTTTCCCTATAGCATCCATGCATGATAAAATCCTCCAAGAAAAGGATGTCATATCATCAATTAAGTGTCCAAGTTGTCCCTCCAACATATGCAATCTAGCCTTTGGTGAACATCCCCAAATAGCTGTCATGTAGAAAAAAATATCCATGAAGGAAAAATGGGATGTCTAAGGGCCTCCTTGAGGCATGAGATCTGATATATAATGGGACTCATCATCCCCATATGAATCTCCCATCCCCAAGCAATCATCCATACAACATAAGTTGCCTCCCAACATGGCAACTCACAGAAATCTCCCTCCACCTTGAGCTCCAGAAATGAAGGTGGGATGCAAATCTGAATATGGAAAGCCTCATAGATTGCCCCATGCTATCCTCCTCTCCACGTATGATAAGTGTAGAGTGTGTACTGATCATGGGCTGCAAAATTATTGCCCTCAAGTGGCAAAATAAAGAGAAATCCTCCAAGGATTTCTCCTCCATCAATGATAATCTGGTTGGCCTAAGACATTTCATCCATGATCATGATCATCATAGAATACCCCAATGACATGTTTTCTATTGGTGATACTATGTGAAACAAGTTACAAACAATGTCTCATAGGATTACAATGCAACCTCAACTTCTGGTGATGCTGCTACAAATGTGAAGCTTTTCCCAAGATGGAAATGCCTCCCGACCAGTCCAAGCCAAATAGTAATCCCTTTGCACTATGAGATTGCCCTCCTCTACTCCTGCAACACCATACATCATATGAGAGAAAATCTTCTTGTGCTCTCTCCAAGATAGTCCAAGCAATCCAAGTGCTTGCTGCCTCCTCATGCTCACATCATGTAACTCATGTAATGAAGGTATCATGACTGATATATATGCCATGTTAGCTCCATGCATCCCTACTCTCTGCTGCTCAATGATGCAAACATCTTGCCACCATTTCTCCACTCCCATCCTCCTGGAAAAAGGTACACCAAGTGATGGCCAAACTCCTTCAAGAGGAGCCAATGCAGCCAAGCCTCTTGCTGCCCAGTATCATATATTTGCAAGTGGAAAATCAGCCTCTTGTTCCTCATCCACACCCACTCAGCTCCTTTTGGATGCCTTCTCTTTCTTCCTCCTTTGGTACTCCTCTCGTGAGGGCTACCATTCTCCCAAACCAAATCACCTCTCTTGCATTCCATGGAAGATTGGAACGCAGCTCCTTGGAGACCTCCTAAAGGAGACCTCTCACCCATGACTGTATTGAATCCATGAGGATCCAAACATGATGGGATTAACCTCTCCTTTCCATCAATTTTTAGCAGTGCTGCTAATTCCCCCAATGGTGTAGTAGCGGTTTCATCCTCTGGTTCAAAATTTGTTTCATTGTTTTTCATGGAGGTTCCATGGTTAGTTTCACCCTCCAATGGTTCACATCCCAAACCCAAGGGCTGAATGAGACTCATCAATAGTGCATGAGGATGAGGGTTCATCTCCTCTTTGAACCTATTGCACAGCGCAGTGAAATCATGGTGCTCTAGAATAGAAAAGTGTGTAGATCCTTGGACCTCTACACATGAGTTTCCACATTCCCTTAAATTGTTTGCTAAAATGAAAACTAGAAATTCATTCATACCTTGGTGGAACTTGGAGCTTTCTTCTTGTATGGCTGCATTAGTTGTCTTCTCCAATGAAATGGCTTCCTCTTCCTTTTTCCTCTCTCCATCAAAGGTTTGGATCAACCTTTGAGAAAAGTCTGCAAAAGAACTCACCCTTGAATGGATCAAGGGATTGAACCACCAAACAGAGGCTTTATCCTCCATGTGCAGCGCTGCAATATCCACTGCTTCTTTCTCTGCCACTGGATGTAGCAAGAAAAATTCCTCTAGTTTTTTCACCCAAGCTCTAGCTGAAGTGTTCCCATCAAATGTAGACAATAGAAATCTATAGCCTCTTATTTCTCTTTTCCCATAGGGCCTTCTCTCCTCCTTCTGCTGAATAAACTGTGGGAATGTTGTAGCTCCCTAAATGCTACAGAATGGGATTTTTACTCACTCAGGTATTGATCTAGAACCTGATGATCCAAACATCTCTCATGCTTGCTTTCTCTTTGAGAATAGGAAGTGCATGGACCTTCCTCTTCTTATTTTTTCTTCTCCTCCTTAGGGAGGCTCTTCTTTGTTCTGAAAATAGATGAGATCAAGCTCATCTACTTCATCATCATATTCTTCTTCTTTCTTTGGCTTGAAGGCCACAGGCTGAGCCAAGAAAGGTGCTTCAATACCACTGTAGTGTCCCTTTTTAGGAATAGCTAGAAATCCATAGCTGGAAAACACATTTTCCAAAAATGGAGGTAGCAAGATTTGATACCAAGACCTAGATCCCTTAGACCAATGTGTCCAAGACCAAAATACAAGAGTTGGGATCTATGAAATCCTTCTAGGGTGGTGAGACAAGCTTCCCACACCTAGTTCCCTTTAGAAATTTCCCAGTGAAAGGGCTGCAACAATATATGCACAAGACTTGGAGCATCAACGTTATTCAAAAAAACCATTAGAACAACAGTGACATTTATCTCAAAGAAATGTGAATGAAATCCATGGCCATCTCATTAGATAGTATCAGCAGAAAATTAATACAAGATCATGAGGGAAATGTTACTCAAGACAAGAAAAACCCTGCCTCAAAATACTGCTACACAAGTATACCCAAGCTAAGACTGCACAGTTATATGAAGATATTGAAGCATGTATAATGGAAATATAATGATATATCAATTATAGCTCAAGAAATAAGGGGGATCAAGCTCTCAACCCCTAAAAACACAAGTAAAACAATCCTTAGAAGGATTGGCCACAATACATGTACAAAATGGGAAAATACGATAATACCGGAGTTGCTGGGTAGCAGCAGCAACTCATAAACAAAATAGAAGGAGATGGATGAATATGATCTAAAATCTGAAATGGCCTCCTCCAATGGATCTCTAAAGTGAAAGGCTGATCCCTTCACCCAAGATTTTCCCTCCAATCAATCTTGCAGTCCCTCACTGCAAATACACCATGAGAATAACGTAGTCTAGGAGAGATACTATGTTGTATATGAGCTGGAAAACATTGGCCTGATGCCAAGATATGGAAATATGCCCAAGAACACTCTTCGATGATCTCCCAATGAAAAAGAGATCCCCTCCTTTGAAAATCAATCTCCGGAGTGATGTTGTGGAACTCTCCTCGACAACACCCAACAAAACAACTCAGCCACCAATGGAGACTGCGCTGTAGCTAAATGAAATGCTTTGGCCTCAAGCCTGGATATGGGGATAATGAAGTACAATCCCTCAAGAGGTATCTCAAGAAGGAGAGGAAATCCTAAATAGGAATTCCCTCAGCAACTCTTTCTAAACAACAAGAAGATGCTCCAAGTCTAAACATACATGGAAACCTATAATCCATAACACGAGAAACAATGGTTGCCTTTCCATCCTCTTATACAATTGTGAGCTCCCTCTCCATGGGCCCCACTCCTTGGGGTTTTCCTTCTCAAGGAATCTTCCCTCCTATTTCTCTGTGTTGTCCCACAATGTGCTCTCCACCTCATGCCACCACGCTATTTGACTTGGTCAAACCTAACCTAGTCATCCTGCAAAAGTCCCTTTTCACACATGGAGGTGTGAAATAAAGCTCCAAAAGTGATTTCCCTTCATGCTAAGAGGATTTTTTATTCCCTATAGATAAAATGAATGGGTCTCCTACCCATTTTATTCATCTCCTAAGTGCAAAATGTCAAAATTAATATTCCACAAAATTTTGGAATATTACATTCTCCCTCACCATCTTCCTCTTCATCATTTTCTATTGTGTACATAGAAGATATTTTATCTTCAGCTTCCCTTTGGTCATCTTCTATTGACTCTCCGAGTGTTGCTTCTAGATATAATGGTGGTTGAACCTGGTCTTGATATTTTCTTTCCCTCTGCAAAATTTGCAGGGAATGCCTTCTGAATTGAGGGTTAAATCCCCCTCGGTTTTTTTGTACTTGTCTTTGGGAATTTTTACTTTCCAATTCCATCATAACTAGCTTATTTGACAAATTTTTTATCACCTTTGTCATATCTTCAATTCTTTGACCTTTTTATGATTCTTCTTTGGCTTTCCCCTTCTCTTGGACTGGTTGATTTCCTTTCGCCTTTCTAGTTGCAGTCATATTAGCTTCAATATCTAAAGCATATGTTTGTATTTTCTCTAGAGTAGGGGATCTCCTTTCTCTAAGCGTGAAAATAAAATCAGCTTCAAAATCCCCAACAAAAACCACCTTTTCTCCAAAAGGAGGGGGCTTCATTTCTATAGGAAAAATGTTATACAACTTATTGAATCTTTTGATAAAATCTGATATATTCTCAGCTATTTTTATTTTGATTGCATTGAATTCTGTGAGTGAATATCCATGATCCCTTTTTTGACCCCATCTCTGAGTGAATCAATTTTCCAGTTCCTCCCATGTATTAATAGAATAATTTGGCAAACCCTTAAACCACTTTATAGCCTCTCCATCCAGAGACTGAACAAAAATCCTCATTACAACATCAAGATGTTCTACATTCATATTTTTAGCAAAATTACAAAACATAGGCAAGTTTTTTTCTGCATTTATTTCATCTTCTCCAGTAAAACGTGGGAGTAATTTAAGATACTCTTGAGGTGTTGCATTCATTGGTTGTGGAAGTTTAAGTGGTGCATATATGCTAAAAAAAGGATAGTGCTACCTGTTTTCACCTTGATTTATTGTTCCTTGGTTAGATGCAGTTGACGAACCTACTATGAAAATGAACAAAGGTGGAGGTAAAAATAATACAGGGGTGGGTTGATGGACAATAGCAGAGGGACCAACAACTGGAGTTTGTTGATCTTGAGTAAAAATAAAAGAAACGGACTCAAACAAGTTTTCTTCCAAGTTAGGTTCTTGAAAATAAATTGGTGTGAAAGGTGAATCTTGTTCCAAGAAAGGAAGTACTTCATATATATCTTCAAACAAATGATTACTATAACTACTTCTAGGAGCTGACAGTGTAGGACTCGGTGTTGAGGGGGATTTGGGTTTCTGAACCCTTTTAGAAACCAATATTTCAGGGTCTAACAAAGCAGGGACCTTCTACTCCGAGGTACCTGACCTCGTGTGAGGCCTTTTGTGAGCCAGAATTCTGAGAATAACAAACACACCCAAACATTTCCTCCTCACTAAAAAACCAGATGAAATAATGTGAAAAGCCCAGGGAAAATAACTTTTACTCTTCGTCCTTGGCAACAGCGCCAGAAAATGTTGTTTCTTAAGATACAATTGCTTGGCTATGGAAAGGAATCAGTGCTTAAGACATTTTGAAAAATGTGTCACAAAATTAATTATATCAGGTGGTCTTTGTTCAATCCCTTTGGAAATAAATTCTTTAAAAGCCTTAATAATATGGTATAATGAAAGAATCTACAATGCCATTAACTGTTGATATCTGAATGGAAAATAAGAACTTTAGAAAAAACTCAAAATGATATGATGTTACATAGAATCTATCACTTTAAATTTTCGAATGAATTTATGGAGAGAGAGGAAACTCAAAATAATATGATATAAACACAAAATCTATTACTTTTAAGTTCCAGAGAGAATTTGTGAAGGGAGAGGAGTTGGAGTGAAGGAGAAAAAATTAAGGTTATTTAAATCTTATTCAAAAATGTAATTAAGAGATTGACAACTACTGTACTTCACTTAATTCTAGGAAGAAGGAACACAAAATGACACAGGAAAAACGAATCACCATAAAAAATTGCAGGAAAATTGATGCTTCTTTCATTAATTCCACAGAAAAGTAAGTACCAAAAATTTAGTCTTCTAGAGGTCCAAAACTCGAAACCCTTCTTTCTTTCTATCTTGCTTAAATACATCAAAACAATTCATAACTGCCAGAACTTCTTGAAACTCCTTCGACTACATAAACTATTAAAACTACTTATTACATTGCAATTGAGGACATCACCATAGCTTCAACCTTAACAGACAAAGAAAACGAATTAAAATTTGAAAGGTTATTCTTTTTTCTGAATCTGATTTTTTGTTGATGCATCTCCTTGAAATACTGATGTGTCTCCCTGACATATCAGACATCCTTGCCCTGCCTTTCTTCTAGAGTTCAACATTTGTCTATTCTGCTCATTGTCATGTATTTTCTGCTTCTGGTGTGGTATTCGAACAATTCTGCAATAACATATCCCTGCCAAACTTGACCCAACTATTACGTTTCTAATAGTGGCACTATGTGCTCTCTTTTATCGACTCTGCCTATTCTGATCATGTCTATTGCATTCCTTATTTTATTTTCCTTGACTCTGTGTCAGGTCACATACCCGATTACACTGCCTGTGTTCACGTTTCTCCGTAAAACCAATGCAATTGCATATATTGGACTTTAAATAAGTTCAAATTAACCTTTGAATGGTATCGCATCTGCCTTTCCATCGAATTTCGACCTTCACAACATATTTCTTAGCACCTTTCCTCCTGAGCTTGTGACGTGCGATATGCGATCGCATCGCCTCGTAATATCGTAACTTTGGGCCTCATCGTAGATCGGCTTTTATAAAATTTACCTCATCAGCACTTCACAAATTTGCCAATTTTCAATTCCTTCGATCACCGCAATATAATATCGCATGCGATGTGTGATATTTATCACATCGCCAGATCTTAAAATTTTCGCGCTTCGCATCGCATATTTGCAAGTTTAACCATATCTCAAAATTGCAACCTTTACCGAATGCGATATGCGACGGAACCTATGGCCAACACGTGGCTTCTCTTCGCAACCTCCGATCCATATGACTTGCATTTCTGTGATATGATCTCCACCGTCCATCTCTCCACTTCAATTCTGCGCTTTGATCCTGAATTTCGATTTCCCCCCTTTATGCTTCTTCCAAAACTCTTGAGTTTTTAAGCAAAATACGCTAGTTCTCTACCTTCGGTAAATCTATACGATTTCTTCAATAATGAACACAGTTTAATTCAACATGCTCGCATATGTTCCTTTAACGAATAAACGATCTTGATTACTAATTTTTTTTTCAACCCTCCTAAGCTTATTCGGTATTTTGTAATGCTAGTCTCTCATGAGCTTGCGAATAAGACCAACTTGACCCACTTTCACATCTCCACAAATAATGTTAATACACCAACATATAAATCAAAATTATTTTTCGACATACAAAAATTTTACCTTTTCTAACATATATTCTTTTTTGGTGTTTTGAGAAATATTTCAAAAGTAAATGAAAATGAGCCACAACAGTCACCATGAAATCCTCTGTCATTATACCCCAGTGGAAAGTGCACTAGTGTAGATCCGCATATAAATACCAAGTGGTGGGGATCAGTCCTAAGGCATGAACAAACATATGGAACCACTCATTCCAAGTCCTTTCATTCCATACCTCCATCCACATAGCCAAGTGCTTGCACAGGTCCCCATGGCTAGAAACGAGCTCCATGGATGGTTTTTCTGGAGGTCCAAATAGTAGGATCATCATTTTTTGGCATTCCTCCCAGTCCTGAAAATCCCCCTTGTGGGTTTCCCGCCACCGCTCAGGGGGCGCGCACATAGCCAAGTCGAGTGCCTAGAACCTTCGTTCCTCATAGGCATCTCTTTCTAATCCTTTAAGAAATACCTTAACACTACCAGAACCATCAAAGTAAGGCATTTCTCGTACCTCTGAAGAAATGCACTGGAAGATCTTCGTGATCTTGAGGTAGTGTTGTGCAGATACGTCATGCAACTGGTTCTGCCAATTTTCTATCTCGCCATCTGAGTATGAGGGAAATGAGTTGTGTTTCTCCCAACAAAACATGCCATCAGCTATAGGGTTGATCCAATCATCATCTTGTGAAGTCAGTTTGTAAATATGGTCAACATCCTCCGCATCGTACACTGGCTCTGCATATCATTCACCTTCCGTTGGATCCATGGGGACTATTACCTACATACCATCATTCTCAAATACCATGCTCCTCCTTTTCAGATTGATGATACCTCCCATGTCAATAGCCCAATCTAGTCCTAAGAGCACAGGGTAAGGGTCCGCATCATCCACAATCTAGATTACCTCGAAATCGGCATATACTTTAACTCCCACAATGTCTACCACAACCTTCAACAGTCTGCCTAATGGAATGATCTTCTATTGGCTAGCCATATGTAATTGAATGGTGGACCAATCCAGTTTGGGTTCTCCCATCCTTTGGCAGGTTTTTTTGGGTAGGACATTGTCATTAGATCCCAGATTCAGGATGACTTGTTCCATTTCATATTCTCTAATCTGCGCAGTTATATGCATCTCCTGACCAGTCCTTTTCTTGTTCTTATAAATCTTATTCACAACCTTAACCTCCGTTTGGGGGGTTTACTTTTTGTGTAAATATCTATCAATAATTTGAGATTCTCCACCACCTTCTGATTGCACAGTAACTTCATACATGCTTGAAGGAATGGATTAATTGCTTCATCTTCTTTTGGATCCACAGAAGTTCTCGAGGTGGATGCTTCATCCCTAGCAAAATCCTTCCTTGCTTTGATAAAGGTATCTTTCTCTTTCTGCAGGTTCAAGCTTTCCTTTTTGTCAGAGGAAATTCCACTACGCGTAATTACATTGACACTGGGCCCATCATCGCACAATTCAGCCTTAACCCATTGTACATTTTATGTTGGCGTCTTTTGCTTTTCCTGCATTTTAGCTATTAGAATAGGACAATATTCAATTACATGATCAAAATGTATGCAATACTTGAAGGATTGGTGCGCAGGGTTTGGGAAGTCTCTTGCATAATGTATAGCATCCCCACAGTTGTAGCAAATTAGTTTCCCTCTTCCTTGACCTGCACCTACACCTCTCCCCCCTCCCCTCCCTCTTGCAAGGGATCCTCCTCACCCAGAGGGAGATGCTAGCCACGAAGGGTCAACCTGCACCCTATATAGGTTCCCCCTATCTATCATTAGGCCATATGTATAGCAATTTTTCTCACCGTGACCCATCAAAAAGTGGAGTCTGTACCACTGTTGCTTCAGTTCTGGGACATAGGCGCCTAACCGTGGGCAGTGTTCTGTATCATGCCTCCCTGCTACCCGAGAATCGACTCACCACAGTGTGGGGATACTTGGTCCATTAATATCTCTTAGGCGTAATGGACTTGGTCGCCCAGCCTGCATATAATCTGATAGAAAATGGAACTGTTACACAACATTTTGTCACTATCCTTGCAATCCCCATCCTGCACATTGGAGGATCTATGTGACTAATAAAGAGTGTCATGCCTTGCAAAGACCACCATTGCATCCCTTTCCATGAGTAAAACATTCCTTATGTTGACAATTTCCTGAGCAGACCATCAGAAACACATGTTTTTACCTTAGCGCTAATAGATGATTATGCCCTCGTGCCAATGAGGAAGATTAACACTGGGCCCCATGCCCATTTGTGCTTTGTCGCAATGAGCTACCCGCACCATCCTGTTTATGGATTTTTTATTAAATATAGAGGTGAAGTTTCTATCCTAACAACTTCATGGGCGAGTCAGCTAGAGTGGTTTGACTGAATAAACATGGACCCCCTCCTTTGGCCTCTTGTTTCCACCTTTTGGGGAAAAATCCCAAGGGATAAGGCTTCCCTTCCACCATTGTATGGATCCCAACCTCCTACTCTCCCTCTATAAATAAATCTATCTCCCATTGATACAATAGTTGAACAATTATAGCTAAAAGGATGAAAAGAATTCCTGAACATTTCGCTAGAGAGATAGAATAGAGAAAGATACCTTTGTCGAGAGAGCTTAGGCTTGTGTCCTCACCTTGTCCGAATTCCCCGAAGATCCTTCGAAACTTGTTTCAACTGAACCTGCTGGAGGAGGTTGCGACGTCAAGGCTCCGGTTGTAACTCTTTCTTCTATTTATATATATACATGAATATTTTTTGGTTCCCATCTTGTGTTAATATGGTTTATTTTATGTGATATGCTTAACCTTCCTTGACTGGTTGGTTGATTATGAATGAAATCATTGTCTTGTATGCTGCTCTTGTTTTCTGATCTTTGTGCAGGTATCCGAGCACTGTTGCAGAAGGACCATGACCCATCGAGACAAAGATCAAGAGGCCACCACCACTACAGCGATGACAACGTTAGACTCCAGGTAGGTCAATCTACCTCATCCTTTTCATTCATTAATTAGGAACCTACACTTTAGCTTGTCCCTTTGTCGCTAGACCCACACTAGGAATAGAGGGATTGTCTCTGTCTGCGGAGAGGATTTACCTTCGCAACAAATTGGCGACTTAGTTGAGGAGTGAGTGTGATTTTGTCATTTCGTTGCCCATTAGGAATTTTCCTTGTCAAGTCAACCTCGATCGTTTTCTTGCTTGATTGTCTGGAATTCTCCTGTTCAGCTCCAAAGTGTCAAGATTGACCTCTGCTCAATGGTTCTTCCCTCCTCCCATAGTTACCTAGCTTGGAGTGAGTTTTCCTTGAACAGTCGCACCAATTGTCACTAGTTGCTTTTGTTGCAGTAGCACCAACCCCTGTTTGGTGTGGATTACTGCCTCATAGTCACACTGAATCCTGTAGGATTTGGTTTGACCCTTTTGGTGAGTTTTTTGTCAGTTGTGCTTGACTCTGTATTTTTTCCTTGATTTGAAATTAGTCTTTTGTAATTTTTTTTACTATTGTAGGCTTATTCTTCTCAACTATTTGTATATTCTCTCATCGGTGCATTTCATAGCCCTAGGGTTTCTAGGTGTCTTTCTCTCACTGAGCGTTCTGATTGAAGTTCGAGTCTTTTTTATTTTGGTCAGTTAAATTCCCTGATTAGTTGTATTAGTATTTCTTGATCCTTTTAGTTTCTAGTTTGTTGAATGATTACTTTTGTGTTTGTTTGACTCTCCATCTCTTCACTTCGAGCTTAGATTACATTGCTCATTTGGGTCATTTTGAAAGCTTTCTCTTGGATTGAAAGAGTGCATCATTGGTTTTTTGTGTGTTTTTATGTCTGTTTTTCTTTCAAATAATTTATTTTGAGATATTTACATTTGTAGTGCTCTAAAATAGTGTTCGATTTGATTTTTAACGTAATTAGTGAATTGTGTGCTTTATTCATGAAAAAAACAAAAAAAAATCATTCTTTCATTTGCATCGAAAATGAAAATTTATTTTCCATAACTAGTGCTTGATGAACTAGGAAACAGATTTTCGTTTCTTGTTTTGATTGTATTAGATGTATTAGAGGACTTATTCATATGTTTTCATTGTTTGCTGCTTTATGAAATATCTCTATCCTTCTCTTAGTTCACATTCATCGAACCGAAAATGGTGTTCTATTGCATGTAGCTTGCATTTAGGAAATTTGAGATAAAATGAGGTAGGGCCTTGAAACTGAAACATTAATTCAAGATCAACTGTAAAATCAATTCAATCAATCTAAGGAAGCATTGGAACCTAACGCAAACGTTTTAGAGGTCTAGGCTAGTGACGTGTTCCGGCGTCGTTAAACCTAGTAGCTATCATTCGCCATCTGGCCTTAGACAAGCACTAGTATGGACTTGTGCTCCCCGTACCATCATGTATATAAAGGGATACCCTCATAGGTTCAAATCCTTTATCCATAGGAAGACGAATCTACTTCCCTATAACTATGATACACCAAACACAGCATTCAAGGAGACTACCTGCATGTACATTAAGTCCTTGGTCATTTCTCTTTCATTTGATCACCAAGGTGTATATGGTAGTTCATGGAAACTTGGTACACCCTCTTACTTAGTTTACCTGAGTAATAATTTCGATATTTTCGTGACTCCATAAAAAGAGAAGTGATCATCAAGAAATTGTCCTTTCATGCTCGTTTAAAATTGAAAGTGACTAGAGTCATATTTTGTCTGTTTCTCGAATCTTAAAACATGAAACAACAAAGTTTTGTTCCAGTGTCATAAAATTAATTACCCACAATCACATGCTCGTTAAACGTTTTTTACTTGGCTTGTTTTTTTACTTTCTTAGACTTTGATCTTGAAGCCTTGAATTGGCTATCTCATTTTCCTTCTTGTGTTGAAATATTGTCACAGTGGCATAACCACCAGTTTCGTCGTCTTCTTCACTGCCTCCTAGTGGTAGTTATTTTCTTGACATTTCTTTCGAAACCCCTCAGTCTGCTAGGTCTGCCGATCTCACACAACCTATTCTCCCAAGTGTTCAACCTCTCGCTACCCGATATCCTCCTGAAGAGTCAATTGAGTTCAATTGGCCTCCTCAAGGTGCTTGGTCTGGTTTTGGGAGTGAAGAAGAATTCCCTCCTCTTACTTTGGGATCACCATTTTTAGTCATTGCGTTACCTCCTAGTCCTCGTCATCTTTTCAAAGATCTTATGACTTAGTCAAACATGGATTCCTCAAGTCCTGTTGGCAGTGAAGAAATTCTTGTTTCTATAAGGGAATATCAGCTTTTCCCAGAAGATCTCCCTCGTGCTTCTAATCAATCTTCTCCTCGATTGGTGTCACTTCCAGCCGGTTATCGAACTTTGAGTCAGATTATTTCTGGTGTTGCGTCTATAACACAATCTAGTACCTCGAATCCTTCTAGGAGTTTAGTCCTTCCTTCATTAGGACTGTCACCTTCGACATCTAGCTCATCGGTCACTGTTACATCTGTTCTGGTTCAACCTACCATTTCTATGGTTTCGTCTGCACTGGTTGTTACACATCAGTCGTGAGGATATTTTCACACTCTTAGGTCTATATTTCTTAATCCCATGTGACCTATCAATCCCAGCCCGAGAAAATCACAACCTCGCGCTGCAGAGGCCACACCTGCTTCTAGTGTAGCTACGACTTCCTTTGTTATTCCTGGTGGCCTTACATTCAAAGAGTACATGTTGGTTGTTCAACAGTAGAACTCTTAGGGTTCTCAACAACCCCAAGCTCCTGTCAATCCTTTGCATCACTATGATGTCTACGGTAACCCTTTATTTTCCCCCTATCAATCCAAATCAGGTTTTTTATCTGCCTCCGGCTGATCCCTATCAAATTGTCCCTCATAGAGGGCCAATAATACAAGGGCAACCCTCAGGTCTACAAGGACAACCCTCGCAGGGACAACCTTTGATCCAATATGGAAAACCTTATGGTCTACAAGGAAAACCCTTACAGGGTCAACCTTCGGTCCAACAACCCTACGGTCCTTCCGGTCAGCCTCAATATCAATATCAACCAGGAACGTCTTACATTCCTGGGGGGGAAATGTATCCACCACAGGGACAACCTTTTGTGCAATAGCAGTAGCCTTACGTCAACCCTTGAAATCCTTGCAACTACTTTATGGTTGTGGGGACTTTCTATTCCTTAATGGCTTTAATTTTGTTAGGGTCTACCTTAACACCATCGTGAGATACAATATGACCCAGATATTCCACCTCTTGTACTCCAAAGAAACATTTGGATTTTTTTTCATATAATTGTTTCTCCTGCAATAGTTTGAGCACCTTTTCAACATGTTGAACATGATCCTTCCAAGACCTACTGTAGATTAGTATATCATCAAAAAATACTAGCACAAATTTTCTAAGGAAGGGTTTGAAAATGGAATTCATCAACCCTTGAAATGTAGAAGGTGCATTGGTAAGGCCAAAAGGCATGACCAAAAATTCATAATGACCTCATGAGTTCAAAATGCTGTTTTTGGAATATCTTTAGTCTTCATTCTAATTTGATGATATCCTGAATGAAGATCCAACTTGGTAAAATAAATTGCTCCATGTAATTCATCCAATAATTCATCAATCACAGGAATGGGAAATTTATCTCTAATGGTGAGCTTATTGAGCTCCCTATAATCCGGACACATTCGCCATGATCCATCCTTCTTGTGTACCAATACTACAGGAGCAGAGAAAGAACTTTGACTAGGTTGAATTATACCCGCCTCTAACATTTCTACAATCATACGTTCAATTTCGCTCTACTGGAAGTAAGGATATCTATAAGGCCCGATGTTTGGAGGAACACTTCCTGGAATCAAATGAATAGCATGATCATGATCACGAATAGGTGGGAGTCCTTTGGGAGTTTCAAACACCTTGGAATGATTGTCCAAGACTTGTTGGAGATCTGTAGAAATAGATGATTTTGATGTTGGAACTTCTAGTGAGCATAATTGTGCAATTACGCCTCGTTGTTCTTTATTTAGAAGATTTGTCATGACATTAGAGCTTATTATCCTTCCTGGCTTCCCTTCAATACCCCGTAATTCGACTTCCTTTCCTTCTGAAAAAAATTTCAAGAAAAGTTCTTGAAAATTAAAAGCTACCGTCCCCAAAGATTGTAACCATTGTACTCCTAGTACAACATCAACACCTCCCATAAGAATGGAAAGCATTGGACTAGTCAATACATATTCCCCCATGGTTAGCTTGATATTATGGCATTTTCCAGAGCAATTTATAGTTCCTCCATTTGCAACCATCACTTGACATTCTGGTGCTGGGTATAGGAAACAATTTAATTCCTTGGCTACCTTACAATGAATAAAATTATGGGTACTACCTTAATCAATCAACACTATTACCTTTCTCTTCTTGATTTGTCCTTTTATCTTGAGAGTTTGAGGAGTGGTAATTCCTGCCAGTGCATTACACGATATGGTTGGATTCATTTCTTCCTCTTCTGGGGTTGGTTCCTGGTGTATATCCCCTTCTTGTTCATTTTCTTCTTCCTCTTCACAATCTATGTAAAATAATTTCTTCTCAGCACACTTATGACCTTTAGTGTATTTTCTATCACAACTGTAGCAAAGCCCTTTTTCTCTTTTTTCTTCCAATTGTTGTGGTGTCAACATTGTAGGTTGTGGAAATCTAGGAGTAGCAACACTTCCCTCTTTATAGAAGTGAGTGGTAGGCTTCCTTGTCGCCATAATTTTACATTCAATTTTTCTTGCCAACCTGAATGCCTTCTCCAATGAATCAGGTTCCAAAATGCGAACTTCATGTTGGATGTTATCCTTTAAAGTACCTATGAAGAGATCAATCCCGTGTTCCTTTGGAATATCAGTTACCTTTATATTCAATTTTTGGAAGTCCTCAATGTGCTCCCCCATTAAACCCTTTTGTTTGAGATTTATCAATTGGCTAAAGAAGGTGTTGCTCTTTGTATCCTCATAATGTGCTATCATTTCCTCTGTAAAAATTGACCAAGTGACAATTTTTTTACGAGAGCAAAGCCATCGATGCCATACAAATGTATTTTGTTCTAAATGTAAAGTTGCAATGCATACCTTTTGTGTTTTTTGAACATTATGGAGATCAAAATATTGCTCCATATGTAGTATCCATGTTACAGGATCCTTTCCATCAAACTTCCTCATATCCATTTTTGGAATATGGTGGTTCTTCCCGCCACCATTAGATTTTATGAAATCACGATTAACATTTATTTTTTTCTCATCATGAGTTTCCTCTACTATCTTTTCACCATTAGGAAACATTTCTTGTATCAACTTTGTCAAACATTCCATGTCTGCTTTTAGATCATTCTTCATGTTTTCCATTTTCTCATAGATCTTAGCTTCCATGGCATCCATCTTAGATTCCATGCCAGCTTCCATGCCATCTATCTTAGATTCCATGCCATTCTTCAAACCATCCATCTTAGATTCCATGCCTTTCTTCAAACCATCCATCTTAGTTTCCACGCCTTTCTTCAAAACTTCCATGTCATTTTTTTTTGCTCTTTGCGAGAGCGAAATTTGTTGCACTTGCTCTTGTAATTTTGATATGTCATGTTGCCATTCTTCGTCTTCATGAGTCATAGTAGAGCTTTCTAAAGGCTTAATGGGTGTTGAATTTTTTTTAGGGGCCATTTTAGAATCCAATACTGATATCTATTCTACAATATGCCCTTGGAATCAATTCAACTTGATTCTTCAAACAAGACTTATGCAATTTGGAAAAAAAATACACAAATTTTATCTACTTTTGAGGAGCTTGATATTGAAATTGAATTATATCTATAATTGCGGATCCTCAATATCTAAAATTCAACCCTGTAGTAGCCCTATGAATCTTCTTTTAAATGCCATAGGTCTTATTTGATTTGGATTCTTCAAGGCAAATTTATGTCCAATCTCCCACAATGACCCAATTTTGGACTGGTTCAGTAGAGCGAACTTGTACGACTTGCCACGTGTCACTGTTTCCTCCTTTGGCTCTAAAATTGATAGAACGAAAACTACAGTCTACGTGCTTGCGGTCACTTTTTACAACATTCCAATCCGATGCTTAGAGAGAGAGAGCTATGAATATTTTCCCATGATCACCTCTTTGAGATGAAATTCAGAAGCCTCAAAAAGCCATAACTTCCACAGATCATATCTCCGAAAATATTATGAACCAATATCTGAAATTTTGTGACGGTGTTCCTCAGGATTGTGACTTCTCACTATAAAAATTTTAGCTTCTGAACCTTCATAGAAAAAAATTTATTACGAAAATACCACGATGACCTGTTTAGGTTAAATTTAGGAGCCTGCAAAATGACCTAACTTGCACAGATCATATCTCGAAAAATATTGTGAATAAAGCTCTGAAATTTTGCGACGATGTTCCTTAGGATTTTGGCTTCACACCCTAAACATTTCAGATTCTGAACCTTCATAGAAAAAAAATTATAGTGAAAATTCCACAATGACTTGTTTGGAGCAGCGAAACCCTAGAATCTCAAAGCTCTGATACAAAATGTTGTGAAACCAGCTCCAAAAAGAGAAGAAAAGAGATATCAACGCCTTAGAAATAAGCCACTTCGAGGAGGAAACCTCCAATACATTACATGAATGAAAAATTCTTGGATGATTCAAATTAAAAAACCTCATTTCTATATATAGGAGTCCATGGGGCCACAATGTAATCTTAGCCGACCTAACAATAATTTATGGGCACAATAATAACAATATGGGGCTAAAGTGCACAAGCAATAATAACAATAAGGGGTTACACTAACAACAATAAGGACTACCAAGAAATAGGGACCTAACACAAGGCCAACCTTTGGACACCACAGGACAACCCTGGTCCCCGCCTCCGGCTCCACCGTTATCGTGACAACTCCGTTCCATCTAAACTATCGTTTCATCCCCCCTTCACAAGTGGTAACCTTGCGGCCCTCAAGATTCAAAGCACCGGCCGTAGGGATAGCCTCGCTCACTTCGCAGGCCAGCTTTAACTCGCTAACTAGTTTTAGCACTTTGTCTAACTTGTTTCAACTCGGGCCTCAATGTCCGCTCAACCTGTTCAACCTGCTCAGCAGGGTCCACCTGCTCAACCTCAAGGCGCTACTTACCCTCCTCATGGTCAATATCAGGTTGTATATAGTGCGTGCTAAGGTTTCACTTATTACCCTCAAAATCAATTCTATATGGTGTATAATCCACCTCAAGGCAATGCTTATATTCCGCAACAAAATCCACACGTTGCTCAGTAAGGACCTCAATGGTATGCTCAGAATCAGTATCCCGGTCCTCAACCCTAGTATGGGCAGAAATATCAGGCTTATAGCCCCTATGGTCAGAATACTTTGGGACAAAACATATAGGAGCATAATTTCTCCCAGACTGGGTGGAATGTTAACACGGGTCCTTATCAAAGACCTACGATGCATTTTAATCCTCAATTACCATTTATCGGTACGTTGGAACTGCTAAATGTGTAAAAGTTAACGAATGATTCGATTCTTCATAACCTATATTGGCCTCTAGTTCCAACCAAGATTCCTGGTGATTGTCCTAAGTTTGAGGGCAAGTCTAGAGAAGAACCCCAAGCGCATGTTATGACATACCACTTGTGGTGTTCCTCCAACTCTTGGGTTGACGATTCCATCCGACTCTGTCTTTTCCAACGGACTCTTACTGGTGCCACTACAAAGTGGTACATTGAATTATATCGTGGAATTTTTCAAGATTTCAACTCTTTAGCCATGGCATTTATTACACATTTTCAGTTACTGGTTCATTATGAGACCGGGATGCACCTCCTCACATCCTTGAAATAGGACCAAGCTGCTCATATCTCGGATCATATTCATGAATGGAGGTGTCGTTGTCACTTGATCAAGTTTGATATTATTTATCAGCTTCTAACTTATTGGTTCACTACCACGTTTGTCAATCAAATTGCTAAAGATATAGTTATGGGGGCATGTTTAATAGAAGAACAGGCCATTACTCGTGCCCAATACCTTGATCTTGTGTACTCTCAGTCTGGCATGTTATATGATATCTTTCCTGATGCTCCTTGACCTGAAACTTCCAAAGCACCGGCGACGCCATCTGTCAACGGTATCATCGGTTTCGTGTCTCAGGCTTCTCGGAAGTCTTATCCTTCAAACCCTGGGAAGCAAAATTCTAATCCTTCCAATGATACTGCTTCTTATCCTACCCGTAATTCTGGTAAAAAAAACGGAAGTCAATGTCATTCAGGCCAATCCAGCGCATATTACTTCCAAAGGAAGAAAGAAGGGTAAAGGTAAGGCTAAAGTCCCCTGAAACAGGATTCGTCTAAACCTCGTGTTGATGATGGTTGACAGCGTAAGCCAAAGTACCCTTGTTTGATTTGTGACGAAGAGCACTACACCAAGAACTGTCTTCGACGGGCTGAAGTAAGTAGATTTCTCAAAGGCACCCAGGGAACTACGACTTTTCTCAAAGAACCTTTTCCATCACAGCAGACCCAGATGGTAGAGTAACCTCAGTCCTCTGCCCCATTTGGCTCTCAGGTTTTCATGATGAATGGTTCTGCATCCATTTCTATTTCTACTCGGTCGAAAGATTATACCAGATCGCGTCATGCAACGGGGAAAGAGATCGTTGATATTCCTCCTCCTCCACCTATTTTTGGCCCTCTTCAGATTGAAAGGCGTAGTACTGAGCCCGTTGTACAGCCCCCTTCCAAAGGTGTACTCCATAATTCTTCTTACAATCCCAATGCCCGTGCTACTCAAAATTATAGTATTGTTGAGGATTTGGCTCAGGCACCATCTACAATGTTTGCATTAGAAGTACTTCAGAGTTGTCAGCCTCAACAGAAGGCTTTGTTATCTATGATCAGCGAGGTTGATCTTGATGATTCTAGCCTTCTCACTTTCAACTTGGAGAATTTCATCCCACAACTCCCACACCAAATTGCGCTCATCATACAAGTTGGTATTAATGGTCTAAATATCCATCTAGCGGTTGTGGATGAGGGTGAATCTACGTGCGTCATGTCATCTGCTTGTTGGAAAGCCATTAGTTCTATGAATTTGAATTCATCACCAGATGCCCTTGAAGCATTTGATGGAAGGGACTATAAACCTCTTGGTGTTCTTGCTATTTTACCAATTACCTTATAAGGAAAGACATTCAATGTCGAAGTTGAAGTAGTTGACCCCAAGCTCAATTAAAATCTTCTCCTTGGTCGCAGTTGGACTCACGCCATGCTGTGCATTCCGTCCACTCTCTTTCATGTTTTGAAATTACTGCATGAAGGAAATATTGTCACTATTGATCAGTTATCGTTATTCACTTATTCTTCCAAGAACAACGTTTCGTATGTAGATCAAATTCCTACTCCCTACGAGAGCGTAGGGTCGGGTCTCTTCAAAGATCTTGCCCTCATGGGCATTTTTCCTCTTCCTCCACACAAGACTATTCATATTAATATGATCTCTCGGTCTGGTGACCCATGGATCATCCCTTCGCCTGAGCAGATTGATTCTTTCAGAGATTCTGTTAGCCACCTATAATATTTGTTATAGAAAAAAGTGGCTAAGACTATTTGAGCCTTCAAGGAACAAATTTTATTACTGAAAGTGTTGGCTCTTGAAGACTCTTGAAGGCCTCATGCCTATCCTCTATCCAAAAAATTCACTGCTATTTCCCTTCAGAACTCAGAAATCCTGCTGATTTCCAAGCTAGATTACTGCTGCAAAAGTCTTTTTCCTTCCTCCCACTTCAAAAATAACCTTCATTTGCCTCCCTATTTCTCCATAAAATTCCTCTATTTTTCATGAGTTCCCTTCTTCCATTCATGAAAATCCATTTTTATAAGGTTTAAAACCCACTTTTAAGCCTTATCGGAACCCTCAATTTCCCTTGAAAACCATTGGAAAACCATAAAAACCCACATTTTGTACATATATGGGTCTTAGCCCCTTCCTGCATAAATCCCTAGTTGTATGACCCTTCATATGACCCTCGGCCCCACAATCAGGCGCCGAGCCATTTTAAATATTAAACGCACCCGCCCAAAGTTTTAAAACCTTTGGTTTTGTTAAAATTTCGATTTTTATTATATTACAAAGTTTCTGCTGATCGGAATTTCAAATTAATCTCCACTATCGATCTGATCTGCAGATCGACAGTGCGGAGCCCGTCTCCCGTGGTCCCCACATTCCACTCATCCCGTCCAAAAACCGCGTGGTATCTATCACACCGCCTTTGGGCGAATGTGGTTTTTTCCCAAACGCCAGCGATTCCATACGCCGTTTGACGCGTGTCCTGGGCACTGTTCATAAAATCACTGTCCATCACGCGTTATTGTTCGGACGTGGATGCCCAGCGATATCGCTGTGCACCGTCCAATCTGGGGTGGGTCATCTGACGGCTATCGCTCGCCGAAGATGCCTGATGCTTAACGTGGTCCCGGCGTGCCATCCAGTTAATCTCCATCGTCGATCTGATCTGCAGATCGACGGTCCATATTCCATCGCCCTGATTCCATTGCCCAATCAACGATTATCCGTTTTGACTTTCCCCCTCGCTCTCGACCGTCGATCTCTGCACGATCGACGGCTCTGATTTAATCTTTCTTCCGCCTTCTCTGATCAATCCTGACTGTTGGATGATGCCATCCAATGACCACGCTTCCTCCACATGCCTCTGCAGCAATAAACCTATAAATGCATGGATTTTATAACAAGTTGTTTGTATTTTGCAAGGTTTCGAGGTTTTATCGCCTTTTTTTGAGGAAAATTCGAAGGCAGAGGATGACGATCCTCCCGCCTTCGATTCACCAAAGAAAATCATCACAGGGTGTTGACAACACGTTTCATCAGTGTTCCTTCAGGCATTGATGCCATATCGACCCTGCGCAGCCCTGTTTATCAGAAAAAACCATGAATCGGGCACAGTCAGAGAGTATTAGTGACGAAGACCAAAATTTATCAGAGCAAAGGATTAAAAGACATATTTTGCGGGGATCACGGCTAAGAATGATTATCAAAAGCCTAATCCCTGATTTAAAAACACAGTTTAAAGAAATCTGAAGTATTTTAACTGACAGAAACCCTCCACCGCCACAAATTAAGGAAAATTAATCCCTCTAGCTACCATGATGCCACCTATGCCTCAAAGTATTCAATCAGAGGCCGAAGTTATTGATCAAGATCAGATGTCTGCCTCGCAACGCATCTAAAGAGTAAATTTGGCCAAAGAACTGAATGACAAACACCTGCAGAGTTACTTCGACGCCACACAGAGCCTCAAAGGTCAACCAAAGCTCCCACCGAGCTTAAATATTTATGTACAAACATTTAATATAGAGTACACCCATGTAAGTTTCTTCATTGAGCCCCCCAAAGGCCAAGAAGCCATTAAGTCTATATTAATTGTAATTAGAGATATTTTATCAGATCTCACCTCCTCATTCTTCTATATATACCTCTGTAGAAGATGAGTGAGGGGTTGGTTGTTGGTTGTTTTTTTATCACAAGTTGTAATACTGAAAATATTTGAAATAAATACATAGTCCGTTGAAGTTGAAGTAGAAATTAAAGTCTTGGAAGCCTTGATGATATTGTTGCATGCTTGTTACTGTGAAGGCTCTATCATTGGATCCATGAGCTTGGCTGCTGGTGAAGTATTTTGAACTGTTTAATGTTTTCCCCTATTTTCATTATGTTCCATAACTTCTTACTACAGTAGGATAGAAAGTATTAGGGTAAGAAATGACTCCTGGAAGCACCTTAGACCTGTTCATCCTTCACTGTTTCATGTTTTCTTCTGCTGAAGTATTCTAGAGTCTTTAATCTCTCTCTTTAATCTTCATGCTTGCTTATTTCCTTAATATTTCGAACAGTTGGTTTCAGCATGATTTATGGTTCTCCCTGCTTGTCTGTTGCCACTTAAAAACTGTTATTCAAGTCTAACTTTGAAGTTCTTTGCTTACAGTGAATCAAAGAGGTCAGTTTTGATCTTGCCCTTTTTCCTCGCTTAAACAGTTGGCTTAAAGGTCGTTTATAATTATGATCATAGATGTTTTTAGGTGTTCCCTCTTTTATGACTTTAATTATCAGTAAATCTTTTATGTTTTCTAAGTCATTTGAAATAAAATATTTGAGGAAATAGGGTGTTCCCCGAATCTTAGATTTCATTTTAAAAGTTGTTTTGAGATCATTATTTGCTTAAAGCTATGATTTGTAGAATTTATGGTTAGCCCTGTCTATCAAAGAACTATGTATTGTTCAAATTATGCTTTTGAATTCCCTTTGTTGAGAATTAAACCTCTCTTTCCAAATCATTAATGTTCATCTCATTCCAAAAACAAAAGGATCTGGTGGCCAAGTTAGATTTTCCCTTTGATATCCCATATCCATTGATGAGCATGTTATGACCTATTTTTTACTCCATTGCCCAATGAACCAGATATTTCTCTGTCCTATATATCTTTCCTAGGCCTTTCATGTTCTGCTGTATCATTCCAGCCCAACCAAACAAACAAATAAACACCTGCACTTAATGACTAGTCTAAAACCAATACTCAAAGCACACAAGATAAACCTTTGCAAACAAACTTTTGAGAGATCCCTCTCTGAGAATAGGAGGACTAGATCCTGTAACTCTAAAGATTGGTTCTGATGTTGCCTTGTCTTTTGATTTGCCAAACTATCAAAACATGGGACACCAACATAATTGCGATCATGATGGGACATTTCTGAGTCAGTGACAATCTAAGTACCCCTTAGGACTCCAGAAATCCCTTATGTTCAAGAATATCTGATGATTATTAGCCACCTCATCGCCACCAACATAATGGCGATCACAGTGGGACACTGAGTAAAATCTTCAGAAAACAAAACACTCACTACCTAGCATAACATAAGTAACCTTCTTCAAGCACTACTAAGCATAATGGTAATCATGATAGGACCTTTGAATCAGTGACAAACTAAGTAACCTTTAGGATTCTCATAAAGCCTTGTCAAACCTTGAAGATTTCAGTTACCAAGCCATAAGAGTAAACTCTTTACGTTTTGACACCCTAGCTAGGTGTTAAATCAAACTTAGAACACTCTCATTACCTATAAAATCAAGAAACTCAGAAAAACCCAAAACATTTCAGTTTGGATTCATAATAAACTTCGTGGTGGACCGTAAAACCTTTTACCTCCAAAAGAGCTAAACATTTCCACCTGGCGACTCCACAATCCTAAAAACAAACCTTAAGACTCCACTGGGAAGACCCCAAGCCTTAATAACATCATACAAGCTCAGCTAGAAGGCTTTAATATTAAAATTTTCCTTCTTTTGAAAAGATCAGTTAGCCTCTTAAAGATTGTCATATTTGGTTAAACTCTCTTTCTAACCAGGTCTAAAAAACATAGCATAGTGGCTCCTAGAAAGATTCATACTAGAGCCTACCCTGACCCAAACCCACCAGGAATAGTTAATAACCCTGAAAGTGTCCTTAGGAAGTCTCCTAAGATTAAATTATCAACTATTTTCAGATCACCCTTGAGAGCTAATTCAGTTCCTGAAAATCTTTCAGCTCTACAACAATCTCAAGTTGACTTAGTAAATCCATTTATAACTAGGTCTCTTGGTGATTTATATCAGTTAGATTTTGAGTCTTTACTATCATCTCCTGAAACAAGTGAACCTCTTGGTAGCAGAGAGACAACACCTCTTGATTTACATTTCCTTCACAATTTAGGTGTCTCTCATCCAAGATTAGCTCAACAGTCTATTCCCGGTCCATCCACTTCTACTCACCCTTCATCCACTTTTCAGACCACTACACCTCAGCTCACTGTTCCTGTTATTAATCCGCTCCTTATAAATCCACCCCCACCACCTATCATGGTAGCATGGTATGCTCCCCTAGTCCTTCTTGTACCATTAGTCAACCTTCCACAGGACTATCAGTCCAAAATTCCATTATATGATGCTAGCAATGCTACAACTGCATCACAACATGTAGATAAAATGAATGACTACTTTGACAGAAATGAAATTGATGATGATTCTGTCAATCTTAGGTTATTTTATCAGAGCCTAGGGGGAGAAGTAAGAAAATGGTTTAAAGGTTTAGCCCCCCATAGTATTAATGATATCCAAGGCTTCCATCAAACGTTCTTAAATATATGGGAAGTAAATAAAAACCATCTCCAAGTCCTTTATGACTACAAGAACCTCCATAGAAACACTGGGGAAAGTGTGCAAGCTTACTGCACTAGATTCAATAGTGTGTATAATGCACTTTCCCCGGAACTAAAAACTCCACAAGGCTCAGCTTTAAACAAATTTCCTGAAGGGTTTGACTCTGACATGACCTATCAGCTGAGAGAAAGAGATTTTTCAACCCTTGAAGATATGCAAAAGGGCGCTTTTTCTGTGGAAGTCAACTTGATGGAGAAGAGAGCAAGAATGAAAACTGAGAAGAGAGTATCTTTTAGAGAAGAGTCCACTCCTTCTACTTCAAGCTCAAAAATGGAGAGAATGTTAGAAGAAATGATGAAAGAGATGAGCATAATTAAGAGAGCACAAGCAAATCAAAATCAAAATGCTCCTCGAAATAGAAATCATAATTATAGAAGAGAAAACAATCAAGACAAACAGAATGAGAATGACCAACAGATTAGACCTCCCTTCCAACAAAACTATGTAGATCAATATGAGGAAGATAGGGAGTTGGAAAGGTTGGAAGAAGATCATGTAAACTTGATTGGATCAAAAAATGGAGATGATGTTTTCCTCACTGAGGAAGAACAAGGATTCTTCTCTTATGATCAAAATAAAAACACCTATGAAGACTGTGATGACTATAGATTGGGTTTTGAAAATGCAATTATGGAAGTACATAAACAGTATGATCTTAGGAGTAAGGGAAGCATAGATAACTTAAAAGACAAGAACACTAATACTGTTGTCAAGAAAAAAGTAGAAACTCAGTCCAAAAAGACAGCAGAGAAGACCAAAACTTTGGCTAAGAAACCCGACTTAAACAAAGACAAAGGGGTCAAGCCAAATATTGAACACAATGCCCCTAGCACTTCAGCTAGTGGTCCTAATAAAACTATCCCAATTACCAGTCCAAACAAGGTTCAGCAAATCAAAATTGCTGAAAATAATTCCATTGAAAAAACATATGCAAATATCAACAAATCAATTATTCCTTTCATTTTTGAGGGAGAGATTGCTAAGATAAAAATTTCCATTCCCCTAGCTGAACTAGTAGCCCAAGAAGTGTACAAAAATCGAGTTTTGAAAGCTTTGAACCTAGGAAGTGATACTGACACCTTAAACTTGACAGATGACAAACTTGAGTTGTTGTTTGGTCCAGAAGTTGAAGGAAAATACCAAGAAGGGTCTGTCCCTCCCTTATATGTTAGCTTGAACATACATGAGAAAATTTTACACAATGCTATATTAGACTTAGGAGCTTCATACAATCTAATGCCCAAGGTAGTGATGGAAAGCTTAGGCCTAGAAATTACTAAACCATACAAAGACTTGTATTCTTTTGACTCAAGCAGAGTCAAGTGTTTGGGTTTAATCAAAGATTTATGTGTTACTCTAGCTCAGATCCCTGCTAAGATTCTAGTTATAGATATATTTGTAGCTAACATTCCCCCTAAGTATGGCATGCTCTTATCAAGATCTTGGGGAGCCAAACTTCAAGGAAGCCTTCAAATGGACATGTCTTATGCCACCATCCCTATTTTTAACCAAAACATAAGACTATATAGGGAATCTCACATGAAGTACATGGTGAGAAACATAGACAAACCAAAAAACTCTCCAATCTATTCTATTCAATCAAGTTTAGATTCCTTTATCTTATGTAATGAAGATGAAATTACTCAACAAGATAAAGAAAACATAGACCCAATCAGTTCACCACAACAATCCAATCTTCCCTTCAATCAAATTCAAAACATTACCAATCAACAGCAACAAGAAAATGAAAATAATGATGGCATACTTTGGAAAATAAATTTTGATGGATATTGTAATAAAACAAGTGCAGGAGTAGGTGTGTGGATTCAAAATACAAAACAAAGTTTTTCATACAAATTGGATTTCCCATGCACTAACAATATTGCTGAGTATGAAGCACTTCTCCTAGGCTTACAACTTCTTAAATAGTTAGAAGCCCAGAAGATATCAATCTTAGGAGACTCTAAACTTATCATAAAACAAATCAAAGGAGAATACTCAACTAGAAATCCAAGGCTTAGGGAATATCGAAACGCTGCCCTTGATATTTTGAAAACCTTTGAAAAGTATGAACTTATTTTCATTCCAAGAGAATTGAATCATCTAGCAAATGAACTTGCTTTGAATGCCAGCAATTGCCAGATACCTGAAATAAATTAACAACTCAGTGTGAAAGTAAAACACAGGCCTGCCATGCCTGATAATGAAGATCACTGGTAAGTGTTTGATTCTGACAAACACATAGATGATTTCTTGAAATCAGAAAATGATTTCAGCATACCAATATCAGAAACCAGCCATAAAGAAAATTTTTTGTCTATTGAACAAATCCCAGAAGTTGAAATGACATATACTGCTGATATAAATCATTAAGAAAATCCTTTTGAAGCAGAGGTAACTGACAACGCAGACCAAGAAGACTTGGAAGTTTTACAATGAAAAAATGATAAAATTCCAAGAGGTCTAGCACCTTTAGAACACCTTTTTGATTTCAACGATGTAGCCAAAGAACCAAGAATGGATCCTATGGAAAAAAATACAGAAGAGCATAACATAGGCACTCTAGCAGAACCCAAGATGATCAAGCTATCCAGCACTCTCCCAGATCACATAAAACTGCAGTACATAGAGCTGTTCAAAGAGTTTAAAGATGTTTTTGCTTGGGGATGCAAAGACCTAAAATCATATGACACCAGCATCATCCAGCATAAAATTCCTTTGAAAGAAAATAAAAATCCTTTTAAACAAAAACTAAGGAGAATAAACCCTCTTTTACTCCCTTTAGTTAAGGCAGAAATTGAAAAGATGCATGCTGCTAGAATCATAGTACCCATTAGATTTTCAGAATGGATATCAAACTTAGTTTCTGTTAGAAAGAAAACAGGGGAAATCAGGCTCTGTATTGACTTCAGAAATTGAAATAGAGCCTCCTTAAAAGACAACTACCCCTTACCCAAAATGGACCATATACTTCAGAAGGTAGTTGGGTCAAAAAGGATTTCCCTCTTAGATGGGTTCTCAGGTTACAACTAGGTGTTAGTGCTCCCAAGCGATCAAATCAAAACTGCTTTTACCACACCTTGGGGCACCTTTATGTATGTCAAAATGCCTTTCGGATTAATGAATGCAGGGGCCACTTTCCAAAGGGCCATGGATATAGCCTTCTCTGAAGATATTGGATATTTCATAATCATCTACCTTGATGACATAACCGTTTTCTCAAAAACCGATGAAGAACATATGATTCACCTAAGAAACGTTTTTGATAAGCATAGGAAATTTGGCTTGTCATTGAATCCCAAGAAGACACTCTTTGGTCTCCAAGAAGGTAAACTTCTTGGACATATAATTTCAGAAGAGGGAATCAAAATAGACCCTACAAGGATAGATGGCATATTACAAATCACTCATCCAAGGAGCCTCAAAGAATTGCAATCTTTCATCGGAAAGATCAATTTTCTAAGGAGGTTTATTCCTAATCTTGCTGAGCTATTAAAAAAAATTACAAACATGCTTAAGAAAGATGTAGCTGTAAAATGGACTTTACCAGCTAAACAATCATTCGAACTGGTCAAACAAGCTCTTACTCAAACACCAGTCCTAATTAGTCCAGATTTCACCAAAGACTTTTATATCTTTTCTTTTGCATCTAAGCATACAATAGCTGCAGTTTTACTTCAAAAGAATGATTTGAGGCAAGAACAACCAATATATTTCTTTATTCGGGCCTTAAGAGATGCTCCTCTCAAATATAACATCATGGAGAAGCAAGCCTTAGCATTAGTAAAAGCATTAAAATACTTTAGGGTCTATATTTTACACTCTCACATAATTGCTTTTGTCCCACATACTGTTGTCAAGGACATTCTAAGTCAAGACCCTGATGGTAAAATGGGAAAATGGATTGCAACTATTCTTGAATATGACTTAGAAATTAGGCCCACCAAACTAGTTAAAGGGCAGGGATTAGCAAAACTTATGGCTGAGTCTAACTTTCAAGCACTAGACATAAATATGGTAGATGTGTTGGAGGAAATAGAAGAATCTGATGCTCCTGTTATTAAAGAAACATTTCTGAATTCTCCTTGGTATGCTGACATTATTTATGTGCTTTTATATTTAAACACCCCTCCTTCTCTGTCTAAAACTAAAGCTAGATTTTTGAAACAAAAAGCTTTGAGTTTTTTCATATTAGATGGAGTATTATATTGGAAAAATGCTGTTGGAATTTTTCTTAAATGTTTACTTGAAGATGATGCAGGAAAAATCATGCATGAATTGCATGACGGAGAATGTGGAGGACACCTCTACCGGAAGGCCACAAAAAACAAAATTCTTAGATCCAGTTGCTATTGGCCTACCCTTTTCCCAGACACTCAAAATTTGGTCATGTCTTTCCATAAGTGTCAAATCTTTGATGGCAAAAGAAAACTCCTTCCCTTACCTTTACATCCTATCAGAGTTGAGGCACCTTTTCAACAATGGGGGCTGGACTTCATTGGGGAAATTCATCCATCCTCCTCAGCTCAACATAAGTGGATCCTCACAGCCACTGACGTCTTTACCAAATGGATAGAAGCTATACCTTCCGGAAATTCCAATGACTCTGTCATTATCAAGTTCCTTGAAACAAATATCCTATGCAGATTTGGTTGTCCCAGAAAAATCATAACAGAAAATGCTGCTGCTTTTAAATCTAAAAAGATGGTTGATTTCTGTTTCAAATACCACATAACCTTGGGCCATTCCACTGCTTACTATCCCCAAGGAAATGGATTAGCTGAATCTTCCAACAAAAACCTCATCAATATCATTAAAAATATGTTGGAGCAAAATCAGAAATCATGGCACAGTAAACTGGTTCATGCCTTATGGGCTGATAGGGCTAACTACAAAGAAATCAATAAACATGTCTCCCTATCAGCTAGTCTATGGTATGGACACAGTTTTTCCCACCTCATTAGGAGTTCCAGTTATGAAACTCCTTCAAAAAGTGCAGATTGAAGAGAATGATATACAGAGAAGAATCAACTAGACAATCCATTTACAGCAGACCAGAGAGGAAGTCTATGAAAGAACACAGTTAGTCCAAGAGAATATGAAGAAACTGTTTGATAAGAGGACTAAGGCAAACAATTTCCAAGTTAGAAATGTTGTTCTTAAGTGGGATTCAAGAAAAGAAGAGAAGGGAAAACATGGAAAATTTGAGAATTTGTGGAAAGGGCCTTATTTTATTCATGCTGAGAGGAGTCACAATGCATTTTTTTTGAAAGAATTGAATGGATAAGACCTATATGGAGGTCTTGTCAATGGCCTGATGCTCAAGCATTACTTCTTCCAAGAATCTTAAGTTTCAAAGCCTTTTATTTTTCATTATAAATATCATAGTCTAACCATTGCATTCAAAGTTAGAAAAATCAAAAAATACAAAAACAAAGAAAGAAAGAAAAGAGGGCAGATTGTGAAAACAAGAAAGGTATAGCCCCATACCAAAAAAAAGAAGAAGAAAAACAAATCTAAAAGTGTGCAAGCTCAAATGCCACTCCTGAAAAACACACTTCTAGTTAGTCAAACTGCCCAATCTTGACTAATTAGCCTTTAAATTTTCTATTGATAGGATAGTGAATTCGATTTGCCAAACAGTTTAATCTTGGCTTATCAATAGATATATTAGGATAGAAATCAAAGGTTCAAACATGCTCAAAATCTGAACCTAAGTTTCCAAAAAGAGATGACTCAAATCTGTTTCTTCTTCTGTGTTGAAAACATGTAAATCTGGTTCTAATTAACTCAAAATCTGAACTAGAGAAACAAAGAAGGAACATCTCAAACAAAGGTCAAAACAGAGCTGTAAAAAGAGAAGGCGGTACTTTGAACTTTCAGATCCTAAGCCTTCCATTTTGTTTTAAATTTTCTGCAAAATAAATGTCTATGTGCAACTTGTTTTTATGCCATAGATCATAGCAAGTCAAACAGCTTAATCTTGACTTTACTATTTTTAAATTTATGTTTTAGAATTTAGAGAATAAAATCTGTTGGACAGTTTAATCCCAACATATTGATAGAATAGGTAGAGAATCATATGGGCTCAACTATTTAATCTGATTCCATGGAGAAATAAGGAGTAGAAATAGATTATATTTCTGCTTTCAAAGGAATAAAATGTTTTGAAAAGAGTTTGCCAATCCAAGTGCACTCTAATGAATAAAAAATGTTAGATCAGTAGGATTGGGTAGGTAGAAATTTTGTATTGATGAAGATCCATTATTTTTATGGTTGCTAATATGTTTTCAGAGAAAGTCATATCAGCAAAGGAAAAGAAGCCCAATGGGTCAGGCACAGGTCAACCTTCCAGAGAACATTATGGATGTGGCATAGGTCAGCCTCCCAGAGAATGCAGGTCTGAAGTTCTTGATGCCTTCAAGAAGACACCATCCCCAAGTGGAGCCACTGTTAGCCACCTATAATATTTGTTATAGAAAAAGGTGGCTAAGACTGTTTGAGCCTTCAAGGAACAAATTTTATTACTGAAAGTGTTGGCTCTTGAAGACTCTTGAAGGCCTCATGCATGTCCTCTGTCCAAAAACTTCACTGTTGTTTCCCTTCGGAAATTAGAAATACTGCTGATTTCCAAGCCAGATTACTGCTGCAAAAGCCTTTTTCCTTCCTCCCACTTCAAAAATAATCTTCATTTTCCTCCCTATTTCTCCATAAAATTCCTCTATTTTTCATGAGTTCCCTTCTTCCATTCATGAAAATCCATTTTTTATAAGGTTTAAAACCCACTTTTAAGCCTTATCGGAACCCTCAATTTCCCTTGAAAACCATTTGAAAACCATAAAAACCCACATTTTGTACATATATGGGTCTTATCCCCTTCCCGCATAAATCCTTGGTCCTATGACCCTTCATATGACCCTCGGCCCCGCAATCGGGCGCCGAGCCATTTTAAATATTAAACGCACCTGCCCAAAGTTTTAAAACCTTTGGTTTTGTTAAAATTTCGATTTTTATTATATTACAAAGTTTCTGCGGGTCTGAATTTCAAATTAATATCCACCGTCGATCTGATCTGCAGATCGACGGTGCGGAGCCCGTCTCCCGTGGTCCCCACATTCCACTCACCCAGTCCAAAAACCGCGTGGTATCTATTGCATCGCCTTTGGGCGAAGGTGGTTTTTCCCAAACGCCAGCGATTCCATATGCCGTTTGACGCGTGTCCTGGGAACTGTTCATAAAATTTTTGTCCATCGCGTGTTATTGTTCAGACGTGGATGCCCAGCGATATCGTTGTGCACCGTCCGATCTGGGGCAGGTCATCCGACGACTATCACTCGCCGAAGATGCTCGATGCTTAACGTGGTCCCGGCGTGCCATCCACTTAATCTCTGCCGTCGATATGATCTGTAGATCGATGGTCCATATTCCATCGCCCTAATTCCGTCGCCCAGTCAACGATTCTCTGTTTTGACTTTCCCCCTCACTCTCGACCGTCGATCTCTGCGCGATCGACGGATCTGATTTAATCTTTCTTCCGCCTTCTCCGATCAATCTTGACCATTGGATGATGCCATCCAACGGCCACGCTTCCTCCACATGCCTCCGCAACAATAAACCTATAAATGCATGGATTTTATAATAAGTTGTTTGTATTTACCCTTGTTAGGTACCCTACGTTTCTTCTCTCCTTGCCTTTAATGTTTTCTGCCGATTGTGAATCTAAGAGTAAATTCAGCTAATTTAACCAGTGTAGCGGATGTTATTGCCTGCTAGCTGATGTATGAATTCGGGGTTTGCTGCTTAGTTGTTGTTGTTGGGTTTAAGCTGGAAGATTTTGGAACACTGGGGATTAGAGTTAGCCCTGTCCACTAGGATCCTTGTGCGACCAGCTGGCCTTTCTAAGATCTCTTGCTGGTGTCAAAGCATTGAAGGTTCAAAGTCCTTCTCTGATCTATAGACCCTGGCTCTGTTAAACTTATCTTTATTTTCCCTTGGATCATGCTAAAGTTGACCTGGAGTTAAATTACCTCTGGTCTGATCTATAAGCTGCCCCTTTGTCCCTCCACTGAAAGCTGCATTTGAATACATCCAAGCAGGTCTGGAGTTAAATGACCTCTGACCTGATCTATAGACAGAAACTGGGTTTCTTTCCTTCTCTCACTTTCAATCATTAATGTTCCATTCCACCACCTATCTAAAAAGATCCTTTAGTGTAGATGACTTTCCCTCTAAAAGCCTTGGATAGTTGTGTGCAAGTAATTCCCTTTCATGACTCCATAGCCCAACGGATGGCACTTTCTTGAACTATCCTCTCTACTAAAAATCCTGCATTCTACTCTTTTCCTCCCATTACTTTCTCAGTCTGTGATCTCTTGACTCAACCCAACAACCAACCAACCAAATCATTTTAAACCCCCTTTGTGCTTCATAACTAGCCTAACATATCATTTGAGCTCTAAAGATATATCATTCTTTGTTTGATTGGAGAGATCCCTCTCCGCGTCCAAGAGGGCTAGATCTTAGGGCCCCAAAGTGGTTTGATGTTGTCTTATCTTTTGGTATTGCCAAATATGCCAAAAAATATGAACCCCAACATAATGGTGACTCCACTAGGGACTAGACAAATCAGCCTTGATTTGGTAAATCATTGTGGTGGACAGTAAAATCTTGAATCATCCACCTGGCGACTCCACAGTTCCTAAATGATTAAAATACTCCACTGGTGATCAGTAGGCCGCTGATTATCTGTGTTTTCACAAGAATCCACTAGGAGACCATGTCGCAGAGCAACATCAGCCATGCTAAAGACCAAGTCACCCCACTAATGGAAGACTCTAATCAATTTGCAGAAATGCATCCAAGTTTCATAGCAGAGTGTCGTGATACAATTTCAAGTGACTTGGAAGAGCTGGAGGTGGAGGACCTTCCAGGGGCTCTTCTCCTCAGCTCAAGTTTCAATCCCATGCTTAGGAAAATTTTCTTAGAATTGGTGGTTGAAAGATATGAAGCTGAGATCAAATTCCTAAACTCACAAGAAAAATCATATCAGTTCAGAGACCCAAGAGCCTTTTTGGAATGTCTCCCTCCTCCTAAAAAAGAAGAGATTCCACTGCCTTTTGAAATACAAGAAGAAGGTGATCGGGCTTTCATGAGCCATACTGAAGACGCAGTGGAAGACATAGTAATCAAAGCTGCCGAGGATACAGATAGCCTACCAGTCATGGCAGGCCAGAAAGAAGAAAGTGTACACCATGTGTTCGTTGATCCTGTGGCAGATTATATGGAGGCCCTGTTTAACACAAATTCTCCAGCATTGATCCTTCGTCAGGGCCAGATTCATCAGGAGTGGTCACTACCGATGATGACCTCAGTTTTGAAGAAAAACAAGCAGAGCACCTTGTGGTTGTCTCTGATGAGCAGTCAGTGCTTATATCCTTTTTTGTTTCTGCTTGACTGGCTACACTGGCATTATTGTAACACCTAGAAGCATCAAATATTTCCAGGTTAGATTAGAGTAGGTAGGAAAGCTCAATAAAGCTTAGCTATGAGAATGTAGTTAGTTTTTTTTAATTTCTGCAAAGTCTAGCAAGCCAGACAGCCTAATCCTGGCTCGACTATTTTTCAATTTTTGTCTTAGAATGTAGTGAAGAAATCTGCTAGACAGTTTAATCCTGGCAAGTACTAGTTTAGGTAGATAAACTATGAGGCCAACAGTCTAATCTGGTCTCATGGAGTAATAAGGGTAGAGGTAGAATAGGTTTATTTTCCCGCTTGTAAAAAATTGATGATGTAAAGGGTATGCAAGTCCAAATGCACCTAGAAGAAAAAATGTTAGGACTATAGTGTGGGTAGGTAGTTGTTGGGAGAAATTTTTCTGCTAATCTGATATCTTCATGATTTGTGGCAGCTAATCTAAGAAAGAAAATGGATGGGTCATGTACCAGGCATCTGGCCTACACCAAAGATCACTTTCTGGATTCTTGACTCCTTCAAGAAGAAGCCATCCCCATGTGGAGCCACTGTTAGCCCCCTATAAATTTTTTGACAAGTAAACAGGGGGCTAAAATGTTTTTGAGCCTTCAAGGAATGCATTTCTTTCTGAAAACACATCATCCTTGAAGCCTCCTTATACCCTTGTCCTTTAATAAATCCCCACTGCTGTTTCCAGTTATAAAGCCTCTCTGTTTGTGAATAAATGCCCAAAAGGCCTCCTTTTTCCCCTTATATCATCCCTTCTAAGCCTTTGTTTTCATCTTTATCTTCCCTTTCTAAATTCCCCTCTTACCCTCTAAATCCTCCCAAAATTCCCTTTAAATCCTACAAGTTCCCCTTGTTTGGCCCGATTTCCCCTTTTTCCCCCTACCGTTACCCTTTCCCAACCTCAAAATTCATTAAAAGGGGAAAAACCCACTTTTCACTTTATATTAAGGCCTAGCCCCTTAACCACTTCCCCACATGCCCAAGTGCCAGAACTAGGCGCTAAGGTCTCAAGCGCTTATCGCAATCGCAACTGTCGGGCGAGCGCATCTCTGTGTTAGCTTAAATTTTCTGATGTGATTGGGTGTTGGTCTATAGACTTCCACCACAATCTCCGCCGTTGATCTAGCACTTTGATCCAACAGCCCGGCGCTGATCGCACTCCCGCTCCAATCACAATCGCAATTGTCAATCGCTGCCACTTTTCGCCCTCTGCGATTGCGATCTCCCAATTACAATCTCCGCCATTGATCCATAATTTGATCCAACGGCTCGACGCTAATCACAGTCCCACTTCCAATCGCAATAGGAAATTTCATCGTGCCACTCCTTGTTCCCCCCCGATTGTGATTCCCCGATCAAATCACAGCCGTCCATCCATTCCAAGATCCAACGATCCATATTTTTTCCGCTCCCCTCTCATCACTTCTTTCTGTTCCCCGCTGATTCAATCTCCACCGTTGATCTATCACTTAGATCGGACGTCCCGGTGCTAATCGCACTCCTACTCCAATCGCAATCACATTTTTCAATTTCCGCCACCTTCTGCCCTATGCGATTGCAATTTTCCCGATCCAATCTCGACCGTCCGTTAGTCCAAGATCCAATGGCCATAAACCAATCACATCATCGTTCAACCAGACTGTCAACCCCCCCATTCCTCCCATCCAATTGGATCGTAGCTGTCGATCTCCTCCTGAGATCCGACGTTCCTAAATGAATCGCTCTCCACCCACGCCGGGTCCCACCATCCAAAGGCTCTGCTTCATTGTTTTTCTGTGTTTTCCTTTGTAATTCACCCAGGCGTTGATCTTTGGATTTACACTAATGATCATTTCTTCCGCCACTCTTCATTGTTTCCATTGTTCTCCACTGCTCCGCCACCGTTCCTCCGACCTCCACCGCAAATCTTCCACCACCGTCCCCGGATTTTATAATTGATTTAATTTATTATGCAGGGGTCGCAAAGAGGCCACTTCAGCATTGGAAAGTGTTACAGCAGCAGAGATTTAAAGGTTGATTAAATCTTGTAATGGAATAATTGAAGCCTCTCTGTTTGTGGGATCGTTGGATGGCCCAGCGCTAATTGCACTCCCGCTCCAATCGCAATCGCATTTTTCAATTGCTGCCACCTTCTGCCCTTTGCGATTGCGATTTTCCCGATCCAATCTTGACCGTTCGTTAGTCCAAGATCCAACGGCCATAAACCAATCGCATCATAGTTCAACCGGACTGTCAACCCTCCCATTCCTCCCCTCTGATTGGATCGTAGCTGTCGATCTCCTCCTGAGATTTGATGGTCCTAAATGAATCGCCCTCCACCCACGCCAGGTCCAACCATGCAATGGCTCCGCTTCATTGTTTCCGTGTTTTCCTTTGTAATTGGCCCAGGCGTTGATCTTTGGATTTACACTAATGATCATTTCTTCCGCCACTCTTCATTGTTTCCACTGTTCTCCACTGCTCCGCCACCATTCCTCCGACCTCCACCGCAAATATTCTGCCACCGTCCCCAGATTTTATAATTGATTTAATTTATTATACAGGGGTCGCAAAGAAGCCACTTCAGCATTGGCAAGTGTTACATCAGCAGAGATTTAAAGGTTGATTAAAGCTTTTAATGGAATAATTGACGCTTTAATCCTGATTCATAAGACTCGAGGCACAGTTTGAAGACCAAATGCACACGCAACAAGCCATATCTGTGTTAATGTCAGCAGAGCGACGTTTCTCCAAAAGGACACCTTCCTACAGAAGTCTCCATGCCTCCTCGAGCCCTTAAACGTATTTTATGGATAGAAGCTTCTTTAAGACTGTCTGGACAGCAGTTATGGAGGTATAAAGAGACCTGCAGATTTTCTATCCCTGTCATTTATTCTGAAAGGCTAGCACAGAGTTCCAAATAGCCAGAAGGACTTCAAGAAACATCCGAGGTCAATATTGGCCTGACAGAGCCTCCCAGTCTATACCAAAATTACTTACAGCAATGCAGATTTCCATTAAGCAAAGTGGGTATGAACTCTTTCTCCACTCTGTCTTAATGAGATCCATTTAATGAATATCATCTACTCATGTTATTCTCTTCTCCTATAAGAATTCTCGAGAACATATTGTAAAGGTTGTTGTTCGGTTGTTGCCGGTTGCTGTTAGAGGGATTTAGTTTGATTGTTAGAATATTCTTGGGAGGGAGTAGCAGAGTATTTTTTAATGTAGTAGTCTGGGAGGAGAAAGCATGGACTATATTAGTCATTGAGCTCAGAGTATGCGACTAGTTTTGCATCAATTAATCAAGCAAATTTCACAGGATCCTGGTCTATTACTATTGGTGATGTTTTTCTAACACTATTTATTACATTTTCATACTGTTTCATTTTCTGCTGGCTTGCATCAGAAATCTGGCATAGGATTTACCCTTGTTAGGTACCCTATGTTTCTGCTCTCCTTGCCTTTAATGTTTTCTGCCGATTGTGAATCTAAGAGTAAATTCAGCTAATTTAACCAGTGTAGCGAATGTTATTGCCTGCTAGCTGATGTATGAATTCGGGGTTTGCTGCTTAGTTGTTCTTGTTGGGTTTAAGCTGGAAGATTTGGGAACACTGGGGATTACAGTTAGCCCTGTCCACTAGGATCCTTGTGCGACCAGCTAGCCTTTCTAAGATCTCTTGCTGGTGTCAAAGCATTGAAGGTTCAAAGTCCTTCTCTGATCTATAGACCCTGGCTCTGTTAAACTTATCTCTGTTATCCCTCAGAGCATGCTAAAGCTGACCTGGAGTTAAATGACCTCTGGTCTAATCTATAAGCTACCCCTTTTTCCCTCCATTGAAAGCTTCCTTTGAATACGTCCAAGCAGGTCTGGAGTTAAATGACCTGTGACCTGATCTATAGATAGAAACTGGGTTGCTTTCCTTCTCTCACTTTCAATCCTTAATGTTCCATTCCACCACCTATGTAAAAAGATCCTTTAGTGTAGATGACTTGCCCTCTGAAAGCCTTGGCTAGTTGTGTGCAAGTAATTCCCTTTCATGACTCCATAGCCCAATGGATGGCACTTTCTTGACCTATCCTATCTACTGAAAATCCTGCATTCTACTCTTTTCCTCCCATTACTTTCTCAGTCTGTGATCTCTTGACTCAACCCAACAACCAACCAACCAAATCATTTTAAACCCCCTTTGTGCTTCATAACTAGCCTAACATCTCATTTGAGCTCTAAAGATATATCATTCTTTGTTTTATTGGAGAGATCCCTCTCCGGGTCCAGGAGGGCTAGATCCTAGGGCCCAAAGTGGTTTGATGTTGTCTTATCTTTTGGTATTGCCAAATATGCCAAAACATACGAACCCCAACATAATGGTAACTCCACAAGGGACTAGACAAATCAGCCTTGATTTGGTAAATCATTGTGGTGGACAGTAAAATCTTGAATCATTCACCTGGCGACTCCATAGTTCCTAAATGATTAAAATACTCCACTGGTGATCAATAGGCCGTTGATTATCTGTGTTTTCGCAAGACTCCACTGGGAGACCATGTCGCAGAGCAACATCATCCATGCTAAAGACCAAGTCACCCCACTAATGGAAGACTCTAATCAGTTTGTAGAAATGCATCCAAGTTTCATAGCAGAGTGTCGTGATACAATTTCAAGTGACTTGGAAGAGCTGGAGGTGGAGGACCTTCCAGGGGCTATTCTCCTCAGCTCAAGTTTCAATTCCATGCTTAGGAAATTTTTCTTAGAATTGGTGGTTGAAAGATATGAAGCTGAGATCAAATTCCTAAACTCACAAGAAAAATCATATCAGTTCAAAGACCCGAGAGCCTTTTTGGAATGTCTCCCTCCTCCTAAAAAAGAAGAGATTCCACTGCCTTTTGAAATACAAGAAGAAGGTGATCGGACTTTCATGAGCCACACTGAAGACACGGTGGAAGACACAGTAATAAAAGCTGCCCAGGATACAGACAGCCTACCAGTCATGGCAGGCCAGAAAGAAGAAAGTGTACATCATGTGTTCGTTGATCCTGTGGCAGATTATATGGAGGCCCTGTTTAGCACAAATTCTCCAGCATTGATCCTTCGTCAGGGCCAGATTCATCAGGAGTTGTCACTACTAATGATGACCTTAGTTTTGAAGAAAAACAGGCAGAGCACCCTGTGGTTATCTGTGATGAGCAGTCAATGCTTATATCCTTTTTCGTTGCTGCTTGACTGGCTGCACTGGCATTATTGTATCACCTAGAAGCATCAGATATTTCCAGGTTAGATTAGAGTAGGTAGGAAAGCTCAATAAATCTCAACTGTGAGCATGTAGTTAGTTTTTTTTAATTTCTGCAAATTCCAGCAAGCCAGACAGCCTAATCCTGGCTCGACTGTTTTTCAATTTTTGTCTTAGAATGTAGTGAAGAAATCTGCTAGACAGTTTAATCCTGGAAGGTACTAGTTTAGGTAGAGAAACTATGAGGCCAATAGTCTAATCTGGTCTCATGGAGTAATAAGGGTAGAGGTAGAATAGGTTTATTTTCCTGCTTGTAAAAAATTGATGATGTAAAGGGTCTGCAAGTCCAAATGCACCTAGAAGAAAAAATGTTAGGACTATAGTGTGGGTAGGTAGTTGTTGGGAGAAATTTTTCTACTGATCTGATATCTTCATGATTTGTGGTAGCCGATCCAAGAAAGAAAGTGGATGGGTCAAGTACCAGGCATCTGGCCTACACCAAAGATCACTTTCTGGATTCTTGACTCCTTCAAGAAGAAGCCATCCCCATGTGAAGCCACTGTTAGCCCCCTATAAATTTTTTGACAAGTAAATAGGGGGCTAAAATGTTTCTGAGCCTTCAAGGAATGCATTTCCCTATGAAAACACATCATCCTTGAAGCCTCCTTATGCCCTTGTCCTTTAATAAATCCCCACTGTTGTTTCCAGTTATAAAGCCTCTCTGTTTGTGAAGAAATTCCCAAAAGGCCTCCTTTTTCCCCTTATATCATCCCTTCTAATCCTTTGTTTTCATCTTTGTCTTCCCTTTCTAAATTCCCCTCTTACCCTCTAAATCCTCCCAAAATTCCCTTTAAATCCTAAAAGTTCCCCTTGTTTGGCCCGATTTCCCCTTTTTCCCCCTTCGTTACCCTTTCCCAACCTCAAAATGCATTAAAAGGGGCCAAAACCCACTTTTCACTTTATATTAAGGCCTAGCCCCTTTCGGCCTAGCCCCTTAACCACTTCCCCACATGCCCAGGCACCGGAACCAGGCGCTAAGGTCTCAAGCGCTTATCGCAATCGCAACTGTCGGGTGAGCGCATCTCTGTGTTAGCTTAAATTTTCCGATGCGATTGGGTGTTGGTCTATAGACGTCCACCACAATATCCACCGTTGATCTACCACTTTGATCCAACGGCCCGACGCTGATCGCACTCCCGCTCCAATTGCTTCCACTTTCCGCCCTCTACAATTGCGATCTCCCGATTACAATCTCTTCCGTTGATCCATAATTTGATCCAATGGCTCGGCGCTAATTGCACTCCCGCTTCCAATCGCAATCGGAACTTTCACTGTGCCACTCCTTGTTTCCCCCCGATTGCGATTCCCCGATCAAATCACAGCCGTCCATCCATTCCAAGATCCAACGATCCAGATTTGTTCTGCTCCCCTCCCGTCGCTTCTTTCTGTTCCCTGTCGATTCAATCTCCACCATTGATCTATCACTTAGATCAGATGGCCCAGCGCTAATTGCACTCCCGCTCTAATCGCAATCGCATTTTTCAATTGCCGCCACCTTCTTCCCTTTGCGATTGCGATTTTCCCGATCCAATCTTGACCATTCGTTAGTCCAAGATCCAACGGCCATAAACCAATCGCATCATAGTTCAACCGGACTGTCAACCCTCCCATTCCTCCCCTCTGATTGGATCGTAGCTGTTGATCTCCTCCTGAGATTTGATGGTCCTAAATGAATCGCCCTCCACCCACACCGGGTCCCACCATGCAATGGCTCCGCTTCATTGTTTTTCCATGTTTTCCTTTGTAATTGGCCCAGGAGTTTATCTTTGTATTTACACTAATGATCATTTCTTCCGCCACTCTTCATTGTTTCCACTGTTCTCCACTGCTCCGCCACTGTTCCTCCGACCTCCTCCGCAAATCTTCTGCCACCGTCCTCGGATTTTATAATTGATTTAATTTATTATGCAGGGGTCGCAAAGAGGCCACTTCAGCATTGGCAAGTGTTACAACAGCAGAGATTTAAAGGTTGATTAAAGCTTGTAATGGAATAATTGATGCTTTAATCCTGATTCATAGGACTCGAGGCACAGTTTGAAGACCAAATTCACACACAACAAGCCATATCTGTGTTAATGTCAGCAAAGTGCCATTTCTCCAAAAGGACACCTTCCTACAGAAGTCTCCATGCCTCCTCGAGCCCTTAAATGTATTTTACGGACAGAAGCTTCTTTAAGACTGTCTGGACAATAGTTATGGAGGTATGGAGAGACCTTCAGATTTTCTATCCCTGTCATTTATTTCGGAAGGCTAGCATAGAGTTAAAAACAGCCAGAAGGACTTCAAGAAACATCCGAGGTCAATATTGGCCTAACAGAGCCTCCCAGACCATACCAAAAGTACTTACAGCAATGCAAATTGCCATTAAGCGGAGTGGGTATGAAATCTTTCTCCACTCTATCTTAATGAGATCATTTAATGAATATCTTCTACTCTTGTTATTCTCTTCTCCTATAAGAATTCCCGAGAACATATTGTAAAGGTTGTTGTTCGGTTGTTGCCGATTGCTGTTAGAGGGATTTAGTTTGACTGTTAGAACAAACTTGGGAGGGAGTAGCAGAGTAGTTTGTAATGTAGTAGGCTGGGAGGAGAAATTATGGACTGTATTAGCCATTGAGCTCAGAGTATGTGACTGGTTTTGCATCAATTAATCAAGCAAATTTCACAGGATCCTAGTCTATTACTATTGGTGATGTTTTTCTAACACTGTTTATTACATTTTCATAATGTTTCATTTTCTGTTGGCTTGCATCATAAATATGGCATAGGATTTACCCTTGTTAGGTACCCTATGTTTCTTCTCTCCTTGCATTTAATGTTTTCTTCCAATTTTGAATCTAAGAGTAAATTCAGCTAATTTAACCAGTGTAGCAGATGTTATTTCCTGCTAGCTGATGTATGAATTCGGGGTTTGCTGCTTAGTTGTTCTTGTTGGGTTTAAGCTGGAAGATTTGGGAACACTGGGGATTAGAGTTAGCCCTGTCCACTAGGATCCTTGTGCGACCAGCTGGCCTTTATAAGATCTCTTGCTGGTGTCAAAGCATTGAAGGTTCAAAGTCCTTCTCTGATCTATAGACCCTGGCTCTGTTAAACTTATCTATGTTTTCCCTTGGAGCATGTTAAAGCTGACCTGGAGTTAAATGACCTCTGGTCCGATCTATAAGCTACCCCTTTGTCCCTCCATTGAAAGCTTCCTTTGAATACGTCCAAGCAGGTCTATAGTTAAATGACCTCTGACCTGATCTATAGACAGAAACTGGATTGCTTTCCTTCTCTCACTTTCAATCCTTAATGTTCCATTCCACCACATATCTAAAAAGATCCTTTAGTGTAGATGACTTTCCCTCTAAAATCCTTGGCTAGATGTGTGCAAGTAATTCCCTTTCATGACTCCATAGCCCAATGGATGGCACTTTCTTGACCTATCCTCTCTACTGAAAATCCTGCATTCTACTCTTTTCCTCCCATTACTTTCTCAGTCTGTGATCTCTTGAATCAACCCAGCAACCAACCAACCAAATAATTTTAAACCCCCTTTGTGCTTCATAACTAGCCTAACATCTCATTTGAGCTCTAAAGATATATCATTCTTTGTTTTATTGGAGAGATCCCTCTTCGGGTCCAGGAGGGCTAGATCCTAGGGCCCCAAAGTGGTTTGATGTTGTCTTATCTTTTGGTATTTCCAAATCTACCAAAACATAGGACCCCAATAGTAACTTCCAACTGCTGAAGCTCCTTAAAAATAACGTTGTTGAGGCATTTGTGAAAATATACATGTGTTCTAGCTCTCTTTTCTGAAGATTTATTGCTGTATTGACTCATGCATTCTACTGTATCATGAAAGGGCTTCATCATAATGTTGATTTGCTGCTGTATTACTAAAATACAAGTCTCCTTACTGATCTCCATTGAACATCTTCTAAAACTACGCAATTCCTAAAGCATTTCTTGCATTTGGCTGCAGCCTTCCTCTTTGGGTGCTTTTTAGCTAGTCTAGTTTTTGGGAGATCTGTTTAGTGAGTATAAAATATTTTTTTTATTTTATGAAATTACATATATAAGTCCCATACAACATAAATAAGAGGAACCAAGTCCTGATTTGTGTTAATTTTACACATTTTTACTTGTACAACGTTTCTCTTGAGCACCTTGTTGAAATTCCTGAAAAATGATCATTACAGTGGTATCAAAGCGCCAATCTTGGAACAACCTGTGCTTGCCTTGGAGCACTAGTCATGTTGTATTCTAAACAAGATGATACTCCCACTGAGAGGGAAAGGAGGTACCAAAATAGAATTCATAGAAAGTATGACTACACCACTGATGATTTTGACAAGGGTCAGGACAAGGGGAAAGCCCCTGAAACTAAGAAGGATAAGGAATCAGAGGAGTTTGAAAAAAATATTTTGGAGATCATGCAAGATATTTCCAAGGAGATCAAAGAAATGAGGATGGATAGAATGAGGGAATATTTTGGGATATTTCATCAAGGAGAGATTTCTGACATGTCTCACTATGGGATTGGACAACTTGTGAGATTTCCACAAGCTCCACAAGCCTCAAAATGCTCTAATATGCCTACCTTCTTGGTTGTAGAGAATGAAGGACCACAAGATAAAACCTCCCTTGAAGATTAATTTTTGGAGTATGACTCTCAGAGTCAGAGATTCAAGGATAACTTGAGTTTCCAAGACTTTTGCTATCTCAAGGACTTGAGGAGACAATGGCAACAATATAGAGATGGTGGTTTCTTTCAGGGAAGACACCACACTATGGGAAGATTATTCTTGCCAAATTTTGACGGATCATCCTCTTGTTCTACCAAGGCATGGGTGGAAAAGCTGGATATCTATTTCCAGTTGAACAAAGTCCCTGAAGTAGAAGCCATCAAGATTGTTGTGCTACACTTTGAGGGTGAAGCCCACAACTAGTGGTTCCATGGGCTATCTACATTGGGACACAACAATGTGTCTACCTATGCTGAGTTCACTAGAATACTGGTGGAGAGATTTTACCGGAAGGATCCTGAGGCACCTTTTATAAGCCTTGCAAAGCTAAAGCAGATAGGATATGTAGAGACATATATCTCATAGTTCCTGAGATTTTTGGTCATGGTCCCTGATATATATGTAGAAAGGATAGTCTAAATGTTCATTGATGGCCTGGAGGAATCTTTGCATGGCTTGGTTAAGTATACCAATCCCATAACTTTGCATGATTCCATTGAGAGGGCTAGAGATCTCCAAGATGCCCTGCCAAGAGCAAAGGAAACTTTCCAAAGCAAAGCCTTTCCCTCTTCTAAGGGGAAATAAGGGAAAGCTACTCCACCCAAGGAGAGCTCACTGAAGAAACCTCTTTACATTGATCTTCAGAGGGAGTTGAGGAAAAAGAGATTGTGTTTCACTTTTCAAGAGCCATGGGTACCGGGACGTAGATGTGTTGCTAGAAGGGCACACTGTATAGAGGTATTATCAAATTTTGAAGAGGAATATGGGAATGAGGGACCAAGGAGGGGTCACAGTGTTGGTTAAGATGAGGAGGAACACCAAACACCATCCAAAAATAAAGAAGGAACCTTTGCTCCAACAAGTGGGACTCTTGCTTCTTTGAGAGGAGTGCCCAAGTACTTGACCCTAAGGGTACAAGGTTTAGTCATAAACCAAAGAGTGTCTATTCTGATTGAAAGTGGGGCAACCCACAAATTTATTGATGCTCACCTTGTGAAAAGGAGAGGGATCCCCACTGATACTTTTGATGGGTTCTCTATTTTCGTCCTAGGAGATAGAACTATGCAATGCATGCAATATGTTCCATCACTTTCTATCACTATGGGATCCTACACTTTGGTGGATCACTTGTTTGTAGTGGACATACTAGACACTAATATCATCTTGGGTGTCCAATGGTTGATTACCTTGGGGAAGGTTACCACTGATTGGAAGGCCTTGCAAATGGAGTGGGTGGACTTGAAGAGTGGGAAACCACAAATCATTCAAGGCATGCACACTTATCCCACACCTAATGTTTCCACACAAACAACAAAGTTGGATTTTTGCAGTGGAAGAAAGTATCTCACAGTTCCTTCTCTCATGTTTATGAGGATGTTGCAAGGGACATTGTTACCTCATGGAAATCCACTTGGAATGTAATTATATTTTGATCTTGTGGGGAAAGCCTCACAAGGTGCTGCTCCAAAAATAGATCAAGCAAGGATTGGAGAGCAAGCTACAACACTGTGGGAGGAAGGAAAGGGGAGGATCAGCTTCCCAACAAACAATTTTGGCATGTGTAATGTCAAAGAAGAAATCAGCAACAAGGCAAGCACCACCATAAATGTATCAGCAGTGCTGTCATTGTTGAGCTGTGTAGATCCATATTCAAGATTTCAACTCCTTGTGGAGTAATCCAAAGATCTTCACACAGGGATGATATTATATGGCATGAAGCAAGGGAGAGGCTATTTGGTCCATGAAGGGGTCATATATCATCTTGGTAAAGTATTCTTGTCTCAAGCCTCTAAGCTTAAGCAAGAGATACTACAAAGAGCACACAAAGAGCTCCTTTCCAGCTATATGCAGTCATCAAAGATCTACACCCTAATCATGAGGAGTTTTGATTGGGAGGGTATGAAGGAGGAACTACATCAGCACTTACAAGAGTGCAATAGTTATGAGGATTTGGGTTAGCCAATGGACTCTATGCAAGATTCATTTCAGCGATCTCTTCCTTCTCTTAAAAGAGGAGAAATGCCCATGCCCAACTCCATGTGTGTGGGAGACTTGAATGGTAAATAATCTGATCTTATGGAGCATGTTTATTTTTCTGATTTGACATATTCTCTTACCATATGTATGCAGGCCATGGCTCCTACAAGGAGTGATATTACGTGTAGATCTCATGGCATTGGTGAGGCTAATAAAAATTCTAAATCTGGTCACTCCCTTGAGGTGCATGTTAGTCACCAGTATTTTTCACCTGTTCATGATGAATAGTTTCTTAAGCCAAGTTTTCTAGAAGATGATCTCCAATTTGTCAAATCTGTCATCTAGAAAACACCCCTAAACAATTTTTTTCCTCCTATCTTTTCCAGTCAACCTATGATGAGAAAAACATAGTTGTCAAGTCTTATCTAGTTTCAGTCGTACAATCCTGTCCATGAGCTGTCATAAGATAAAGGTTATCTGTTGTCATTTACCCCCATTTCCAAGTCATTCATTATCCAATTGTTGATAAAATATCAGCCATCCTACCTCTGGTCATATGTCATTTTGAGATCTAATCCTACCCAAAGAAAATACTCAAAACCTGTCAAAGATCTCCCCTAAGTTAGGTAGTGTCACTTTAGGGAATCCCTTCCTTGGAAAAAACATCCTGAGCCAAAATATTTTGTTCAATACCATTCAACCCTAAATTAGCGCTTAATCTGCAAAAAACAAAGCTTGATGCACCCATAGGTCACGCCACTAAAAGTTCTTGATGTCTCAGAAGTACATGTTTCAAAAGACAAACTGATATTATGTTGATCTACAGTGTTTCAGTGTCTCTTTCAAAAGTAGAGATGCACAAGTATTCTAGAAGACATCATCAAACTGAACATAAGAAGACAACTGCTTCTCATGTTTTTTTGAGCCTGGGATAAGAATAGAAGTCAGAGATAAAATTCAATAAACCTCTGCAAACATAGTCAAGAAAGGTCAGTAAGTAATGACTAGTAAGAAAATACTCTACAAATACAAGTCATGTGGCTCCTGGTTTAAAGGTTCACAAGGATATTCTAACAACAAGATACATAACTCAAAACATGCCTCTTATAGCATATTGTCAATTTTTCACTTTATTACTTATTGTGATATACCAAGCAGATATATGTATTACAAAGAAATATGACACAGTTTGAGAAATGGATGAAATTTCATGACTGTGTTAACCTCCTCCAAGCAAAAACAGATGGTTGGGTGACATGTTGAAAACCTCCTCCAAGCAAGAGCAGATGGTTGGGTCACATGTTGAAAACCTCCTCTAGTATAAAGAGCAGATGGTTTGGAAATATTATGTTAACCTCCTTCATTTAAAAGTAGATGGTTAGGAACATGATAAGGGCCTCCTTCATTTAAAAATCAGAGGGTTAGGAACAGAGGTATAGCCTCATTCAAAGAGCACAAGACTAACAATGTTTCAAATGACCTAAAAACTTGTTTACACCACTTCCTCCAAAAGGATGAAACAAATGATATATCAGTAGTGTTTCAAATGGTGTTTAAATGAGTTTCATTGTTTAAAGGACATAATTGAAAATTAGTAAAAGCAACTAAAGGTTCATGGTTTGAAGCCATTTGTGACATCATCAAAGTAGTGATAGGAGGGTTTGAAAAGAATTATCTTCTCTTCTATCTATAAAGGCCTCCTTCGAAGAGTAACCAGAGGCATGAATGTTTGAATAAAGGATACCATTTGAAATTACATTGCACATAGGCCATTTTGTTTTAAAAGGTTGGGCAATGCAGCCAAGATGCATCCCAGGCATATAGTCCTTGTGTGAGTTGCACCTTGAACTTGATAAAGCAACAACCCTTCTTCAGTACTTCGCCAAATGTAGCAGATTATACTTGGATGTTACTGGGGACTCAATTCTGACAAATATACAAGGATAAAAGGCTCACTTGCTCAAAATCTAAGTCATCTTTAAATCATGTTTCCATGATACCTAACCAAGCAGATTACTAAAATAGTTGAAGAACTAGAATAACAACATTTCCATTAGAACCATCAGAGATGGAAATTGGCATTAATATTATTACACTAATGCAACATAGTCCTAAAAATTGTGATGATACATTACAAATAAAGTTTTTCTATCAGGTGGCTAAAAGGTTAGGCATAATATCTCCAAAAGCAGTGGTAACAGAGAAAAAATCTCTATAAAAGCTACTTGACATCTATCAGACCCTGTTGACATCACATATAAACAGTATGACTCTGTGAAAGGGATTAAAATGAGCCTAATGGTAAAACATGTCATGACAAAGGAACAAAAGATGTGTTTATTTATTTGCAAAATAGTCCATCTATATCCAGGATCACTGTTGGCCCAAAATAAGTTTGAAGACGAGAAAATGGCTCTCTGCAACTACGAGAATGTTGCCAAAATCACAGTTTGAGGAGGTAACACCACAATCAAAATAAATGTTAGTATAAAGCTCCTAACAATGATCTATGTTTTTATATGACAAAAATCCTTTTCAAAAAGGAATAAACCCTCCAAACTATGCTGCAAACTCATTGAAGTGTTTCAAATAAAAAGGCGGAAGAGACCATTTAAAAGGCCCATTGTGCATTTTCAAACCACGAAACAAGTGTTCACTAGCCTGCTCACTGGAGGAAAAAGCTTTTTCGGGCATATTTTTAAGTTTTTGGGGCTCAAAAGTCTGCGCGGCGTGCCTGTATATGTGCGCGACATGCCTGTGAGCGCCCGAACGAAGAGTTTAAACTACGGCGTGGTGCGCATGTGTCTGCGGTCACCGGGCACCTGAAACTGACCTGATTTCCTCCATCTGCGCGGTGCTCTCTGCTGCAAACGACCCGCTCCTCCATTAGCTTTCAAGAAAAAAGCTCTTTTATGCTGCTCCAATGATCAAACAAGATCCATAAATATTTTTCAAGGTAATTTCCTTACTTCTTGGTAAATTTGGAAGTTAAAGGTTTCCTGTTGTGGTTTTGAAAAGTGTAGAGACAGTGAAGAAAGAGAAGACTGATGTGCCATTTTTCAAAGTTCTCTTTGTGCCATGAAATAACTAAAAACACCCACAGTTTCTAGAAGAAAAACAGAGTGTGGTTGGGGGTCTCAAATCAGTTTGGGAAGTATCTTAACAGTGGTTTTAAAGGCATTTAATCATCTAAAAAAGCACAGAGAGAAATAGTGATTAGGAGATTGGGCCTTTGGTCAAAATCAAGGAAGTATTTTTTGCTGTGATTGTCAAAGATTAATACAGTGATAGGGGAAGGTGTTTTATCAGTTTCAAAAGAGCCCTAATTACTTTTCAAAAACAGTGATAACAAAAGAGCAGTGCTTGAGGGTAGGATCTTTTGTGACAAAACAAAAGAGATCCTTCTTCAACAAAGAACCACAAATACATATTATTCAATATCTTTGCCCAAACACAATGATAAAGTGTTTTTGGTTATCATTTGACAAATAATTTTTTGTTAGCACAGTGATGAAGAAGCACAGTGACTTACAAGGAGGACAAGGTGTGGTGTTGGGAAATTATTTTAGAGACCATTTGAATCAGCTTGTCTTGGTCAGCCAACAAAGAGTATCCAAAGAAAAATGCGTCCTAGACAAGATAGCAGAAGTGGCCCTCACAAAAGGTATGAACCTTTATCAACTGAGGAAGTAAATGTCCATCCTTCAGTACTTTTTAACTTTCATGAAGTAGGATGTTTGGAGTTTTGTCAAAGGGTTCAGAAGGTGAAAATTTATCTTCCCTTGACACACTTATTTTCTTTAAGATTGCAAGGGAAACATGTTCATCTAGCAGGCTTATATTTCAAGCTTTCTCCTGGATCCATTTCCAGAGCTACCAAAATTCCATATGTCAAAGAAAAATGGTTTAAGCAGAGCTACCTAGACTCAGATCAATGCAAACCCTTTTTGAAACTAGAGCATCGGGATGCATGCCCATCCATCTATCCTTTTCCATATTTGTTGACCAGCTATGCTCCCCTCATGAATATAATCATGAAATATTTCACATGTGAGGGAAGGTTTTCCCGGGTTTATGCTTACCATATCAGGCTACTCATGCACTTTATGAGAACCCAATTGCTACACCTCCCCTTTTTCCTTCATATAAGTATTGAAAAGATGGCTTCCACTATTTAAAAGAGACCTTCCTCTTAGCAGCCAACTTGTCTTTTCCAACATTCGCTTATCAAAATTGTCATTCTCCATCAACTTGAGAAGAAGGGAATGTCTTGGGACACTTTCATTTCACATCCCGATTTCGCCACTACTTCTTCATCCCATGCATCTCCTTCACCTTCCACTCATCCTCTTTCTCCTTCTTCAAGTAAACCCACTCCTAAGAAGAAAAAATCTCCCATGATTGATCAAGAAGAAGAGCATAACGAGGAAGAACAATACAGTGAGGAAAGACAACACAGTGATGAAGAAGAGTACAATGAGGAAAAGTAGCATAGTGATAAAGAGAAAAACAGTGAAGAGGATCAAAGTCAAAGGAAGCAAAATGAAGAGGAGAAAAGTGAAGAAAAGCATAGTGATGAAAAGCAGCACAGTGATGAAGAAGAGCAGTACAATGAAGAGGGAAATGATGAAGAGATGGAACAGTTTGATGAGGAACACAAAAGTCACAAAGAGGAGAATATTGGTAGCCCTCATAGCAGAAAACATGATGAGGATGAAGCACAAAACATTGAGGATACAGAGCCTAAAATTACTAAAGAAAGCAGGGACAAAAGTGAAAAGGGCAGCCCTCAAGGAGATATGCAAGGTGACATTCAAGGCATTCATGAAGAGGGTCAAAATAGTGGCAAGGATGATGAGGGGAGTAGCAAGGGAAAAGACCAAATAGAGCATGTGCTAGCTTCCTCTCCTAGGCAAGGGGCCACGCTTTCTTCTCCAAAGGTAACAAAGCCCCAAACATCAAGAAAGAAAGTGACTCAAATTGTAACTCCAAATGTTACTAGAGCCCTCCGAAGCAAAGTGAAGTTGCCCAAGCAATCCATTGTTGAATTACCAAAGAGGAGGAAGACCAAGAAGGCCACCCAAAGCAAGGGAAAGGAGAAGGAAGAAAGTAGCCATGAGAAAGAGAGAGACTTTGACATAATTTAGATAAACAGTGATGACAGCCACAATGAGGCCAGAATCCTAGAGTCTCTCTTGATAAATAGAGAAGAACAAATTCATGATCTAAGAGCGGATCTAAAGAGGTCTAAAAACCTCATTCACTTTCTGCAAACACAAAACAAGCAGATGAGTGTCCACATGGCGGTATATGAGACACGGGCTATCAAGTATAAAAAAGAGGCCTCCAAAGTGAAAATTAAGTTGGAAAAACTCATGGGAAAGTTCAATGATAGTGAAGAAGAAGATCAGCGAAGGAGAAAGAGGCCAAGGACCATGGGACTCAGAAGAGCTTTGGAGAAACAAAAAGAGGAAGAGGCTGCCCTTTTCCAATCTTTTCCTCTTACTACTTTATTCACCCAAGAGATAGAAAACAATAGAGAAGCATGGCTTGAAAGGGTGAATGACTACTTGGAGAAGAATTTGGAAAAGGCCAATAGAGATTTGGACCTTCAAAGAAAAATGACTGGGCACTATAGGAAGCTTAATCAATTCGCCCGACGGAAATTGAAGGCCACACAAGAAAAGCTCAAGGAGGCTCAAAAGAGGCGCTCGACAACAAAAATGAAGAAAGAAATATCAAGGCTTCAAATTTTGGCCTCCGCTTCTCAGCATGCTTCTGAAAACCCATGAGGGTCATGCTCGCCAAAATTGGGCAAAATTAGACAATTTTTGGTTTTTTGACATTTTTGGGATTTTTGCTAAAAATCATGGGCATCACCATTTTTGTTTGAAGCATCCTCAAAGGATGAAAATGGTATCATTGGATGCCATAATTTTAGGGGCATCTACTCAGTGAATTTCAGATCAATTGAAGATGATTTGGTCCCCCAAAGTGCCGAAAACAGTCACTTTTTCAACGCTCTGCCCCGCATATCAGCAAAGGCTATTTTCTGGGTTTTTCCACACAAGTCAGTTTTTCTCAGGCTTTCAGTGATCATTTTGGAGAAAAAAAATAATTTTCAGAAACCATAAATCTAGATATTTCTAACGAGCTTTCACGGGCCTCATTTCGACATCGAGAAGGCCTCCAAAAGTTTCCCACAAAACAGGGGTTTTTCTGCTGATATATTTCTTAAGTATTTTTGTGAAAAATGCACTTTTCTGAAGTGGTTTTTCCTAATGTGCGTTTAGCCTTTTTTGGCCATTATTAGTTAGGAAAAGTCAATATAATTTCCTTTTTTAGCATTTTTAGTATATTTTTATAGATATTTTGTGCCTTGGGCTTTGCAAAGCCTCAAGGACAAGATCAGATATTTTTGATGGGCCAATGAGCTTGCTAGTTGCACTAGGAGGTTTTCCCTCATCTTGGCCCATATATTCCAAGAGAATTCATTGTAAATGAGGCTAAACTTGATGATATAGAGCAATATATGGTTATACAAACTTGGAAGAAATACTTGTCTCATGCATTGGATAGTTTCTTAAATGTTTTTGGATGATGAAAGAGGACTGTTGTTGGATTTCTTGACTTGATAAAATGGTATAGTGTCCCTCTCTATTATGTTTCTTAGTTTTCATACATATTTCATGTTCTTGCTTGTTGTAAAACAGTAGAGAATAGATTTTAGACATGCCCATGGAGGCACCTCAAATTTCCTATTTCATTATAGCTTCTATGTTTTCTTCCTTCTTAGTCATATCAAAGAATCCTTGATTTCTTTTTTATCACTGAAGAAATTGTTTGCTTGTTTCATTTATGGTTTTATGCATGCTAAGTATGATTTAGGATATGCCCTGCTTACTCAAGGCTAGTCATAGCTCCACCTCCGAAACCTTTCTTTGAATGTTTGATTGTCCTAGTTGAACCAAAGATGTCTTGTGTTGATCTTGCCCTTTGCCTAAAAATCTGCAATCTTTGTTCAAAGTGCTCGACAGCTTGAAATACTATGTCTAGGCATTTCCTCATAGTGGTTTGAGTTATTTTTTTGTCTTAATTGTCTTTCCCCAAAGTCTGCTAGCAATTTCCTAAATTTAGAGAGTCATGTATCTCGATGTATTGCTTGAATGTTTATTTCTATGCATTTATCAGTTTGAAGTTACATTTATCATGATTAATGGTTAGCCCTACCATATAAATGTCAACTATTGAACTATTTATGTTTGAAATCCCTTGTCCTTCACAAATTTAGTGTCCATCTCACTTCATTTTACCTTAAGATCCATTTTACCTTGATCAAATCGGCCCTTCAACATACCTTGTATCACCATATGAAGCTTTCTCGACCTTTTTGACCCCATAGCCCAGTTGATCTGACAATATTTTTATCTATATTAATCTTTGATCAGTTCCTCCCTCACAAACCTAAAAGAAAAACCAAAAACCTACTTCACAACTAGCCTAAAATCAGAAACACAAGAAGCAAAACACATAGATATCCCTTACACAAATAGAGAGAGCCCTCTCTGAGTCCAGGAAAGCTAGGTCCTTGGGCTCCAAAGATTGGTTTGATGTTACCCTGTGTTGTATGGATTAATCAATCTTGCGGACAAGAACGATCTCCCTAGTACCAAAAAATTAATCTAGCAACAAACAGCCAAATGAACTAATCTTTCTCTAAGCATATATGATTTACAAATAGCACTATAGAGGTGTAAAAGACTTACCGTAGGTCCAATGCTTGTTTGAAGTAGTTGTTATCCCTCGTGCACTTGAAGGAGTTATCTTCATAAACTTGCAGTCACAAACAAGCAAACATTAAATAGCACCTATATAGTAAACATCATAAATCATGCTTATCATAGTGATCAAGGAATCTATGAAATAAACAGTTAACTAACAACTTATTGAGAAAAATGAATTCATTTGTATTAACTTTAAAAGAAGGAAAACCTTACAACCTTAGCCTTGATGTTGAACAGGCCTTCCCGGGGTCCGAAGCAGGAATCTCTTCTACTCTGATAAGCTCTGTACTCCTCCAACCAAGAAAAATAGAGGTTTGTGATCTCTCCTCACAAAAATCTCAGTTAACTGAGTCTGAATCCCAACAACACTTAACCTCAAATAATTCAAAGCTTGAAATCCCTTTCAGGCTACACAATGCCTCTTTTTATAGTGGAAAGGAAGAGGTTTTCAGTTCCAATTATGAATTGATAGAATCCTCCTTCAAAGGGATAAGCTCCTCATATCAAGGGGTTAGCTCCATAAGGTAAGGGATACATGAACCTCAAAAGAGCGGTTCTGCCACTGCAAGATTCTTTCTAGAAGCCTCTAGAATTTACTGAAAGTGAGCTTTTTTTTATTTTACTTGAGCCTTTTTAATATTTACAGGGGTCCGCACCCATAACACAGAGAAAGTGCATTCAGGTACGCAGGAGACATGAACATTCGGTGCGAGACCCCAGGCAAGATATAGAGAAAGTGCGACACCAAAGTTAAGGAGATTTTTAGGAACTTTTCTCTGATTTTCAAGGCTTGACATGAGGACCCCATATGTTAGACTTGCAAAGGAGGAAGTATGAGTGATAACAGGATCATAAGAGGCAAAATGTCGTGGATTACAATATTTATGTAAATATATCGTCTATCCTAAAGTGAAAATTTCCATTAGATGAACAAGTCTATTAGTTATATAGAAGGAAAAAGTAGCAATTTATCATTTCAAGGACTGGTCCTGTGATGACTCCACTGCAATCCTGAAAGATCAATGGAAATATATATATATATATATATATATATATATATATATATATATATATATATACATATCATCGCTGAGGTAGGCATTCCCATACTCAGATAAAAACTAACTAGAAAATTGATTTAAACTGTTATGATACAAGAATGATTTTCAATACATCAACAGTATAGACATGTGTAGACACAGTATGGATGCAACCATCTGTTTATGAATAGTCCCCTGTATAAATGAATAACAAAATTCCTCGCAACCTGGATGGTAGAAACTAGATCCAGGGTCTTGATTTTTTTTTCTTGAACCAGTACGATTCTATCCATGTGAATGAATGTGTCGAAGTCGAACATGGTAGAAACCATTTGATTACTAGTCAATAATTTAAATGTTAACAAGTGTGAGAGTAACCACTAGTAATGTCAATCGCTCTCAAAGTACTTTAGAACTCCATGAAAATGTGAATGGAATGAGTGAAGTCGAACATGTCACTTAATCATTCGATCAAGGTCAATGATGCAAACTATCAAGCCGACAAGGAAATCACAACAGTCGAGGCATGCAGAGATTTCAAGGTACCGATAATTTCTAGATCAAAAACCACTCGTATAATGAGTCATTGGTGCGAAAGAAATCCACGTAGGGTCACAACACGAAATCATAGATCAAGTTTTGAAAATATATTGGCAAGGACTGACTCACGGATGGTCAAAATAAATGACAGATATTTTGCAGATGAATGGTTTATTTGAACTGTCCTCTTGAACACATGACGACACAGCAGAAGGCTTGGTGACAATTGACCCAAAGCTAATACCTAGAAACCGGCTGAAAACTTTCAATGTGGTTTGATTAAATATTAGGCAAAGGATTTCCCAACCCAGGTGAACAAAAGTGTTATATTCAAGAGTGGTTAACTGGATTTTCAAAAAATCAAAATACAAAAAACAAGTCCATTTTTCTCTCTTTTCCCCCACCATTTCTGGCAAGTACCTCTTTATTTTTGACAAGCTTGAGGAGGATAACATTTACTTGTTTATAATCTCATCCTTCGGATGAGTCCAACTTAGTTTAAGATTCGAACCCTAAGAAGGAGTGGTTCATTCCTGTTTAGAATTGAACAGGTCCTTTACTGTTAAATTTTAAGGAGTCTAGTATAGGAGAAACTCGGTGTTTTTCAATTTTAGGGAGTCAGAAGAAAAAACTTAAGAAAACTCCATGGGTGTATTTTTTTATAAATTTAGCCTCTCGAGCCTGAAAAAGGATAAAATAATGCGGGAGAGAACTCTATTGACCGTAATTAGTCAACGTATACCTTTTTCATAAATAGTCCATTTCAGTCCGTAAAAGGGGTAAACTTATACTGAAGGGACGATCATTCATTTATTTTAACGAGTTCGAATAATCAAGTGCTCAGCAATATTTTCATGTTTAAAGAGTCTGAAAAGGGCTTAAAAGAGGACTCCAATGTTTCGCTTTTTCGTGAATTTTTGAAAGAGTCTGAAAAAGTGATAAAAGTATGCTCTTTGTTGAAAAATGATCAATTCTCCTAAAAAATCCAATTTCCGCACAAAAACTTGAAACATTACACATACCTGTTTGAGATAAATAAAATGCTTTCAAAAATAACATTTTTAAAGTAAAAAATAAACAAATTAAAAATTCATTTATTCGAAAAAACTTATAAAAAGGACTTTTCTAACTTCATTTTTACCATTCGAGTTCAGAGTGAAAAGTAAAAGCTTTTGGATAAAAAAGTTCCTGTGAAGATTCTGGAAAATCTGTCCGAAAAAATCGAGAACTGTCAGCTCTAGGTAATCCACGACCTCCTAATCTTGTATTTCATCCGTTTTCATTTCATTTTTAGGCTTTAGATTCCATTTTTAAGAGAAAAATATGTTTAAAAAATCGCCCGCGGGGGTCCGCAGGCGTAACACACGGGGCCCTACGGACCCCGACTTTTTCCTATGTTGAAAAAAGTCGTGGGTCCGCACTTGTGACACAGCGCTCATGCATTCCTACACACTATGTATGAAGACAAAGTGCGGACCCCGCGCAATTGAATTTCAAAATTAAATTTCTCACTTGCCACCCAAAAATTTTCAAATTAGATTGTTCTAATATATCTTTTTATGCATTGTAGGATAAACAAGATGCTAATTTGGAGAGAACGTGAGCATGAAGATGTGGATGACGCCGCAATGCTCCATTTTCCCACAATGCAAGCATTAAGAGCATGCGGTTTGTATAAATTCTGGGCCATTCAGGGCATGAGGGCACAGGTAGACCTCCTAACATGGTTGGTGAATAGGTGGAATGTACAGGACCAGTGTTTCTTTATTGGCGGCCACCGGCTCGAAATTGAGCTGGAGGATATCTATTTTTTGACTGGTTTTTCCAAAAGGGGTGAACAAATTTCTCTGTTTGGGACAAGAGTTCTGTAATGATCAGGCAAACCCCAGGGACAAACGGATTGACATAAAAACTATCATCCGTCCCGAGCAAAAATTTAGTGCATTTACTGTTACCAACTGTGTGGGAGTGCAGCGTTGCATGTGGCTACCGGTTCCCAGATGTGCATTGCTGTAGACTGTTTTCGAGGCACCATTTTCAACTAGTGCGAAGCTATGTTGGCCAACGTAAAAGGCCAAATAACCAAAGCAAAGAATGGAAAGCTAAATAACTTTGGATATGGATCCATTGTAGTCACCTTTGCTCTAGAGAGGATCCCCATGTTAGCTCCACAAAACATTCCTGTTGATGCTGGACTACTTCGAGAACCTAGGATGGTTCGTTGGGTTGCATTGATGGCCCGTCATGTTGCTGAGGGCGTCGAGGTTGTTCGATTTCCTTCTTCATATTTCCGTTGGCTGGATCGCCAACTTTTTTTTATAGAGGATTTTCCATACGACAGGATAGATTTTCGCAGCGACCGAGAGATGACTTTCCCAGTAGGGGAACAATGGGACGAATCAGGTAAAATCATTTTCAACAATTTATAAGTTCTATTTTTTTTTGTATTTTGATCATCTTGAGATTAATAACCAAAAGTTTTAAATACAGATGTGGGCCCATGGCGACTAGTCCATCTCCAACCTTATGAAAGAAGACAACCAACTGCAGCCGCACCAGCCCCAACAGGCCAATCAAAAGAGATCTTGTCTGATTTAGAGCATCACTTAGAGCGCCTGACTCTAGACATTCCAGAGACAGACATAGATGAAATTCAACTCAGATTAAAGAGATACGTGATTGGTGTTCCAGGACCTTTTAGGAGGTTCCTATGTAGGGTGGCTCGGGCAGTGGTCTCTTATCGTGATCACCATCAGTGATAGGATTATCATGTCGTAGACTCATATTTTTGACCTTTGTATTACCATTTTTGCCGATCATAAGGTGTTTCCAACCTATGATCGAAGATGATGTATATTTTTGAAACACTTCTATACTATGATATATCACTATTTACCGGCTATCTGTGTACATATTATGGATGTTGTTTAATTTACTGTTTTGATTATTGCAGATGTCGATTTATCATACTAGAAGCAACTGCATATGCTAATGTATTTAAATGTCTTGGAATATGTTGATATTCAATGTAATCAAATTTACGTTCCAAGAGACGAACTCTTAAAAATAACCGTAATAACACTGGATTTCTAATGGCATAAACCCTGTTGAGCTGTAATACAATAAGTTCAGAATCCAACCTAACAATCAAACTCGGAATTCCAAAAGATATGGATTCAGATAGTAACTCAATCACTGCACTATGCTCTGCAATTTTATTCGTTGTTTGACCAAGGCTTACCCCATACATGGATACTAACTCGTCAGAGGGTGAATAGATAACCCAAGCTGCAGAAGAAATGTTCCATGTACTATGACAAGCACCATCAGCAAAACCAATGTAGGTTTGAAGAGATGTCGACATCTGCAATATCAAGAGTAAAACTCAGATAAGCAGGAATAGTGACAAAACACACTTCTAAACTAGGCACGCTTTTCTAATCTAAGACACACCAGCAGTAAAGAAATCTAATCTAATAAAAAATCTCCACACCAAGTTTAAACATAATATTACTTTAGATAAAGCCGCTTTTGCTAGCTTTCGCTTAACAATGAAAGGACCATGCCAAATAGGCACGAATTTTCCAGCTCCTAGCTTATCGTTGGCTTGATCATAAACTAAGACTAGGTCTCTTCTGAAAATTTTTGAGGGGTAATGCTTCTATCATACTAAGCTTTTATTCGTTTAACATGAGCCTCGTTTTCTATTGCAGCACTTCGTCAATTATCATCTAGTTGAGCCAAGTACAAAAAATGTTTCTCCTCTTCAGACATAGCTGGGAGTAATTCTATGGCTAACTTCAAATACAAAATTTCGCATTTAATCAGCAACACAGCTTCCAAACTGTAAACCAGTTGAAAGGGAGTGAAACCAATTGATGTTTTTACTGAGGTTCGATATGCCCAAAGTGCTGAAAATAACATGGAATGCCAATTCGACTTATGAATACCAATAATTCGTCTGATCATAGTGACTAAAAATTTATTGATAGCTTCAACCAGACCATTAGCCTGCAGATAATACGGAGTGGAACTATCGTGGCGCAGGCCAAGTTGATCTGTCAGTTCAGTCATCATGATATTCCAAAAATGACTTCCATGATTTATAATAATGGCTTGAGGAACACTGAACCTAGCAATTATGTGACTGAATACAAAAGTTGCAGTAGTCTTGCCGTCTACCAAAAATGTAGGCATCACCTCGGCCCACTTAGTAAAATAATCTACTGTTAAGATAATATATGCATGCCCCCCAGCCGAGTGAGGGTTACATGTAATAAAGTCAATACCCCATTTTGTGAAAGGACCGATAAAAATTATAGGGTGAAGAGGAGCGGGTGGCGCACACATCTTACGATCAAAAAGTTGACAATTGTGGCATTTCCGGACTACATAGATACAATCTTTGAATAATGACGGCCAGAAATAACCAACGCGCAATATCTTTTGGGTTGTGGCATACCCAAACATATGACTGCCACATGCTCCAGAATGGCAGTCATTTAAAACCTTCTCAGCTTCTTCATAAATAAGACAACGTCGGAAAATATAATCCGCTCCACGACGATAGAGTGCATCACCAATAATATTATATTGTTGGGATTGGAAACGTATTTTCCGTCGTTGAGATCATGAGATTTCAGGCCGAAAATATTGGGTTTGGAGATAAACAATAATATTCCCATACCATGGATCAAGCGTACTGATAAGAAACAAGGATTCGTCCGTAATGAGCTCCTCCGCCACAGTTTCGGTATTAGTAGAAGGGAAATCACACATCAGTTCGGCAAAAACCAAAGATTTCTTTGCCTTGGATTTTTCAAATTCCAAGTCAAATTCCTGCAGGATAACTATCCATTTGGAATACTTGCCCCCTAGCAATTGTTTGGTTAAAATGTACATCATAGGGTTACAGTCAGAAATTACAGTGGTTTTGCGTAATAATATGTAGTGTCTAAATCTTTGGACAGCTTGAACAACTGCCAAGGCCGATTTCTCCACATGTGTGTATTTGATCTCAATCGGATGCAGATTTCAACTAAGATAGTAAATCACATGTTCAGTTTTAGATTCGTCCTCTTGAACTAAAACCATCCCAATCGTGGAATGAGAAGCGGCGAGGTACAAAATGTAGTCCCGGTTGTGGTTGGGAGGATGCAATAACGGTGCATGGGTCAACGCATGTTTAAGTGCATCAAAAGATCGATCAACGATCTCATCCCAAAAGAATGGAATGTTCTACTTCAACAACCAGGTAAAACCCTTTGTTAGCTCAGCGTAGTTAGGAATGAGCCTACGTAAAAAAATTTCTTTCCCTTGCAAACTTTGGAGTTGGCGCAGAGTCGAAGGAGGAGGTAAATTGACAATAGCTTCGACCTTCGACAGATCAACGCGAATGCCTGCTTTCGAAACAACAAATCCCAGTAAGCGACCCGATTCTACACATAAAACACATTTGTGTGGATTCAGCCTAATTCGATAATTCCTACATCTCATAAAGATAGCTCGTAAATGAGTGAGATGGTCAGCCCTACACGATGAATGAGCATGTAAATAATCAAGATAAGGCTGCACAATGTGCTTAATGTCATGAAATGTGTAAGACATAGCCCTTTGAAAAGTTTCTCCAACGTTCTTCAATCCAAAGGGTAGTTTGCAATAAGCAAATGTCCCCCACGGACAAATGAAAGTTGTTTTTGGATGATCAGCAGGGAGTATGTTTATTTGATTGTAATCGGAAAAACCATCCATAAAGGAAAACATTTCACTGCCGACACAATCATCAATTATTTGATCGATATAGGGGGTTGGATGATTGTCTTTAGGACAAGCTCGATTAATATCCCTATAATCGATACATACTTGTACGTTCCTTGTTTTTTAGTAATAGGAACAATATTTGATACCCAATCTGTTAAAGGAATTGGATAAATGAAACCTGCACGAAGTAATTTCTCAACTTCGGCTTTGATAGTAGCAACTTTTCTAGGATGTATTTGATGTAGACGTTGACATACAGGTTTGGCATCCGGGTAAGTCTTGATTTCATGTACGACAATTGATGGATATATTCCTAGCATTTCTTCATAGGACCAGGCAAACACATCATGGAATTCTTGAAATAGGGCTTTATAAGTTTGAATTTCATCTTCTGTACAACAAGCACCTATATGAATGTTTTCAATTATTCCGGGCTTTACTGAAATGTCAATTGGAATCATTCGAGAGATATTTTCCAAATTTAACTCAGAATTAGGATTTTGCAATGGATTCTGTGGTTCTTTGACATATTCAGCAGTAAAAATAGAAGCGAAATCATCTTCAAAATGATCCAGCTCAAGTAAAAATGAAGATCGATGATGTAGATCTTCCCATGGTAAATCATCAACAGACAAAAGTTCAAAAATCTGCTCATCAGTATGAATAAGATCAAGAAATGCCATTGTGGCTAAACTAGATATAGAAAGTGATTCCTCTTGGATCCCATTCATTGGATCAGTTTCGGTTGAAGAAGGGTCGGAAAGTGACTGTACAACCTGATATGCAATTTCAAATGGACTCAAAGGCATCATGCCATCAAATGAATCTAACTCGGAGTCAGAAGGTATGACCCAAGGATCATCAAACATAACAGTATCTGACGAAATCATATGAATAGTTGCGATAGAAGGCGATACGTTAGGAGGAGGAAAGGAAAAAGTTCCAAGTAAACCAAAATATTTAATCAAACCTACTCCAACATCCTTGTAAGGGATAGCCGCTTTACCAACGTGCTGGATTGTTTCTGTAGAGGCTGGATCAGAAGAAAAATAAGTTAACTGATCTATTGTAACGATCTTTCCTTGATGTAGAAATTTTATGAGCCGAAAGACCGAAGAAACAACAACAGTCATAGCATAAGACCAACTACGACCCAGAAGAAGGTTGTAATCTAGAGGGGCATCAACCACTTCCACATCTAGATTTACGGTTTTACCTTCGACCCCTATGGGTAAATCCTGCAAAATACCCAAAAGGGTGGAAACCTCGGCCATCAAAAGCCTTTAGAATTGTCGGAGATTGATTGAGTGTAGGAGAACCAAGCGATTTCCAACACTGGATTGACATAATACACGTTGAAGATACCTCATCAATCACAGTTCGAAAGATCGGTCTGTTTTTTACTAACACCAGAATTTGGAAAGCCATTTGGTGAGGTAGGCGAGGTGTACTATTCTCTAAATCGAATTTTATAAGGTTCAAATCCTGAATATCGACAGCTCCTATGGCAGAAAAAAGTAATTTACGTTGTGTTGGGCATGATTGCAGCACTTCCAAAGCCAACATTGCTGAAGGGGAAATAGCTAAGTCTTCAGCAATGTTGTAATTCTGAGCAGCTCTCGCATGTGGATTGAAAGCTGATTTACGAAGAACACCTTTAGCAGGCAGTTTGATTATTAAGTCTGGATTTGGTTTCTCGATCTGTAGCGGACCAGAAACAGGAGGAGGTGTAGTTGACGTATTTGCACTAGAATATTCTGCTTCTTTACCATCAACAGGATTCTTACTACCATAATCTTGTGATTGCGTCACAATCCTTACATGAGATATCATCAGAATAGGCTCTTCTGAGGAATTCGAGGTAGAACCAACCATCTTACTATCTTGAGTTGGAAAAGGATCCTTCAAGACAACAGGTTGTTGTGAACCTTTAACGAATTTCGCAACCTCTGCTCGATGTGGGCATTCCTTAGTAAAATGATCCTCGTCACAAATGTAACAAGGATATCGAGGTTTGCGTTTTTCATCATTGGATTCATTTTTATCAGTTTTCTCTTTTGAATTCTTTTTGTTTTATTCTTCCCTTTCTTTTTATCGCCGGATTTAGATTTGGTCGTAGATGTTTCTACGACATGAATGTCAGTAGAAATTTCGAGGGAATACTCTTCTTTCGGGGAATCAGGTAAAGTTATAATAGGAGAAGAATTCTTTGAAGATTTCTTCTTGCTTTTAGTATTTACTGTACCAATCATACCATTAGCGACATGAGACCCTGAAGGAGCCGTAGCTATTTGACCTTTTTTTGGAAGATCGGGGACTTTTTCATGTAAAGTACCTGACTGCTTATAAACGAGGTCAAGGTACTGAGCTTGAGCAATTACTTGCTCCTCAGTAACAACGCCAGCCTTAGCTACGTCTTCAGTGATTTTGGGTAATAATGATTTAACAAACCATTCCGCCAAAATTTGATTCGGAATGTAAACTTTCACCAAACGCCTTCTACGTCGCCATTCATGAATATGATCAGAAATATATGTGGATGTGGATTGCTTTAGTGAAGTTAATAGTTTCGTGCCATTGTCGTATCTGACATGCAACTGAAAATGAGTCAAGAAGGCAGTTTCCAACTGACTGAAATTATTAAAAGAGCCTCATGGTAACTCAATGTACCATTTGGTGGCAAGACCAATAAGAGTTCTTTGGAAAATACGCAAGCGAATTGAATCATCAATTATTGAATTAGACGCACACCAGAGGTGATAAGTCATCACGTGATTTGATGGATACTCTCCTAACTTACCTTCGAATTTTGGTATATCACTAGGCAACTTATGCGGCATTGGTGGCCAGTACGGATAATAGAAAATTGGATCATTCGTAAGGCGCGTCAAATCAGGTAAATCCAAAGTTGCAATAAATGGTAACTGATAGTTAGGGTCGCGAAAACCTTGAGTAGCCAAAGCAGTTCCAGGAGGAGGATACCTAGGATAACTGGGAATCGGAGTTGCATTAGGAATTGTGTAACCTCCCAGATAACTAAGATTAACCGGACCAAACTGGGGTTGTTGAGGCTGTTGATAAGTATAGCCAGGGTATGGTTGATACTGATAATTTGGATTTTGTGAAACGAGACCAAATTGAGGTTGTCCCTGGTACGGTTGATACGTGAATTGCAGTTGACTTGTAACAATTGTACTTGTACCAGCTTGTCCTGCAGGAATTTGGACCAAAGTCTAAACTGAAGGTCCTGACTAGGGTACAGATACTTGAGGGATTTGCACGGATGCATGGATAAAAGAACTCGGAGCTACAGATACTCTAGATACAAGTGTTATAGGTTGAACAGACGTTGCAACAGTTGCAGCAGTTTGAGGCGGAGTTTGAGGTGTACTAGGCCCAGACTGCTGAACAGGACTAGCTGCAGGAGTTTGAATAGTAGGCTGGATAGGTTGTTGGGTTGGACCAGAAACCAAAGACGACACTTATATGCGCGCCACATAAAAATACGAAACTTATATGCGCGCTACATAAAAATTCGAAACTTATATGCGCGCTACATAAAAATGATTTTATTGTTTCGTATGTGTCGCAATAGCTACATTAACGTCTGATATGACGCGCGCATTCGCCCTTCGCTCTTGCAGAACAACATTCGCCCTCAGCTCTTTCAGAACAGCATTTGCCCTCAGAATTCGCGCTCAGCTCTTGCAGAACAACATTTTCCCTCAGCATTCGCCCTCAACGTTCGCCCTCAGCTCTTGCAGAACAGCATTCACCCTCAGCTCTTGCAAAATGGTAAGTTCTTACTGCAGGCCCTTCCTCCTATAGTAGGGTTGACTCTATTTGGGTTTTTTGGTCAATTCCATTGGATTGTGTTAGGCTATAGGGTTCTCTCTAGATGTCAAGAATCAAGATTCAATACCCTCTATTATCTTCATCACCCAATACAAGATTTAATTTTTCCCAAAGAAACGCTTATTAATTTGGCAGCCATTATTTCTCCCTGCTTTAAAAACCCTACATTTAAATGAAAACAAGCATTGCATTTCAACTACAAAAATCTATTAGTGTTCAAATGTACATGTGTGCTACATTAACATCTGATATCACGCGCGCAGTCACCCTCCGCTCTTGCAGAACAGCATTCGCCCTCGACATTAAGCCCTCGGCTCTTCTTGCAAAACAACATTCGCCCTTAGCATTCTGAGCTGCGAAACGACATTCGCCCTCGGCATTCGCCACTGACTCTTGCGGGAGCCAGCACCGCCCTGGATTCCCCTCGGCTCTTTTAGAATAGCATTCGCCACAGTCGCCCTACATTGTTGCGAACAACATTTTCCCTCAACATTCGCCTCGGCTCAAAATGGTAAGTTCTTACTGCAGGCCCTTCCTCCTATAGTAGGGTTGACTCTATTTGGGTTTTTTTGGTCAATTCCATTGGATTGTGTTAGGCTATAGGGTTCTCTATAGATGTCAAGAATCAAGATTCAATACCCTCTATTATCTTCATCACCCAATACAAGATTTAAATTTTTCCCAAAGAAACGCTTATTAATTTGGCAGCCATTATTTCTCACTGCTTTAAAAACCCTACATTTAAATGAAAACAAGCATTGCATTTCAACTACAAAAATCTATTAGTGTTCAAATGTACATGTGTGCATCACTTGTGTAGGGTATTCCTTTTCCACTTTCACATTATCCAAGAATGTGTGCAGTATAGTTCATAATTTTTGTGATTTAGATTGTCTTGAAAAAGGAAAGGTAAATTATTTCCCATGGAAAAAGAAGGTTTTCCCTTTTTATAGGTTGTTTGGACTTACGTGGAAACATTTATGGTATGCCTTTCATATTATGTAGTTTAAATTTGAATTAACAGATTATTCTACATGAAAATATAATTACCTATGTGATGTCCTTCATCACTAATTAAAATTATAGGGTTTCAATTTCCTAGACTCTAACTCATCCGATGCTAAATTCTAGGTTCTCATTGGTGGATCACTCTTCCATTGATTTCCTTTCCCTCTGGATCTTGTCATACTTTAAAAGTCATCAATGATACATATATTATTTCAGGTGTCCCAAAAGGCTTTATAGTAGAACATATTGTGAAGTTTTTTTGACACTTGAGGATTCTTTTTAGAACTGCAACGTGGTCTATGCTATCGAGTTATATATCAAGCAACTTGTCCTTAATAACCACACTATGAGGTAGGTTCAACCGGTTTGAACTTGTTGGGACATAGCATATGAAGTTGTGTGATGAGTCCATATCACAGGTCTATTATGGTGAAAAAAGTGAAGACATGTAATGATAGTTATTATGTTAACATTACTAGAAACATTTTCGAAATTATCCATGCTATCAAGATGTCAAAATTCCGGGCATTAGGTGTCAATACTCGTAGCTAATAGATAATAATAATAATATAAAAAAATCACAACTTTATTCTTGAAATATGATTGTTACACATTGGTAACCTAGTTCATGAGTTACTATCACCCCAAGATTGCAAAACAAACTTAAAATATAAATTAAACCAACATGAGAATCCAACTAAGGGTTTCTCGACAAAATCATGCCATAACCTGGCATTTTGAAACCCAAATTTGAATCCATCATAAGTAATACAATGCAAACTCGGATGGATTTTCAATGCATGTTTGCATGCTACACTTATTCTCTGTCTAGATATCATTTTTTAAATGGAACCATTAGTCAAGCCCACAATCCTTTTTATGTGAAAAAATTCAGCTCTATTTGAGCTCTTTTTTGCTCCACCACCTCCATAAACCAGTGTTACACGGGGTCTCGCCCCCCCACCTAGGGGTCTATATTCCTCGCCCCCTCGCGCTCCGGGGTCTTGGGGACTTCTAGGGGATGTTTCCCTCACGCCCCCTCACGCCCCCGCACACCCCCTTTCACGCCCCCTCACGCCCCCTCACACCCCCCTTCACGCCCCCTCACGTCCCCTCACCGCCCCTTTTAGTTTATGGTTTCGTGTTAAAAGTTGATGTGCCATTTAGCATATTTGAGAATCCAAGTGATTCTGATTCAGATGGTGACATGGTTGATCTTGATATATTCGTGCAGAATTTGGATGCAGAGACTAGTGGGGCATTAACTTGAGAATTTATGCTCATTTATCATTATGATGATATCATTTGATATTCATATGTTATGTTTTATGTTTTATGTTTCAGACATAACTTATTTGCGTTTAAGTTTTATGTTTCAGAATTGAGTTGTAAACTTCAGTTTAAACTCTATTTTGAATCTTGATATAATATATCATATGATATCTTAAACTTTATTTTCATCGTACATTGTTAGTAGTTACATTAATGATTATATAGTTACAAACTTACAAACTTACATGCATGATTGTATGATGTATGTTTTAACTTTTAACTTTTAAATTTGTTTCAATTATATGATTCATCATTCATCGACTTGTAATTTTATCATTTATGATTTATCTTTCATGATGCAAGTGTATGATGACTGTATATACATTCCTTGCAAAAATATAGTTACATTTTAAATATTAAATTTTATAATTTTTATGACCCCGATGTCCCCCCACGTTTCCTGAAAATTGGTAGGGAGCTTTTTCATAGGCCGCTCCCGCGCTCCCTCGTCCCCTCGCTCCCACCTCCAGGGGACTTGGTGGAACATTGCCATAAACATATGCAAACATATATCATGATCTTGGAATTCCATTACATATGTATGTTCCAATGTTCCATAATCTTGCCCCATCATCAATTTAAGAAATTTCCATTTAATATCAAATTATGGAGGGGGGGAACTTTTTGCTGCAACATTTGGCTCAAAATCAGGGACCATCTTCGTATGAGGTGAATGAGAACTATAGATATTTGAAAAAGTAGATTAGTGCCTTTTCCTCTAGCCATGGAGTCATATACAGTCATCCATCACAAAAATTTGTCTTTGTTCATTCTCACCTTGAAAGTTGCAAAAAATCATGCCCTAATTGAAACGACACTAAATTTGAAAGATATAATAAAAATGCAAGCTAGAAGTGCCCTATTAATACAAAGGGAAAAACTTCCTACCTACCCTAACTGAGATAAATTTTGATTGAATAGGAAACATGATATTTCCTATGGAGTTGATCCAACAACTTGTTAAATGTATGGGACTAAATAATGCATTTGATTTCCAGGGAAACATGCGCATGAAGAGAAAAAGTGCAGAATTAATGGAAAATCCATACATGCCACTTATGAAAACTACACCGAAAGGTCAAAAAATACTTAAGGCCTTAACTTAATTTGAATCCAAAAATGACAAAACGGGATTAGTGAAAACACGAGAGTGGTGTGGGTGAACAACATAAATAAAAAGTGAAGATACCTTTCCCCAAGATGCCTTTGTCACCGTTGTATGAAAACATGTTTCCCTTTCCCTTTATACATGCAAGTGAATGCATTATAGGTATGGTGTTTTCCCAGAATAGGAGAAGCCTACTTAAATATATCATTCGTGGATTGAATGTTTGGGTGCCTTAATGTGCAAGGACATGTTTCCAGGACTGAATTCAATGCAAGGCATATTTGAAACTCTAACTCTGTCTTCCGGTGTCTTATTAGAAATTATTTCAGTTTTCATTTTGTGTTTTCAAGTTAGATATTGTTTTCAAGATTTTACATTTATAATTTTATTGCAATGTGGCAGACTGATCAGAGCAGTGCAGGAACAACCCCGAGACAGGATGATCGCGGAAAGAGGCCAGCGGAAGAACATGTAAAGTGCCAGCATTGCTCTATCTTTAGATATTTTAGTTATTTACATAATTGAAATAATATTAATTTTGTTCAAATATGCAGACACCTAGCCATGGTATGCCTGATGATTCCCTCTTTGAGGAAGAGCTTTCTTCATCCCTATCTCCAGTGTTCTTGTTGCAAAAAAGGCACGAGATGCAAGGTCGGAATTTAATACTTTGATAGACGCGCCTCAAACACCTGAAACAGAAGAGAGGATACAACATCTTATGAGGCAGCTAGAAAGATATTAGGTAATAATAAAAATTCAAAAGGATTTTTTTTTTGTTCTGCATGAGATGAATTGTGATAGTTTGATTTTTAATTTTTACATTGACTAAACTAACAAAAAGTTCTTTTGTATGTAGCGTTTTCTGGCACTTGCTGAACCCGGTGTTGGTGGTAGTGGGACACAAGGGCAAGAGATTGCCCAACAACCCTCTCATACACCTTCTACTCCTTTAGGTGCCAGCCAAGAAACACACCATGCCCAAGCAGACACCTAGCCAACCGCTGAACGTGTTGGCAATGATGAGGCTGATATGGCCAACTACATTATTGCGTTTCCTGGAGCTACACGTGTCAGCTCCACGGGACCATTAATGGCACGTTGTTGGTGAACGATGAAGGTGTCCCTATAAAGCATGTACAACTCCCAGGTAAATTTTAATATTTTAACTATTTCATGTACTTTATCTAAAACATATTTATCATGATTTTTATTTTTAAATTAATGATAATATCTTCTTCTTTTTTTGGTTTTATTCTGTGTAGGAAACAATGAGTTCTATAGGATTCTGGAGAGCCATGCGTTGGTAATTTTTGGCCCAACCATACGTACAGGGTGGAATTCCCAGAATTCCAACCTGAAAAAAGAACTTTTAGATTATCTAGAAGCCCTTTTGGGGTCGGCACATTTGACAGAAAAGCGGTGGCTCAGGTAGCCGGCAAATATTTGAAATATACCAGGGACACCTATAGGACGCAATTGCAATTTAACCCTAGATATGAGCGTCCTCTCGCAGTTTCAGAGAGTGAGTGGAGAGCACTCATCCATGGCGGAAAAGAGAAAAGGGCAAAGAAAGAAGGAAAAATGCCAACTGGACCCGCAAGGTAAATTACAACTTTAATTCAATAGCTTTAATTTTCTTTATGTATAAAATAAAAGTGTGCTACGTCATATCTGACTTCAATCTTTTGATGCTAGGTTGCCTGACACCTCAAAGGCAACCAAAGCTAGGATTGAGAAAAAGGGCCATCACAAGCTCGGCTAGGGTGGCTACTTGAAATTAGCTGCAAGAATTGTAATTAAGTAGCTAAACATCTTATAATTAATTATATCGCCTTCCAACGTTTTTGTAATCCTATCAGATATGATTAAAAATACACAATCATATGTAATGTAGGGTGATGACTTCGGAACAGAAACTACAGAGGAAGATAAAAATATCACTTTCCGTTTTGGCTATCAAGCTGTAGTTGAACGTCGCAGAAGCTTGGGGCAGGTCCCAAGATCTAGAATGCCTGATAAGGTAAAACATTAACCTTTCAATATTTTTGTTTTCGTCCATAAATTTAATTTCTAACAACTTTGTTTAAATCAGGGGAGCAGCACTACCGACGAGGCAAATAACCTAGTTTTAGAGCCAGATGTAGATGATCCTCTCATGCAACCTGATCATTGTAGTGGGGACCAGGCCGACAATGCTACTATCAGTGAGGGCCGTGACGGTAATTAATTTCCACTTATAATTTTTTCTAATTATACCTTGATGGTTGTCCTTATAACTTTTTTTGTTTAAATTACAGAGAATGTTTCCCTTGAGGATCTTACCACCAGAGAGGAAGACAGGGCAATAGTCCCAACGACGACAACTGGTGCACCAGGTAAATAATCTCATTGCAATTTTTTTTATTAATATTTCCGAACTAGTTCAATGATATTTAAAAACTGACAATTAAAATTTAATATTATCTGTTTTTGTAGGCGATGCCCCGTCACTGGATGAGACCAGACATCGTGACTACGCAACTAGGTCAGCGGCGACAATTGGTGCACCAGGTAAATAATCTCATTGCAATTTTTTTTATTAATATTACCGAACTAGTTCAATGATATTTAAAAACTGACAATTAAAATTTAATATTATCTATTTTTGTAGGTGATGCCCCATCACAGGATGAGACCAGACATCGTGACTACGCAACTAGGTCATCGGTGCGGGTCGAAAGGCACGAAACAGGAGCAGAGCACGATGATATTGATGATGTAATTAGGAGCTTTAGAAATAGGAAGAAGAAAAAGAAAATTTGATAATGTAAAATATTGTATTATTATAAGACAAACGTTACCATACTTGGAACGTTTTTGCGTTATATAAAAAACTCATTTATCATACTATTTTTATGTCAAGCATTAATTGCAATGTTTCCTTGCGTACTTTTTGTTGAATTGTTTTTTATTAGTTATTGAATATTTTTTTTTATGCTCATGAAAGTAAAAAATGAAATATAGATTGGGTATTGGGGAATTGAGAGTGATGTGAGGGGGGGCGGGAGGGGCCATAAGAGCTTCCACCTTCACGTGGTTGGCCCTATTTAGTAGAGAATAATTTATTGGAGCAATTTAATCTTGGAGCAAACCTCCCTTGATCCAGCGTAGCAACAAAAAAGTCACTGTTGACTTAGTTGCTACTCTTTCAGATCGTGGGAGGCTTGTTCCAAGTTCATGCGACTCCAATAAATTGTTATTGAAATGAAGAGGAGCTTATTCGGGTATGTTTTGACATTTTCAACATATGTTCTAACATTATCATAAGAATGCATCTTAGAGTAAAAAATACTACATCAATTACTTGTATTTATTGTATAGATAATGATGGATTTTGATTGACTTGGTAGTGCAGGTACAAATCCTCTTGCATCATGAGCAATACAACTTGTCAACTAGGGTCATGTCTAGGATATTTTTGCTTGTGCGCTTGACCAGGTTCGTAATGTCACATTTTGTAAGTTCCTTTACAGTTCATAATTCAATATTAAGCTTGTTCATGATTATTATCTAGGTTTTTTGTATGTGTTTTTCATCTATTTGATTGTAAGCAACTCTACATGTTTTCTGTTGTTCACTATGATTTCTCCCATTACCACTCCCAGGATGAATCCGAATTTATTGTTACATAGGTTACTTTATTGTTACTATGATTTCTCCATTTACGATTTCATAGGTTACATCATGTAAAGTTGTCAATCTCAGGTTGGTGATGAGCTTTAGTTCTCCAAATTTGGGGCTTTTCTGATATTTTCTCCCTCATGTCATTCCTGCATCACCTCGTTGTTTGAGCATGCCAATTGTCTACCACTTGTACCGATTGGCACATGTCAATCTCTGAGTGGTGCCACATTTCACCTATTTTCAGTGAGAGTTTAGGGTTTCTCTAACATAGCTTCAAAAATCTGATTCAGTGCCTGCTTGAATATCATCACATAATACTCATGGTTTGGATTGATGAGCATGTTCTGAATGGTTGGTTGATTCATAAGAACCACCCATATAGTCATCTTGAGATATTTCAGAAGTTTTCTCGGGTTTCCTTTTTCACCGTTTCTAGTGGGTGGGATGGTGTGGAGTGATCCATCAATACTGGTGCTCTTGTAGTAGGGAATTTGTTTTTGGGGATATAAAGGAGCATTTGATGTAGATATCCCATTGGATGCATTCATAGATGGGCATGAGAGGTCAAGAATTTAAATTAAAAATATGCAACCTCTAGCATGGCAACTTGAAGGCCGCGAGAGACACTGGTTAAAGATTGTTTTGTGCTGGCCTTAATATAGTCGTGATTTCTTTATATTATCTTAATGAAAATATATAGTCCGGTCTCATTAAAATGAGGATTGTGGTTGTATTTATCTTTGGTTGTTTCTCTCTTAATGCTCCAGAAGTTGCCAAAAGTTGCGATAGTTGTTTAGTTTTCCTGTTACAACTTAAAAGTGGTTTTTAGCAATGGGAGTCATGTTTTTTAAGGTTCATACTAATATGAAGATCTTGTAATTCTATATTCAGCATAAGAGAAGATGGCCTCTACTTTGGGCGATATGACAACAATTGCCACATCTACCTCATTGGGTAACAATGGAAAGGGGAAGAAGTTGGGTGCGATGTTTGATAATTATGGCAGAAAATTGTCTTCTCTTTCAGTTTTTTCACCCATTTCCTTTAATCGCTCAAGCAGAAGAGGGACTCTGAGATTACGCGACAGAGAGAAGGTAGTTAATACAAGAGCTATGGAAAAGGAGTTTTACTTCAACAAGGATGGCTCGGTGACAAAAAAATTGCAGGTCAGAGAAAAAATTATGTTTAAAGGAAGGTCACCTGCACGTGAAACTTCACTGCGGTGGATATTTCCTTGTCCACTTATATTCAATTTTAATGTGTTATTTTAATTTTTCATGGAGGGTTGTTTTGGCATATGGTCTGGCATTCAATTGCACACTTACTGAAAGCATTGTCAATTTGTCTTGCGGGCGGTGTGAACAAACTTGCTGATCTTGTTGGAGTCACCCTTGGGGCGAAGGGAAAAATGTTGTCTTGGAGAGCAAGCATGGTTCTCCGAAAATAGTTAATGATGGTGTGGCAGTAGCTAAGGAGGTAATTTGTAGATGTGTGCTCTGGTTTTCTTTTTAACGTTGTATTAGTTTCCCCTCTTAAATGTCTTAGATTTGGTAGGCATAATTTGAAAAATCAAAGGTGAAAGGAAACATATTTGTTACCCAGTGGTCTACTTGGCCTATGGACTAGCCACATTAGAGTAATGCATAAATCTTTTCACAACAATAAAAGGAAAGGGTTATGGCTGAGTCAAATTTTATTGTTATTGACGGTGTAATGAAATGTATCTCAATGCTATGGTTTTGGCCTTTTTATTGGTTGAATTAGAGGACCCAGTTGAAAATATTGGGGCCAAGTTGGTAAGGCAAGTTGCGGCAAAGAAAAATGATTTAGCTGGGGATGGAACCACAACATCTGTTGTTCTTGCACATGTTGGAATATTGAAAAATTCCAGAACAATGAATGGAGAATAAATCTCCCTTCCTCTAAAACAGAGAAAATAAAAATTTCTTTGACAGGAGACAGAGTTTCAATACTTTGAAAACAAACTTCTATTCCCTTCAATAACTCAAAAAAAACTATTACACTACTTCCTCACTGAGAGGGATTACAAAATTATGACTGCTACAAAACACAGTGCATAAAACCAACTCACTGTCTGTTCAAAACAAACATACTCTGTCTCTAAAACACTCTGCTGTGTTTTTCCCTTTCGCACTGCTGTGCATACACACATAAAAAGTTACACTCAGTCTTTCACTTTTTACACACTGCTGTGTAATAAAAAATTTACGTACTGTCTATAAAAAAAACTACCAAGCTTTTTCGACCTTTTTATTTTTATATGCCGTAACATATAAAACATATTATAATAAACCCTCTTTTAAAAAAAACAAAATTAAAACTAAATTCTATGGCCCACCTTTCATTTCGCATATGATATATATATATAACATATGTTTAAAACATATGTATATATTAAACTATCAAAACATTAAAGAATCCTTTCCGTCGGACTTCAAAAGTCTGAATAGATTGAATTTCAAACCAAATTCGCGTTCCAAAATGGGATGCTGACGTCTGCCTAATTTTAACTCGAATTCTCAATCCAATGTACCCTATAAAAAATTCGGGTCCGGTTTTCAGGTTTTCAGATTCCCTTCAATTTCATGCGATCCAATATTAATGCTCCACGTGTCCTCCTTTTGAATTTACAAAATTGTCGGGTAAATTTATGTTTGTTTAATTTCTGGTTGGTGAATTGTGTTAATGCTGGTTGTTGTGTTTAAATACAATCTTGTACAGAAATATGGTTGCGGCCGTCTACAAAAAAAAATTGCAGGAATTTTAAATGCTGAATTAAATTTCTGGATGGCATGCAAGCAACCTCCAAAAAAAAATGTTGCTGCTGCATTCGTCCTTCTGCTGCAGCAGTTGAAGTTAAAATTCAACAGCACAGGGTTTAATAAGTGAGGGTGTAAAGGTAACTTTTTGTCGATAGTACTGGATTAAGATCATTTATTCATTTTTGTAGGGTATTCTGGTGTTTCATTTTTTAGTTTTGGGTTGGGCTTATTGAGTCTAAGATAGTTTTTGAGTGAAAAAATTGCTATCAGGAATTAAAAAATTTTGGTTCTTTTGTCAAAATTTATGAGCTTGTTAGGAAATACAAAACTGACAATGGTTGTATCTTAAATTTGTGGAAAATAATTTGAAATGAAACCTTTTTGTTTAGGTTGTTGTAGTAGGTGCAAACCCCGTTCAAATTACTAGGGGCATTGACAAGACAATAAAGGCCCTTGTTTCAGAACTCAAAATTTTGTCAAAGGAGGTAAACGCTTACCTTTTGAGTAGGCTGGTTTTCCTTTTTGCTGATGGTTTGGTGTATCTAATTGAATTAGTTGCCTAAGGTATTTTTGGTTGCAAACTCCTTTTCATTTTTCATACGGTATTGGCCTTGTGGAATACATTTGATTGTGTGGTCTTGTTAGATCTACAACATTTGTAGTTGTTTAGTATTATGGCCGAGGTGCACTTTTATTATGGAAATAGTTGATGCAATATTGTCATTTAATCCTTGCTGCAGGGTAGCATGTTGATAAGTTTCTTGTGAAACATTTGGTATTCAAAATGACACTTGATCCTATACAGCATCATGCACTTGACTTCAAAATTCATATTCAAAGTGTGCCATACAATTCTTGCAAAATTTCAAATATTTATGTTGTTTAAACCATTATATTTTTCATGTATTGGATGCTGAAAATGTGAAAAAGACTTTGGTATGAAACCAACTGGTGAATAATTTCCAGCAAAACAACCACTTCCAAGACATGATTTAGAAGTAGAACAAATGTGCTTATGAAGCATAGAAAGATATACTTGATGCATTGTCGATGTTTGGCTAGGGTTATTTTTGGAGAAAATAACTCCTTATTCCTAGAATAGTGATCTTCAATACAAGTAAATGCTAGAGAAGAGAGATCATCGTGTGACGCAAAAAAACTGAAATTGGACCCCTAAGGAGAGCTGGTGTGTCTACAATCGCTCTGTCAGCATTTTCCCCTGGTTTACCCTGTTCTTTTCCTCCAGCCTGGGTCTTCATTGACTTCTTCTTTCTTCGGGTTTATTTATCAAATTCGTAGAATTTGATAAATAAATACCATCCACAATGGTTGGACTTTAATTTATATTCCGACTTTATATTATCTCCAAGCCTTATAACCAATTTTTAACTTTCGAACACTTTGTATTTATACTCCACGTTTCTTTTTAAATAAATAACTTGTAATGAACTTTCGGCTCTATATTTCACCACCCAGCCTTACAACAATCACGCTCCAGACTTATGCTAATTATCCACCAATCGTTTAATTAAAAAATTTCATTATACTCCGGCCCCACCTATATATATCAATAACCAATCAAACACTCGTATCGTACCTGGCTATCCTCTGCACACCTTAGTTAACCTCCGGGCAAGTTCAATGTGCGACCACCGTCCGATGGCCCTTCTCCAAATCAACGACTCTTGGCAATTTCGCTCGGCTTCCAACGTCGGGCTTTAACGTGCGATGGCGTGGGTTAAACGGTTGTTTTCCGGGGTCACTTCGCCACGTGTCGCATTCCATATGGAATCGCTCGCGAATAGGAAATACCGCCTACTCCGCAAAAGCGGTGCGATATGGGCAACCCGCTTTTGTGATTCCGCTCGTGGTTTTGGTAGAGGGCTTGACCACAGGTGCAAGTCTGGTTCCGCTATCCTTTTGTTTGTTAACTCATGTCCAATCCTCGGGTCAGGTTCCGAAAGCACAACAATTTTGTCTCTTTATTAAGTGGGATTTTTATATTTGAACAGTTTTCACGACCCCGGTTCTCTACACAGACCTCGCCTTCGGGTGGGGTGAGTTCACAGGGTTATCCAACAATTTACAGGAATTCAAAGACAGAAGAATGGAATTATCAGTACCCAATCGCCTCACAGTTAAACAATTCTTCACAATTAGCAGTTCGAGATAATTCAATGGAAACTAAGCTTGGAAATCATTTAACTGGAAACAATTGTTCACACACAGAGGTTTATTGCATAAATCCCCTCTCTACTCTCCTCTTCCCTCTCTAATTTTATTCATCCGAGGAATTAAAATTTATATACATAACATATGGCTCTTCGGTTCCTCTGAGAGGACCGTTCTAGAAATCAAAAGGTCTAATTATAATAATTCAACTAACTGAAACTGTTTGACTCCTACAACTCTAACTAGTCTAAGTAATACAGTCAGCTGAGGTATTGACACCTAGCTGTTACAACTCAAATGTTTTTGAACCCTCCTAGCCACAACATGTGGACAAAACCTCCTACATTGTTGGCTAGTGCCTAATGCCCCTGCATCATCATGTGACATAAACCTATTAACAAAAGTGAATTCCTTGAATTTCACCAAATATTTTCTTTGAATTCCTTGCTTTTAAAAGCTAATGATATCCCTTATTGTGTTAATGTTACGGAAATTCCTTGTCCTAGTGCCTCACACTCTACTATGAATGTTTTACCAAAATTAGGTGCAACCGATGTTGGTGTAGAAGACATGGCATCCATTAAAAGAGAGAATGCCAAAGTAGGCTCATCATTCCATATAAATGATATTTTCTTCAAGAGATATGTGAGTGGACTTGAAATGCATGCATAATTCTTAACAAATGATCAATAATATCATGTAAGTCTAAAAAATCTTCTAAGAACCTTGATTTTCTTAGGAGTAGGTCATTTTGTAATAGCTTGCATCTTTTGAGGCTCCAACTTCACTCCTTCCTTTAAAACAATATGAACCAAATACTCGAATTCTTATTTCCCAAAAGCACATTTGGATATTTTTACATAAAAATGATTTTTCTCAATAATTATTTATATAACTTTTCCACATGTTTAGTGTGGTATTCCCATGATTTATTATAAATATGTGTATTATCAAAGAAAACCAACACAAATTTTATAATATGGGATCAAACAAAATTGTTCTTAAGTCGAGCCCACCGGACTTCAAACGGCGATAAACCATAATTCAAACCAAATTTGCGTTCCAAAATAGCCTGCTGACGTCGGCCAATTTTGTGACGCGAAAACCAAATGAATTCCGCCCTAATATTTTTCGGGTCCGAAGTTGGGCTGGCGTATGGAGGGAGAGTTGTGACGCGAATTTCTTATCAAATTCGCCCTAATATTTTTCAGGTCCGAATTTCCACTGCGCGAGCAGCCCAAACAAAGATCCGCTCCAATCAATTTCTTCCACATGTCCTCAATAAAAACTTGCCCTGCTCCTGGCTGCGGGTGCATTCGATGGCGTTTAAGGCGATGGGACATGGATATGGCGATTTCATATCAATCGCATTAACATTTAACGTTGTTCAATTAAGTTTTCACATCAAATCCGCATTAATTAATTTTTAACACTGTTCAAGATCGGCCTCCACTCCTCGATTCCGCACGCTCCAATATGATCCGGCCTTCGGCTCTCATTATTAATGATCAGAGATTAATTATGACGGGCGTCCTTTGATTGCATTGCAGTCGGGTTGAGAAAATGGCTTTTAGCTATGGTTTTTCAGACGAGCCGGTTGCTGGATTACACTTCCTGCTAACTGTGACAATAAGGAGAAGTGGCCAGTTGAACTGCTGCCTATACCTTGCAGCATATCTGCATTTCTCTCGGTTCTGTCTCTGTCTGTCTTCCTCTGTTAATTGGAATTATGCTTCTCCGTCTCCTCTTGTGCCAACTACGCCTGAGACTGCACCCATGCCTCGCGTGCATCATAGGATGCGTTGCCGCAGGGGGAGCACTAGAGGTCAACCCCTGCGGGCTCCCTCCAGCCCCTCAACAGAGTTGACTTTCGGCCAGTCCAGTGATTATTACGCAGGTCGATATCCAAATACTAGGAGTGGGCGGGGTCGGGTTGTAGGATCTGGCCACCGTATGGATTCCCCTACTCCTCACTTCCCAACTGCTAGTTCACCTTCTCCCATGATGCGAACTGCGCAATTTTCCTTTAATTGCTCTCTCAACCACCCGCGAATCACGGCTTTAGTCACTGTGGTCTTCCGCGAGGAGGCCCAAACGGAGGAAGAATGCACCCGCCCGGCGGGTCTGAGCTCGGAAAAAGCCGGCCAGCATTCGGGCCTTCAGGAGGGGAGCCGTGGCATGCATGTGGAGGTAGCACCTAGCGATCTTGGACCTTCCGAAGGATGGTGCCGAATCGTGGAGGAACCACCGGAGGAGTAGTTTGGTTAATTTGTTTTTCTTGCTTAGCAGGCCCACTTAATTGGGCTGCTTTTAGTTTATTTTACTGTGTTGGACCTTTG